>OX421978.1:56246853-56634353 GCA_949128135.1 Parasteatoda lunata | reverse complement strand
GGGTGGTTTTTTTGCATGCCTCGTTGCTATTTTACGATGCGACATAAAGTAATTCTTCATTTCAGGCAACTTGAAAAATGTACACATTAAAATTTCATTTTATTACCTTAATAACTACTAACTTTTAACGGAAAGATAGAGAAAAATATTATTATATCCTACTATTCAGAAAATCTTACAAAAAATGCTTACCTTGATCATTGTATTACAAATTCAGTGCTTCACACAGGCCAATGACACCATCAAGCAAATAGAAATAAATAAAAAAATATTGTTTTTAGTGGTAGTACTCAAACTGGAAGTTTCAGATTAGAGTAAGTGCTATAGCGTTGTCAAGGTCTATTAAAAGCCATCGGCATTATACCTCTCATTTGTTCAATTGATAAGAACTTTCAAGGTTAATGATAATCGAAGAAAAGCACGAGAAAAATGTTTGTTTACCAGATAAATATTTTATATAACAAACAGATGAAAGTGTGCTGAAACATAAATCTCTACTTCTGAATTTAACGTTTATTTAAAAAAGAAAAAAACACGAGAATTTTTTGTTCGTTAAGAGGAGCTCTAACACGTGTTTTTCTACCAAAATAAAAAAAAATTAGATTTGTGTTAATATTTTACCCACAATTATTTTTCAAGATATATCAAGTTGTGGATTAATATTTGAAGTTACAAATTTCAATTAAATAAGGAAAGTTATTAAACATTTAATACAAAGTTAAAATGACAAAAATTGAACTTTTAGTGACTTGAAACTTGTTGCTCATCCAGTTGGTTGATTGAAAATGGACACTGACAACGGTATACAGCCAAACATTATCTTACACAAGAGAGGCAGAAATCGTGACAGTGGAAACCATAAAAACGTTACACAGAGTCAAAAGAGTAATTTCAATGCCCAAAAAACGATCAGAATATTCTCTGTGTAATAAAAATGAAGACATCGCGAAATAGAGATCAACAGATTCATAAAGTAAAAAGAGAAAAATGAAGAAAGACAAATGCTTATCTATAAATTGCACTAAAGTGTAGATGAAATCGTATTTTTTGGATAAAACCTCGTAGTTCAAACTCTTTTCTTTAAGATTGCTGCTTAGTTTTAACATTTCATACCGTATTTGGCAACAAATTAACGTGTAAAAAATTGCAAAGACTGAAAGGGGTTCATACAGGCCAAGCTTAAAATAAAAGCTTAAAATACATTCTGCACAAAGATATCTACAATGGTGTTTTCCATCTTTCCACCAATAAAATGTGTGAATTGGACGTTTTTAGAATCAACTAACATAAAGTGTCCAAGAAGAGTAAAAGAATTTATAATTATACTTATGAGTCCCCATACGCATAATTTACACGCTAATGTGCGGTTTCATGGTAATTTTGGCATACGCTTAGCGATGACTTCAAATTTGTGAATTTTCAGCAAGAGAAAAATTCGGAACATAAAGATTGTAGTTATTACTGATGTATTTATTATTATTTTCACCATTTCTTTTATTCTATAAAACGTACATATCAAAACTGCAAAAAATAGCTGAAATCCTACAGTGTTGATGGCTCTCAGTAAGAATTTCATACAAGTTGTTTCATTTTTGACGTAGCATATGGCTGCTATTCGGAAAAGTTTAAAAATAAAATTATATATTTTAGTTGGAGAAGTATTTAAATTTTTTGACCCAGTTTTGTGAATTTTATGTACTCTCACTTTTGAAACTAAAATATTCCTATGCATGTTTTTATCTATAATTTAATCCTTTTACCAGGCAGGATGTATTTGGCGTACGCTATTTAGTGATCTTAAATATTCCATGCATGATTATCATCAATAGTTTATACCTTTTTCCATATAGAATATGTTTAACGTACTGTTGTTTTTGGCTTTGAAATATTCCCATCAATAATTTAAACTTTTTTTCCATATAAATTGTATTTGACGCACGTCATTTTGGGCTATGAATTCTTATAATTTTTTAAAATATTTTTTCCCATATAGAATGTGTTTAGCTCTGATATATTTCCAGGCATGATTATCATAAATAATTAAGATTCTTCTTTCATGCATGATGTATTTAATGTACTCCCATATTTAACGCTTAAATATTCCCATGTACGAATTTCATCAATAATTTAAACTTTTTCCAAATGAGAGGCATTTGACGTACCATCAGTTTCGATATTTAAATGCTGGAAAGATTAATTTTCCTCAAGAAAAATTTTAATCAGTGATTTTTTTGTGAAAAAAAAAACTATTGAATAAGAAAAGAAAAGAATTCCAATTATCAAGAGCGCAAAATTTCATTGAAAGTGAGGATTTTCTTAATTTAAATTATTTTGTTTTTAATGTCAATCTATAAGATAAAAGATGTCAAGTATTATTTTGTAATATTTATGAAAGCATTTATATTTATATTAGTTGAAATCAATTTATATATAAAGTTGTTAGAATATCTAATGTTTTTTTTTTACTCTTTTATTTGTTTGCCACCGCTTTGTGGCAAAAAATTGTTTCTTTAATCTTTTGTTAGATTATTGATTAGATAATTAGATTATTGATTTTTTTTATTTGAAATTGCATTTCTAAAGCAATATTTTGTAAAGTTATATTTAGTACTCAATTTTGATTTTAAAACTTTTGGGCTAAACTTTTTTTACTTTTTAGTAGTATTTTTCTGAATATAAAATAAAGAAAATACTAAATATTTTGTAGGGAAAATTTGCTTTAATTGGATATTTTGAACACTGAGTGAAAGATGTAATTATCAAAAAAGCTAAATAAATAATTTGTACCCAATTAATAAATTTTTTGTAAAAATTTATTTTAAATAAGATTACTTCAAATGAAAAGCATTTTATTATTAATAACAACCAAGATGTTATAAAATATTTAAATACCAATAATGTTAATAATATTCCTATGTGATTTTTAAATTTTTTTTCTCAAGTATACCCCACAATAATTTGGATATAGATTTATTGATCATTTAATTATCACTGATTGTAATGATTTTGATTTACTTAATGATATTTATCCTGAGGAAAAAATTTAATTAAGACTAATTCAGAAGATAATTGTACATGGATAAGACTAATTTAGAAGATAATGTACTTTTTGGATCTTAATATTGAAATTCACAACAGTAAAATTTTTATTGGATTATACGATAAAACAAGGGATTTTGAATTTAGTGGTATTAGTTTAACACATTTTAATTCCAGCCTTTACTTAAAGGTTTTTAAGAATATTGTTTTTGGTCAAATTTTTAGATTTAAATTTATTTGTAATAATAAAACAGATTTTTTATCAACAATTGAACTTTCGGGATTACCTTAAAGTATAATAATTTTCCTTTAAATTACTATAATTTTGATGTTTTAGTTCAAAACATTTTAAATTCATTCAAATAGTTTGGCCGATATTGAAACCCGCATAAATAGACCTATGCGGTAAAAATTAAGGTTTTTTTTCCATAGCAAATGGCAGCACTTGATGAAAGTTTTTGCTTATTGAATATTTTTGTTTTGTTATTCAAAATATTCAAATAGGTGTCAGTACTTGATTTATTTATAATATTTTCTAATTGGTTCTGCAATTTATATTTTATTTTATTTTGATTTGGTTAATCTAACTATAACTGTAACTATATTTATATATTTATATTTTTATTCATTAGTAGGCGTTTCATTTTTAAGTCTTACTTACTTTTAAGTAGGGTTTGCTGGTTCATTATTTTTCAGTGCATTTCAAATTTCTGGTAATGATTTTGTTATTTGTCTATCCATTATGGGGCCTCGGGGCACTATGCACGTGTGATGTAGCAACATCACAGTGTTTGTGGGCAGTGTGTCCCCTGAAGAAGTGCTGTCTTACAAACACACATATTTTCTATTTTATTTCTTCTTCCTACTTTAATATTTGTTTGAATATTTAAATCATTTTTCTTTAACTAATACTTGATGAAGTCTTTATTATTTACTTAATGATAGTTAAACCACGGTGGCTCAGGGGATAGAGCGTTCGCCTTCCAATGAGATGAACCGGGATCGAATCCCAGAACGTTACAAGCCTACGGAATTGAACATTAGAAGCCGTAAATCCAAAAATGGTACAGCTGTTCAGCGACGGTTATAAAATATAAAATAAAGCAAATACATCCCTGTCACTATTTTTACGTTAAAAAAAAATCATGCTTTTCAGAGTGAGAATCAGATAAAAATTAAAATTTTGATTCATTAAATTATTTTTTTCATCAAGAGTTTTAACTCTCTTAAAATTAAAAACACAAGAACTCTATCAATCTTTTGGACTTTCTGAACAAGGAGCAGATACCAGCCTACCTCAGAACTGAGAGTTGATTGGCAAGTACAACTGAAAGCCTAAAGATCAAGCAGTCACAGGTATTTTTGAGCTGGTTTGAAATAAATTCAAAGTCCAAATTTTATAACCTTCGTTGAACAGCCGAACCAATTTTGAGTTTACGGTTACCATTGTTCAACATCGTAGCCTTATAACTTTTAACCCAATTCTGAAGACAAGGGAATTGCAGGATCTACGATTGGGAGAAATTTTGCCTTCGTGGAGAACTTTTTGATGGAACTAATCCACATTTGAGTTACATGAAGATGAAACCAACGAAAACTTCCCACGATTAGCCTAACGACAAAGGAAATCTAACCCATAATTCGTCTACCACTGAGGATATTTAGCGTCATCACTGTAAGTCAGATGCGGAATTCGTTCCGGCTGACCATCGCTTGGATTCGAACCCGGGTCACCTCATTCGGAGGCGAACGCTCTATCCCCTTAGTTACCACGGATCAAGGACTCAGATAGCAGATACTGCTAAAGACTGAGCCCTGCAGTAGAGCCATAAGCAGCACACGAGAAACATAGCAAAAATGAGGTCAACTAAAACGCACGCCTTCGCTCTATATGAAACGAGTTATAAGTACAGCGCCATCTGATGTTTTTGATATACTTCAAATTGTAGTCAGTTAAAAATAATAAAGACGTGGAGAGAGGCAAAATATACGTCCACAAATAGAGTGAGATGGAAAGCTATGATAGAATCCCTATGCTCTAATTCAGAGTGAAAAGTGCATATACTATAAATTAATTGAAATTTTAAAAAATAAGCTGTGTGCTGAAATGTAACGTAAACGGAGAATAGTTCAATTCAAAATTCGTTTAGGGGAACCGTACAAAATCATCCTACATAGATGGCGATTTTGATTTTGACGCACAAAAGAAATTTTGATACTACATACTTCTGGTACTGTGGTATATGGCGCAGTTTTGATTAAAATTCTACAATGGATTTTCCGTTGCTTCAAAAATTATTTTTTCAGTGGTAGGAAAGATAGTGCATTAAAATATTTTAATGAATAAGAATTAAAAAAATATTACACCATTTCTGATAAATATTTTAAACTGTAAATGAAAGATCAAACTGAAAGATGGTCAAGATCCGGGGTCAGTTATCAGTGGTCATGATCATTCTATTTTTAAAAAAAAGAAAAACGGAAAAAAATTAGTTTGCTGCTATAAAACTCAAATGTTGTAGGTTTTTTTCACATGTAACAAATATACTAATATAGTTATATAATTTTATATTGATAATTTTGCCCTTAAAGATATGTACCGGATAATATTGATAATTTTTGTTTTAAATGGTAAATTTTAACTATCATGACCATCTATGAGTTGACCACGCACAATTGCCTCATGCCAAGTGATGCTAAATATAGTTAATATCTATATTGTTGGTATGAACTACTAAAATCGTGTTTGGCTTTGCTTAATAACGTAAAGTCGTCAGAAAGGGCATCAAATAATAAAAAAAAATTGAAATTATTTTAGCTTTATTAATGGAAGTTCCAGGGGAGTGACATTTGCAGAGAGACTGCAATCGGAATACGAAACAAAGTGGTATCTGAACTATTTTACTACCAATCTATAAATATTTTGCCTTATTTTATTTACCACTGCCTAATTTGAAGTAAATTTCATACAAACATAATAAAAACTAATGTGGATTAGTTTGAGATTAAAGTGAAAACAAAAATAGTTCTGCTACGTTAAACATACCCATATTGAAGTTACCGTTTCATGTTAATTTTTTTTTTATTTATTAATTTCCCTAAAAATATCACTTACCTGGTTCTTCCACTAAGCTCTTTAATTGTGTTGGCCTTTGTTTTTCAGTTTTTGAACGTTCTGTGTCGTAGTGTTTCTCAGTACTGATTTATTGACTCTTTTTTTTTTTTTTTTTCTTTTTTTTATTACGAGGAACGAGTATTCAGCAGGTATCTTCACAAAAATATATAATTTATTTCTGAAAAATACCTTTATAGATACCTTTCTTTCTCTTCCACTTTACTTTTTTTTTCAGAATCTAATTTTTGTTTTGAAAATTCAGATATCGAAAACACTAGTTGTTTACTAGGAGAGGAACATTAATTGTTTACTAGAAATTTTTTGTAATAGGCAATTTAGAAAACTAAGAAAATTATAACATTTAAAAAAATTTTTTAATTACTTTTTTAAAAAAAATTGAGATATTGGCTTTGATTTCTTATATCATTCAAATTTAATTACTTAGCACTAGTCTTTCAATAAATGATTATATCTTTAAAGATTTGAGTAGTAGGAAGCATTTTACATTTCCTGCTATTGAAACAATCCTTTACTATCTACTTATTATTATTATTATTATCAACTTATTATTTATATTTATACATTTCTCCCAGGATTTTTATATTAGAAAAAAAAAATACTTTTCAGACAAATAATAGACATTTTTTTTCTAATTTCATCATCATCAGTAGCTCGACAATCCTGGGTGGACCCTGGCTTTCTCAAGAAGACAGCACCAGTCCTTTCTTCTGCGTGCCACGGCTTTCCAGTCTCTGACCTTGATCGTGGTAAAGTCCCTTTTGAGGCAATCCGCCCATCTCAGTCGCGTTCTGCCTCTCTTTCTAACTCCAGTTGGCCTTGCCAGAAAGATTATTTTAGTTGTTCTGTAATCGTTCATTCTTACAATGTGTCCGGCCCATTTCATGCGCTGGATCTTATGGTACTTCAGAATGTCCGGTTCTCTGAATATCCTGTAAAGTTCAGAGTTAGTTCTCCTTCTCCACACTCCCTTGTCACACATACCACCAAGGATGGATCGGAGTGTCTTCCTCTCGAAATCAGCGATGGTCCTCTCATCAGCTTGGGACAAGGTCCAGGTGTCAGATGCGAAGGTGAGAACTGATCTTATGAGGCTTTTATATATTACCAGCTTGGTGTCTCTTTTTTCGTTGTCAGATTTAAGGAATTTTCTTATGCCATAAAAGCACTTGTTGGCTGCAGTTACTCTCTTCCTTACTTCTGTGGTGATAGAGTTTTCGGAGTTGGTTTTAGAGCTAAGATAGGTGAAAGAGTTCACCTTTTCAAATTTATACTCTCCAATCTCGATGTGCGTGGAGGTATCGGTATAGTTGATACATATACATTGTCTTACTCAGATTAATTGAGAGGTGCATTTTTTTGACCTCTCTTTCCAGGTCCCGGAATGTCTGCTTAAGGTCTTTAGGAGTTCTTGCTGTGATATCAATATCATCAGCATAGGCCATAATTTGAACAGATTTTGAGAAAATAGTTCCTCTAGTGTTAATTCCTGAATCTCTTACTACTTTCTCAAGAGCAAGATTGAAAAGAAGGTATGCTAATGCGTCGCCCGGTCTTATGCCATTTTTTATTTCAACAAGTTCAGATAAGTTTCCCTGTATTTTGACTCTCAATTTGGTGTCATTTAATGTAAGGGATATTAGTTTCACAAGTTTTTCAGGAATGTTAAATTGTCTCAGAGCGTCGATAAGCAGTTCTCTATTAATGCTATCATACGCTGTTTTGTAATCAATGAAAAGGTGATGTGTATTGATTTGGAATTCTTTAGTCTTTTCAAGAATATGCCGGAGGTTATATATTTGTTCAATTGTGGAACGATTCCTGCGAATTCCACACTGGTAATCCCTTTTCTATTTTAAGTTTTTTTATTTAGAGTTGTAACTATGATGAAGATTTGTTCCAAAATTACGAATAAAAACACTTTCAACTTTTCGAAGTGTCTGAACTTTTTGCAAATTCCCCGGACCTACCTTTAAAACCAAGCATTGAAAACCAAACCTAGATCCAAAGACTAAAGACCAAAAGACTAACGATACATTCCAGCAGTTAAGAAAAAAAAAGAATCTGGTTAATGGAAGGTGGATGTTCAAATTGACAAATATTGCTAAAGACAGAGGGCAGCAATTTAGCCAAAAGCAGAGCACGAGAGATCTAGCTAAAAAGTGGTTAACTAAAACGCATATAAAGGCTCTAACTGAAGCAATCTCTACGTCTATTTCCATCTAATGCATTCGTCGATCTCTGTCTTAAATGCGAAGTCTATCTGAGAAACCTACTTTTTAGAACTGCATAATACCTCCCTTGCTCTTCCCTTATCTTTTTCTTACAGAGTTGAATTTTGCCACAAAAATTTTGATAACGCAAAAACTATTTGTCTGTGCAGGGAAATTTACTAATATATTTAGATTTAATGAAACTTTTGTGGCATTTAAGATGTTGACTTTGATTTATTAATATATTGAAAATATAATTCCAATTATATTGAAAATATAATTGGAAATACTTAACAATGGTAAGCATTAATCTAGTTCTTGGTAAAGGAAGCAAGTTTGAAAATTTTTTTTTACAAAATAATCAAAGAATATTTTACTACCCATTTCTCTTTAGTTGCGATTTCAGTGCTTATAACTTTTTAGATTGATTAGTAAATAGATCAAAAAAAAATAAATAGAGAATTTTTCTTATGTAGAGTTCTAAGTCTCCCAAAATTGCAAAGAAAATATTTTAAAATCTTTTAGACCATCTAAAGCTTTTATTGATTCTCCTGCCCTACTTTAAAATAGAGCATTAAATATCGATTGGAGCTCAATGAAAGAGTGTGCATTCACCAATTGAATAGAAGAAACAATTTAAAGGTATTCTCCACATGTCCATATTTACTAAAGAGAAATTGCAGAAGTTTCTCTACTGATAGAGAACATGAGACCTATCCAAAAAAAAAAAACTTGTGCCATTAAATTCCAGTTGTAAGTCTAGCGAAATGTAATGTTTCTTCTATCTCTCTATCTTAATTAGAAAAAAAAATATCTAAAAAACTTTCACGTGCATGAACTATAAATGAAGAAAAGAACTATAAATGAAGAACAATGCAATATATTATATGTTACTAGCAACAGTATGGGATTAGGATTTATTTCGTTAGAGACAGTCCATGATGTATTACATGTGTCCCCTTAGTTACAAGCCACATAGCCTGTAGTCCATTTCTGTTCAAACTTATGTTTAGTTATCTGAATCAAGTCCATCGATTGTGGCTGCGATACGCTGTTTCATCTTCGATTGTTAAATAGAAAGGGGAGGGACGAATGTCTTGTCCTTTACTTATACCTTCAGGAATAAATGGCAAGGTGTTAGGTCAGGACCTTTGGGTGGTCGTCGGGAAACTAGTATGTTGTAATCAATAAATATGTTGGGTAAATAACACTAATCTTGCATGTAGGCCAACCAGTGTGGTGTTGCGCCATCCGATTAGAGAAAAAGGTAGTTAATTCCATCTTCAACTGTGGCATCTACTAAAGAGTTATTATATCCAAAAAAAGTAGATTTCTTAACAGTTTGCTTTCGATAAGAAAAAGTAATCAATGAATGAATGCTACGAGATACGTGATGCAGAAATAGAAATAGTAGGAATTGCAAAACAGAATACCTTATACTTGAGGCATAAATGTATAACTTCATCTGGTATCCATATTCTACAGTGCAGTTTTAATGTTATAGCATAATATGACGTAGTTAAAAGTAGAATAAAAAAGATCCAAGCACGAAATATCTCTTGATTATGAAAAATCTCCATATTGTTTACTCTATATCCCTTTTAGCACTTTTTAGAACCATATATTTTTGTATTTTTTTATATAGAACTTCTTTTTTTCGTTTAACACTTTGTTGATAAAAGCTACATCAGTAGAAGCATCTAAATTAAGTGATCCAGAAATAAAAGTGCAAAAAATGTAAAAATGAAACACGTTTTAACATTCGAATAAACTTGTAATTTTCCACATTTGATGAAGGGCACACTCGTTACATTTACTGGCATTCATATTTTACAGTGCAGTTTCAATGTTATAAAATAATATGACATACGTAACAATAGCACCAAATGATCCAAGTACGAAATTTCTTTTGATGCTGAAGATTTTCCACACAGTAAAAGTAATATCCTTCTTAGCACTTTTTTGAAAGCTTCTTTTATAAAAAGTAGCTTTTTCTCCATTTTTATGTAACACTCGGCTGTTTAGAGTTAAATCCGTCGCAGCTTCCGATGTTAGAGATGCAGAAAGAATAAGAGCACAAAATGTAAATATGGAATACATTGTAATTGTGGCAATTTCAATGTATGTAAAAGAACTAATATGAATTTGTTTTTTCAAAAACAAATCGATCACAAAATATATTCCACTTGATTCATAAATTAAAAATATAAACACAAAATGGGATAAATTTTTATCAATAGTTTGTGCCAGATTATAAATAAAATCGTACTTTTTGTACAAAAATTCGTAATCCAAAGAATCTTCCTTCAGTTTATCATTCAGTTTTATAATTTCTATTTTTATTTGGTAGCAAACAGCAGTGTAAAATATTGCAAATATCGAAAACGGTTCATACAAACCAAGCTTAAAGTATAAATTTAAAATACTTTCTGTGATAATATCCACAATGGTATTTTCAGATCTTAAATATAAAAATGTGATAAATTGGTATGGTTTCATGTCAATTGGCAAAAGATAACCAATTAAAGATAAAAAATTAATGATTATACTTAACACTGCCCATGCGTATATTTTAAAAAGAAACGCGCGTTTAATTGGGAATTTAAGCATATGACTTGCTATGATATTAAAATTAGGCATTTGCATCAGCAGCAAATATCGAAAAATGACAGTTGATAATATTATAGTAATATGGGATAATATTACAGAAAAGGTATCTTGATTATAAATAACAGATATAAGGATTACAAGTGGTAATAAGGCTCCAGGAATATTTATAAAAAAGAAAAAATATTTTAAACACCTGTTTCTGTTTTTTTTACAATCCGGCACTGAACATATAGTAGAAATTTGGAACATGCAAAATATAAAACAATAAAGCCTAGAAGTTAAAATTTTGGAACTTTTTTTTAAATTTTGACGTAGAATCATTTTTATATTTAGCACTAAATAGAATTTATTTAGAGATAAGTCAAACCAAGATGTTTGCCTCTGAAAAGAGCATTAACAAAGTAACAAAAATTCGCATAATATTTTATTTTTAGGGCTGTCTTTAAAACTAATTAATTAATTGAAATTTTCTTGCAGTCTTTTTAAAAGATCTTTTCGTTACAAAACAATTTATATATGTCATTCAGTATTCAATCTATCGTGTATGCAAGTACTTGATAAATTAAGTGAAAATTGATTTTATTTAAAAAATAATTTCATTAATCTGATGAATTGTTTTGTGGTTGTCGCTTAATAAAATTCTTTTTGCGATGAACATTTTTCTAATTGAATTTTCGAAAATAAAATTTTTACATAATGAAAACTTTTAATAACTTAAAAAAACAAACGTATATTGTGTTGTATCAATAGATTTATTTCGTCAAATTTATTGACTTATCGTTGTTATTAATCCAATTAGCCTACAATTTGATTTCCCTTTTATTATTAGAATTTTAATTTTCAGAGTTTGTTGCTGTGATTACTTCTGATCTCAATAATTTTACTTTCGTAAATGAAGTATAACTATTTTGATATCCGAACTGTTACTATAGTACCATAATGTAACAATTTACAAACAGTGTAAGTAAAAAAAAAAACATATGTTTTGTTGTACTTTTGAAATTTAGTTGGGGAACATATTGTATCTCAGCAATTATTATTAGATTTAAAATATTATACTAATATTTAAATACGCAATTTCTTTCATCTGTAAAATACTTTTTTCAACCTGAAAGTGAAAATTTGCTTAAAAAAATAAAATTTGTCAGTGAGTTTTGGAAATTTTAACGGCCGGGATAGCCAGGCTGGAATGGAGTTGGGCACATGTCCAAGAAGTCGTGAGTTCGATCCCCTACGGCCGAAGACTATAATGCGATGTTTAGTAAATGGTGACTTGTGTACGTTAAATCAGTCGGGTCACAAAGTCCTCCACGTTCTCAAAATAAATCATACCTCTAGGGATACCCAATTGGAGATTAATCCTTCTCTCGTTCAGGTCACAATTAAGATATGAGGATGAATAAATGGATGTATGAGTGGATCTACCCTATAAACGAGCTGTGACGTGTGTGTAATTGAAGTCGTACTCTTGGTTATAGATGGCCCCACTGAAAAACAAAGAAACGCACCCGCTACCATAAAGTACCTTCCTTTTACCAATAGGCTTCCTGGCATCGGCAAGTGACATTAGAAACAACAGCAACGGATATTTTAGCAAAAGTAAATATCAAATAACTAAAGTTGAGGATATTATTGTAATTTGAAAGATTATTGAAATTTTTTTTTAATTATAAAATACTGATATGATAGCTATAAGTGATAACAATGTTGCCAAAAAATTTATAATAGGGTAAATATATTGAAAACGTCTTTTCTTTTCTTTTTTTTTTTTTTTTTTTTGATGTACGTAGATAATGGACTTGGAGCAGAAATTAATGAATATGAAAAAAATAAAGCTACTTTTTTTAGTTGATAAATAATTTTTAAAATAGCTTATTTAGTCGATAATCTTACTGAAAATTGAAAATCTCACCAAAAGTGAGACATAGAGAGAATTGTTTGGCAATCGCAGATGCTTCGCGTTTAAAAAGAAATTAAAAAAAATAATCTTTATTGTTATTATCTTCTCTTTTAGCATCATTTTCAAAACCAAATCATTGAAAAGATTGTCATCGTAATTAATACAAAACATTTTTTCTTCATTTAAATGTTTGCTTGCATCCTCAAATATTCAGTATATTTATATATATTTTAAAGAGTAGCAATTCTTAGTTTTAATAAACGTTTGTTCGTTAAATCAACTATTATTTTTTTGACTTATAATCTTTTGAATGTATGGTAGTACTTTGTTATTAGTGATGAATGCATAAAAAATATTACTAGTACTACTCATATTATTTTTGAAAGTTGTAATTTTTATTCTGACGATTGTAACAAGAGGTACTTTTTACCTTAAAATCCATTTTAACTGGAACATGATACGGAACAAAAAATTTTAAAGTACCGTAAATTTCATAGTATTAATTATCGTAAAATCACTAATCACTCGAATTATATTAAAATGACTGTAAAAATTACGTTATAATATTTTACAATAAACATGGATTTTATGACGAATAGAATTTTACGAATAATGCAATAGAAGTACCGGTATTTTTTAACCGTAGCATGATCCGGAATTTTTTACTATATAGTTTCTTAAAGTTTCATTTCCGGAATATGGAATTGGTGTTTGTGATTTGAAAGACATCAAAGCTGTAAGCTGACAAAAACATAAATTGAGTTTGGGTATACGTGGTACGCTGTACCCTACATGGTACGCTGTACCAGAGAAATAACTTACAGGGCATCATATTACTGCATCATATTCATGCGCATAAGAAACAAATTGACGCATGCGCATAAGAAATAAATTGACGCATGCGCATAAGAAATAAATTGACAAATATAATTAAATAAGAGATAACACACAAAACATAGCACACCTCATACTTTATTTATATTGTGATATTAATTTTCTCAACTTTGTTTTTGGCTCATGACCTGTTAGAATCTATAAATTACAGAAAACTCTTATGAATGGTGAAATTTCGCGTAAATTAGAACGAAAATTACAATAAATCTTCTCATGAAATTAAGCGTGTTCACACATCGCCTAATATGCATAACATAAGGGGAAGGAGAAACCGGACGTTTTCTAAATTTTTCTCAGGTTTAGGAAGCTTGTTATTGTTTATATTCAGACAACAATCCATAAAAAACCACAGGCTTTTATTCATAAACTCGTGGATTCCATGCATGGTAGTGTGTTACATATTTTTTTTATGGTCAGTGGTAACGTAATCATTCTCTTCGTCGAAAATCCTTTTGACTCACATACAAGAAATCATATTTTTTGTTTGTTTATATAAAATGAAACGAATTTTTCAAATTTTTTGCTAACCAACAAATGTTGTTAATTAAACTTAATTATTTGATTTACCTGCTTCTTTTGCTTTTCTTAGCCAACAATACATATACATAATATAGCAACCACTAAAACATTTCCTAGGGTACTGTTTTCATCCAAAACTAAATCAGTTCCTCAGTTTTGAGTAATGAAGATAAATTAAACTAAGATCTAAAAGCATTGCAATGGCATATTGAAAAAAATATATATATACTTGCAGAATGTGATACTTTAGTTTGAAATACCCTGTATTTGAAAGATTGCAAAAACATGCAAATTTTTAAAATTTATGCGCGTGTTGACCAATGAGACTTGTCCTTGTTTTACTTCATGTCACACCAGATTAATTTAAGCGGTCAAAAAGTAAAATGAATAATTTGGATTAAAAACTAAAGTACATCATTGAGATATAAAAATAAGTGAATAGAAATATAAATTTCTAATTGGTAAAATAAAATTTTTTAAAAGTTAAATTGAATATATACTAAACTATTCTCAGAAACACGGCAGCCCATAGAGGGCCGAGGTCTACTGTGTCCATTTCATTCTTCTTGACCTTGGGCACTGAGGTGCAGGAGCAGACGTTCCATTTTGATGATCAATCGAACACGGAACCCCCATTGTTTAGTCCCGAAGAATGCTTGGTACTCATTTTATCGACCCACTGAAGGAATAAAACACTGAGTCACCCTTTCCCGTTCCGAGGATCGAACCCAGGACCTGTGGCACGAGAGTGCGGAGCACTACCACTCATCCATCAGATTTCAGAATAATTGAAATATATGGCTAAATATTAAAATGTGTTTTAAAAAACATAAATATTCAATTAAAAAATTACAAATTAGTGATTTAAAAATTTAAATGTAAAAATACTTAGATTAAAATATTATTTAAATCGTAAGAGAGAAAACATATATGTTTAAATAAATTTTTTATTATAAGTAATAGAATAAATAAAAAGTCATGTTTAAATTTATTAATTTTATAAGCAAATGAATAAAATAAATTATGTAATTAAATAATAAAATATGTGATTGAAATGGAATAATTTGTGGTTGCATTCAAACTTTGTTAAGGAAAAAAATAATTCTTTAATAGTAAAACAATAATAATCATAGAAATAATGTTATGCAGCTAGTAAAATTAATATTGGGGATTGAAATATAACAAAACGTCTATGTGAATGTAATTTAAACAATTAGAAAGAAAATATATATAAAGAAAGAAGAGATTTAAGCAAATATTATATTCATTATCAAAAAACAAACATACATTTTCAAATGACAATTTTTAACAATACGTAGTCGAATATTTTACTTAAAACACTAGACAAGTGAAAAATTTCACATTGTAAATTAAATGAATTAGGATTGAAAAATCAAACAAGTTATTAAAATTAATTTGTGGTACAAATGTGTAACGGATATCCCTGTAAAAATAATATATTTAGCTAGAAAAATATTTAAAAATAAATAAGATTATAAGCAAATATTTTAGTCGCCATCAAAAAGCAAACATACCGTCTCGAATAACATTTTTGAATTATGAAGAATTGAATATTTTACAGTACGGTAAGCTAGATAATTTTACTTTTTACAGCGAAAACTTGTAAGAAAAACTTGTGATAAAAACAGCAACGGCACAGTTAGAAATTTTTCGGAAAAAAATCGAGAAATAACAATTTATTTAATTGTTATCTTACCATATTCAAACAAAACAGTCAAATAACAATAAATAAGATGGTATTCAAAGTTCTTACTGAGAGAAAAACCGTTTATTATCTGCTTTCACTTAATACGGTTAAGCAACCAGAATTTTACCGTGCCAACTAATGATGCCACTGAGTTTCTTGCAGCTTGGTGCATATTATATTCGAAAAGGCTAATCCATCAATCTTATGACCGACAGAATGTGATTTCGAGTCCCATCGTTAACACCACAATATTTTCTTCACTCTCTTCAACACATGAAGAGTTCATAATGTTCTGCACTTTCTAATTTGTGGCTCCAAATACTATGTTTTTATTCACGCATACAAGCCTCCACACGGTTTTTCATAAGTAGTCTACGAAGACTATTTTAAAAGTGAACCGGTTATGCGTATGAACCCAAATTCTATTTTAAAAGTGACTGAGAGAAAGTTATCATATATATTTGAGAATTGAATCTGTAGTGGTAGACAAGTAAATATGTCAAATCAATCATATTCATAAATTAAACAAATTTTTAGATATATATTTGCTACCACTTTCTTACTTTTACTATATTTTCTATTAATGGGCTCTTTCGTTAACTGGTTTACCTTCATAGTGGTCTGATCGGACCACCTATGAAAAACCGTGTGGAGGCTTTCAGTTGAAGGAGACGCTGATATAGAGCAGCGCCAAAAAGCTACTTTACACAAAAAAAGTCTAGTATTCCCCATCTCCTTTGATCGGTGATTTAACCAAATAAACTAAACAAACATAATTCCACGGTTCATTTGATAAAACACAACTCAACCATACCCTAACTTCATTGCTCATTTCTCAACAAAAAGCCTAGCTCCAATTTCCCATAAAATTTCTTTTCTTTTTTACGAATTTGAAACCATGCCAGTTGTAAATTGCTAAGAAACCGTGCAGTTTTGCATTCATTATTTTTAACCCTACTAGTTGTAAATGGAATTCAATACCTTAGAGGTAAAAAATATTTTTTACAGTAAACATTACGGTTACTTGGACTGCTCTCGGTTATTTTACAGGAATTTCGAATAAAAATTCTAACAGTATAGGTGATAGAAATACAAAAGTGCGTGGTTAAAAAATAGTTACTTACAAAAATAACAACTGCAAACAAGAGCCATTTTAAAACTAATAACAATAACTAGTAAAATTTCTAACTGTAAATGACAAGCGAAAATTCAAATCTTTTTGTATGCAAATATTGCTTGCGTCTTCGCAAAAAAATTAAGTTTGTTAGAAAACGCTTTGCGGCATAACTTTTAATAAACTTTTTTCATACATTTTCATTATTTTGTATTAATTTAGGTCAATAAGTGAAAAACATTATATTTGGCATTTTAATAATTTATAGTTATGAAATACAGCCGGTAGCGCCAGCGTATTTTTCTGTGTTAAATTTGACGTTCTTCAAATGCAACTCATTTCCAAAAAATAATTTTTCAAATTTTTGCATATTTAGAGATGTTCAGTTATAATAGAAACAACTATTCATCACTGAAATTTCCTTGATTTGTAAAATCAATTATTTAAAAATTTTTTGAATATGCATGAAAAAAAATTCCAACAACTTTTTTTTATATATTAGATTTTTGTATAAATATAATTTCGATAATCAGACAGATTTTTTAGTAACTATTAGACAGTATTTTATAATTAAAAGACACAAATTTTCTTTTAAAATTAGAGCGCTAGAAAAACAATAACATGGTCACCGGAGTCCCATCTGCATCATAGTTAACCTTATGCTGCAAATTGGACTGGAAAGTAACAAATGACTTGGTGAAAAAGCAAATAGCTTTGCAAGTTTCTTAGAGATCAGTTTCCAGGCTATTAAATAATAAAACATACGTAAAAATAGCACCAAAGGATCCAAGTACGAAATTTCTTCTGATGCTGAAAATTTTCCACACAGTAAAACTAATATCCTTCTTAGCACTTTTTTGAAAGCTTCTTTTATAGAAAATAGCATGTTCTTCATTTTTATGCAATACTCTGCTGTTTCTAGTTAAATCCATGGAAGCTTCAGACATAAGTGATGCAGAAATAGTAAGAACACAAAATATAAAAACAGTATATGTTAAAATTGTGGCCGTTCTAATGTACAAAAATGAATGAAAACGAGCTTTCTTTTTAAAAGCTAAATTAACCGTAAAATAAACTCCGCTTGATTCGTAAATTGAGAATATAAAGATGAAATGGGATAAGTTTTTATCTATGGTTTGAGCCAGACTATACAAAAAATTGTATTTCTTGTATAAAAACTCGTAATCCAGATTAGTTTCTTTAAGTTTATCATTCAGTTTTAAAATTTCGGTTTTCATTTGGTGACAAATCGCAGTGTAGAACATTGCAAAAGTTGTAAAAGGTTCATACATTCCAAGATTGCAGTATAAGTTTAAAACAAACTCTAAAACAATATTTGCGACGCTGTTCTCAGTTCTTAAACATAGAAATGTAATTAACTTATAGGGTTCCATGTCAATTTGCAAAAGGTATCCAATTAAAGAAAAAGAATGTACAAATATACTCAAAGCTGCCCATGCATATAACTTGTACACAAATGTTTGTTTAATTGGGATTTTATCCATAAAACTTGCTATGATTTTTAAGTTTGCAATCTTTAGCAAAAGTAAATATCGAAAAATAACCGTTGATGATATAACTGTAAACTGCGATATTATTGAAAATTGATCTAAATTATAAATAACAGATATGGTAATTGTAAGTGATATTAAAGCTACAAAGATATTTATTAAGTAATAAATATATTTGATACACCTGTTAATATGTTTAGACATGGGACATATAGCAGAAATTCGGAACATGAAAAAAATAAAGCGATATAGTCTAGAATTTAAATTTTTAGAATTTTCCCTTATATCTTGATGAAGTAGCATTTTTTGAACAGTTTACAAGCCCAGATGCTTTCGTTTGAACAGAAATTAATATAATAGTGACTATTTTATTTAACTTCCCTTTATATATCATTTCTAAAACTAATTAAATGAAATTTTCATTGTAATTGATGTGAAGCATGCAATGAAAATTTTGCATACGTCACGAAATATTCAACTTAACATAGATAGAATTACTTAATGAATTCAGAAAAAATTGATATTGTTTTTGAAATAAACTTGTACGGCATTTTATATTTTACTTTTAGATGAATATAATTTATTTTTAATAGATGTATTTGACATTACCTTGTAGGAGAAATTTTGATATCAAACTGGCTTTTAATAACTTCAAAATAAGCAGATGTATTTCTGACTGAGAGCTTAAATTTTAATATTTGATTGTTTTCCCATTACTATTAAAATCAAATTAGTCTGCAATTTTAGCTTTACTTATAAGGGTTTTATCAGTTTTTCATTTCCAGAATCAACTCCTGCTATTTCTCGTTTTCAGAAATTTTAATTCATAAATGAAGTATATTTATTAAATTTCTGATATTACTTTAAAAAAAAAAATGATGAAAGAACTAAAAGAATTATTTTCATTTGTACTTATTATTGCTTTTACTTGCGTTTTCGTAATATGTTTTATAAAATAAATAGCATGGTTTAGATTTTGATTTTTCTTTTTTTTTTAATTGAAGATTTTAATTCTTGATGGATTTTAAACTTGAATTTCGACGATTTTAAAATATGTTGTTGAGATAAATTAACTATATTTTTAAGTTCAGTACAGTAGTAATCATGCAAAAAATGATATGGAATTGAAAAAATAACAATTGTTCAAAAGAATTATTCCGAAGAATACTTTAATAAAAATGTGCTTATTTTCTAGATGAAATATTTTTACAATTAAACCATGAAATTAATTCTAATGCACATGAAAATATGTGTTGTTATAAACAAACAAAAAATAAATATATGAAATAAAAAAATAAAGAGTCGTTGGGTGTGTATGTTTCTTTTTATAACTCCAAAAATATTTATTCTATCTTTCTAAAATTTGGACTGAGACTACACGGGACAATGTGTCAACTCTCAACATACATAATGCATAAATACAAATAAGAGAAAATACAAAAAGTGAACACGTTGTAACTGTAGCATAAATAGATAATTTCTGAAATTTGATGAAATGTGCACTCAGTTCATTTATCGATATTCATATTTTACAGTGCTGTTTCAATGTTATAAAATAATATGTCCAAAGGATCCAAGCACTAAATTTCTTTTGACGCTAAAGATTTTCCACACAGTGAAACTAATATTCTTTTTAGCACTTTTTTTTAAAGAATCTTTTACAGAAAGTAGCATTTCCTTCATTTTTATGTAACACTCTGTTGATTTTGGATAAATACGTGGCTGCTTCCAAGAATAGTGATGCAAAAATGGCAATTGTAGAAAAATACAAAAATTGAATAAGTTGTAACTGCGGCATAAATAGATAATTTCTGAAATTTGATGAAATGTGCACTCGGTGTCTTTATGGATATTCATATTTTACAGTGCTGTTTCAATGCTATAAAATAATATGAATAAAGGATCCAAGCACTGAATTTCTTTTGACGCTAAAGATTTTCCACACAGTGAAACTAATATTCTTTTTAGCACTTTTTTCAAAGAATCTTTTACAGAAAGTAGCATTTCCTTCATTTTTATGTAACACTCTGTTTATTTTGGATAAATACGTGGCTGCTTCCAAGAATAGTGATGCAAAAATGGCAATTGTAGGAAAATACAAAAATTGAATAAGTTGTAACTGCGGCATAAATAGATAATTTCTGAAATTTGATGAAATGTGCACTCGGTGTCTTTATCGATATTCATATTTTACAGTGCTGTTTCAATGCTATAAAATAATATGAATAAAGGATCCAAGCACTAAATTTCTTTTGACGCTAAAGATTTTCCACACAGTGAAACTAATATTCTTTTTAGCACTTTTTTTTAAAGAATCTTTTACAGAAAGTAGCATTTCCTTCATTTTTATGTAACACTCTGTTGATTTTGGATAAATACGTGGCTGCTTCCAAGAATAGTGATGCAAAAATGGCAATTGTAGAAAAATAAAAAAATTGAATAAGTTGTAACTGCGGCATAAATAGATAATTTCTGAAAATTGATGAAATGTGCACTCGGTGTCTTTATCGATATTCATATTTTACAGTGCTGTTTCAATGCTATAAAATAATATGAATAAAGGATCCAAGCACTAAATTTCTTTTGACGCTAAAGATTTTCCACACAGTGAAACTAATATTCTTTTTAGCACTTTTTTTTAAAGAATCTTTTACAGAAAGTAGCATTTCCTTCATTTTTATGTAACACTCTGTTGATTTTGGATAAATACGTGCCTGCTTCCAAGAATAGTGATGCAAAAATGGCAATTGTAGAAAAATACAAAAATTGAATAAGTTGTAACTGCGGCATAAATAGATAATTTCTGAAATTTGATGAAATGTGCACTCGGTGTCTTTATCGATATTCATATTTTACAGTGCTGTTTCAATGCTATAAAATAATATGAATAAAGGATCCAAGCACTAAATTTCTTTTGACGCTAAAGATTTTCCACACAGTGAAACTAATATTCTTTTTAGCACTTTTTTTTAAAGAATCTTTTACAGAAAGTAGCATTTCCTTCATTTTTATGTAACACTCTGTTGATTTTGGATAAATACGTGGCTGCTTCCAAGAATAGTGATGCAAAAATGGCAATTGTAGAAAAATACAAAAATTGAATAAGTTGTAACTGCGGCATAAATAGATAATTTCTGAAATTTGATGAAATGTGCACTCGGTGTCTTTATCGATATTCATATTTTACAGTGCTGTTTCAATGCTATAAAATAATATGAATAAAGGATCCAAGCACTAAATTTCTTTTGACGCTAAAGATTTTCCACACAGTGAAACTAATATTCTTTTTAGCACTTTTTTTTAAAGAATCTTTTACAGAAAGTAGCATTTCCTTCATTTTTATGTAACACTCTGTTGATTTTGGATAAATACGTGGCTGCTTCCAAGAATAGTGATGCAAAAATGGCAATTGTAGAAAAATAAAAAAATTGAATAAGTTGTAACTGCGGCATAAATAGATAATTTCTGAAAATTGATGAAATGTGCACTCGGTGTCTTTATCGATATTCATATTTTACAGTGCTGTTTCAATGCTATAAAATAATATGAATAAAGGATCCAAGCACTAAATTTCTTTTGACGCTAAAGATTTTCCACACAGTGAAACTAATATTCTTTTTAGCACTTTTTTTTAAAGAATCTTTTACAGAAAGTAGCATTTCCTTCATTTTTATGTAACACTCTGTTGATTTTGGATAAATACGTGGCTGCTTCCAAGAATAGTGATGCAAAAATGGCAATTGTAGAAAAATAAAAAAATTGAATAAGTTGTAACTGCGGCATAAATAGATAATTTCTGAAATTTGATGAAATGTGCACTCGGTGTCTTTATCGATATTCATATTTTACAGTGCTGTTTCAATGCTATAAAATAATATGAATAAAGGATCCAAGCACTAAATTTCTTTTGACGCTAAAGATTTTCCACACAGTGAAACTAATATTCTTTTTAGCACTTTTTTTTAAAGAATCTTTTACAGAAAGTAGCATTTCCTTCATTTTTATGTAACACTCTGTTGATTTTGGATAAATACGTGGCTGCTTCCAAGAATAGTGATGCAAAAATGGCAATTGTAGAAAAATAAAAAAATTGAATAAGTTGTAACTGCGGCATAAATAGATAATTTCTGAAAATTGATGAAATGTGCACTCGGTGTCTTTATCGATATTCATATTTTACAGTGCTGTTTCAATGCTATAAAATAATATGAATAAAGGATCCAAGCACTAAATTTCTTTTGACGCTAAAGATTTTCCACACAGTGAAACTAATATTCTTTTTAGCACTTTTTTTTAAAGAATCTTTTACAGAAAGTAGCATTTCCTTCATTTTTATGTAACACTCTGTTGATTTTGGATAAATACGTGCCTGCTTCCAAGAATAGTGATGCAAAAATGGCAATTGTAGAAAAATACAAAAATTGAATAAGTTGTAACTGCGGCATAAATAGATAATTTCTGAAATTTGATGAAATGTGCACTCGGTGTCTTTATCGATATTCATATTTTACAGTGCTCTTTCAATGCTATAAAATAATATGAATAAAGGATCCAAGCACTAAATTTCTTTTGACGCTAAAGATTTTCCACACAGTGAAACTAATATTCTTTTTAGCACTTTTTTTTAAAGAATCTTTTACAGAAAGTAGCATTTCCTTCATTTTTATGTAACACTCTGTTGATTTTGGATAAATACGTGGCTGCTTCCAAGAATAGTGATGCAAAAATGGCAATTGTAGAAAAATACAAAAATTGAATAAGTTGTAACTGCGGCATAAATAGATAATTTCTGAAATTTGATGAAATGTGCACTCGGTGTCTTTATCGATATTCATATTTTACAGTGCTGTTTCAATGCTATAAAATAATATGAATAAAGGATCCAAGCACTAAATTTCTTTTGACGCTAAAGATTTTCCACACAGTGAAACTAATATTCTTTTTAGCACTTTTTTTTAAAGAATCTTTTACAGAAAGTAGCATTTCCTTCATTTTTATGTAACACTCTGTTGATTTTGGATAAATACGTGGCTGCTTCCAAGAATAGTGATGCAAAAATGGCAATTGTAGAAAAATAAAAAAATTGAATAAGTTGTAACTGCGGCATAAATAGATAATTTCTGAAATTTGATGAAATGTGCACTCGGTGTCTTTATCGATATTCATATTTTACAGTGCTGTTTCAATGCTATAAAATAATATGAATAAAGGATCCAAGCACTAAATTTCTTTTGACGCTAAAGATTTTCCACACAGTGAAACTAATATTCTTTTTAGCACTTTTTTTTAAAGAATCTTTTACAGAAAGTAGCATTTCCTTCATTTTTATGTAACACTCTGTTGATTTTGGATAAATACGTGGCTGCTTCCAAGAATAGTGATGCAAAAATGGCAATTGTAGAAAAATACAAAAATTGAATAAGTTGTAACTGCGGCATAAATAGATAATTTCTGAAATTTGATGAAATGTGCTCTCGGTGTCTTTATCGATATTCATATTTTACAGTGCTGTTTCAATGCTATAAAATAATATGAATAAAGGATCCAAGCACTAAATTTCTTTTGACGCTAAAGATTTTCCACACAGTGAAACTAATATTCTTTTTAGCACTTTTTTTTAAAGAATCTTTTACAGAAAGTAGCATTTCCTTCATTTTTATGTAACACTCTGTTGATTTTGGATAAATACGTGGCTGCTTCCAAGAATAGTGATGCAAAAATGGCAATTGTAGAAAAATACAAAAATTGAATAAGTTGTAACTGCGGCATAAATAGATAATTTCTGAAATTTGATGAAATGTGCACTCGGTGTCTTTATGGATATTCATATTTTACAGTGCTGTTTCAATGCTATAAAATAATATGAATAAAGGATCCAAGCACTGAATTTCTTTTGACGCTAAAGATTTTCCACACAGTGAAACTAATATTCTTTTTAGCACTTTTTTCAAAGAATCTTTTACAGAAAGTAGCATTTCCTTCATTTTTATGTAACACTCTGTTGATTTTGGATAAATACGTGGCTGCTTCCAAGAATAGTGATGCAAAAATGGCAATTGTAGAAAAATACAAAAATTGAATAAGTTGTAACTGCGGCATAAATAGATAATTTCTGAAATTTGATGAAATGTGCACTCGGTGTCTTTATCGATATTCATATTTTACAGTGCTGTTTCAATGCTATAAAATAATATGAATAAAGGATCCAAGCACTAAATTTCTTTTGACGCTAAAGATTTTCCACACAGTGAAACTAATATTCTTTTTAGCACTTTTTTTTAAAGAATCTTTTACAGAAAGTAGCATTTCCTTCATTTTTATGTAACACTCTGTTGATTTTGGATAAATACGTGGCTGCTTCCAAGAATAGTGATGCAAAAATGGCAATTGTAGAAAAATAAAAAAATTGAATAAGTTGTAACTGCGGCATAAATAGATAATTTCTGAAAATTGATGAAATGTGCACTCGGTGTCTTTATCGATATTCATATTTTACAGTGCTGTTTCAATGCTATAAAATAATATGAATAAAGGATCCAAGCACTAAATTTCTTTTGACGCTAAAGATTTTCCACACAGTGAAACTAATATTCTTTTTAGCACTTTTTTTTAAAGAATCTTTTACAGAAAGTAGCATTTCCTTCATTTTTATGTAACACTCTGTTGATTTTGGATAAATACGTGGCTGCTTCCAAGAATAGTGATGCAAAAATGGCAATTGTAGAAAAATACAAAAATTGAATAAGTTGTAACTGCGGCATAAATAGATAATTTCTGAAATTTGATGAAATGTGCACTCGGTGTCTTTATCGATATTCATATTTTACAGTGCTGTTTCAATGCTATAAAATAATATGAATAAAGGATCCAAGCACTAAATTTCTTTTGACGCTAAAGATTTTCCACACAGTGAAACTAATATTCTTTTTAGCACTTTTTTTTAAAGAATCTTTTACAGAAAGTAGCATTTCCTTCATTTTTATGTAACACTCTGTTGATTTTGGATAAATACGTGGCTGCTTCCAAGAATAGTGATGCAAAAATGGCAATTGTAGAAAAATACAAAAATTGAATAAGTTGTAACTGCGGCATAAATAGATAATTTCTGAAATTTGATGAAATGTGCACTCGGTGTCTTTATCGATATTCATATTTTACAGTGCTGTTTCAATGCTATAAAATAATATGAATAAAGGATCCAAGCACTGAATTTCTTTTGACGCTAAAGATTTTCCACACAGTGAAACTAATATTCTTTTTAGCACTTTTTTTAAAGAATCTTTTACAGAAAGTAGCATTTCCTTCATTTTTATGTAACACTCTGTTGATTTTGGATAAATACGTGGCTGCTTCCAAGAATAGTGATGCAAAAATGGCAATTGTAGAAAAATAAAAAAATTGAATAAGTTGTAACTGCGGCATAAATAGATAATTTCTGAAAATTGATGAAATGTGCACTCGGTGTCTTTATCGATATTCATATTTTACAGTGCTGTTTCAATGCTATAAAATAATATGAATAAAGGATCCAAGCACTAAATTTCTTTTGACGCTAAAGATTTTCCACACAGTGAAACTAATATTCTTTTTAGCACTTTTTTTTAAAGAATCTTTTACAGAAAGTAGCATTTCCTTCATTTTTATGTAACACTCTGTTGATTTTGGATAAATACGTGGCTGCTTCCAAAAATAGTGATGCAAAAATGGCAATTGTTGAAAAATACAAAAATTGAATAAGTTGTAACTGCGGCATAAATAGATAATTTCTGAAATTTGATGAAATGTGCACTCGGTGTCTTTATCGATATTCATATTTTACAGTGCTGTTTCAATGCTATAAAATAATATGAATAAAGGATCCAAGCACTGAATTTCTTTTGACGCTAAAGATTTTCCACACAGTGAAACTAATATTCTTTTTAGCACTTTTTTTAAAGAATCTTTTACAGAAAGTAGCATTTCCTTCATTTTTATGTAACACTCTGTTGATTTTGGATAAATACGTGGCTGCTTCCAAGAATAGTGATGCAAAAATGGCAATTGTAGAAAAATAAAAAAATTGAATAAGTTGTAACTGCGGCATAAATAGATAATTTTTGAAAATTGATGAAATGTGCACTCGGTGTCTTTATCGATATTCATATTTTACAGTGCTGTTTCAATGCTATAAAATAATATGAATAAAGGATCCAAGCACTAAATTTCTTTTGACGCTAAAGATTTTCCACACAGTGAAACTAATATTCTTTTTAGCACTTTTTTTTAAAGAATCTTTTACAGAAAGTAGCATTTCCTTCATTTTTATGTAACACTCTGTTGATTTTGGATAAATACGTGGCTGCTTCCAAGAATAGTGATGCAAAAATGGCAATTGTAGAAAAATACAAAAATTGAATAAGTTGTAACTGCGGCATAAATAGATAATTTCTGAAATTTGATGAAATGTGCACTCGGTGTCTTTATCGATATTCATATTTTACAGTGCTGTTTCAATGCTATAAAATAATATGAATAAAGGATCCAAGCACTAAATTTCTTTTGACGCTAAAGATTTTCCACACAGTGAAACTAATATTCTTTTTAGCACTTTTTTTTAAAGAATCTTTTACAGAAAGTAGCATTTCCTTCATTTTTATGTAACACTCTGTTGATTTTGGATAAATACGTGGCTGCTTCCAAGAATAGTGATGCAAAAATGGCAATTGTAGAAAAATACAAAAATTGAATAAGTTGTAACTGCGGCATAAATAGATAATTTCTGAAATTTGATGAAATGTGCACTCGGTGTCTTTATCGATATTCATATTTTACAGTGCTGTTTCTATGCTATAAAATAATATGAATAAAGGATCCAAGCACTGAATTTCTTTTGACGCTAAAGATTTTCCACACAGTGAAACTAATATTCTTTTTAGCACTTTTTTTAAAGAATCTTTTACAGAAAGTAGCATTTCCTTCATTTTTATGTAACACTCTGTTGATTTTGGATAAATACGTGGCTGCTTCCAAGAATAGTGATGCAAAAATGGCAATTGTAGAAAAATAAAAAAATTGAATAAGTTGTAACTGTGGCATAAATAGATAATTTCTTAAATTTGATGAAATGTGCACTCGGTGTCTTTATCGATATTCATATTTTACAGTGCTGCTTCAATGCTATAAAATAATATGAATAAAGGATCCAAGCACTGAATTTCTTTTGACGCTAAAGATTTTCCACACAGTGAAACTAATATTCTTTTTAGCACTTTTTTTAAAGAATCTTTTACAGAAAGTAGCATTTCCTTCATTTTTATGTAACACTCTGTTGATTTTGGATAAATACGTGGCTGCTTCCAAGAATAGTGATGCAAAAATGGCAATTGTAGAAAAATAAAAAAATTGAATAAGTTGTAACTGTGGCATAAATAGGTAATTTCTGAAATTTGATGAAATGTGCACTCGGTGCCTTTATCGATATTCATATTTTACAGTGCTGTTTCAATGGTATAAAATAATATGAATAAAGGATCCAAGCACTGAATTTCTTTTGACGCTAAAGATTTTCCACACAGTGAAACTAATATTCTTTTTAGCACTTTTTTTTAAAGAATCTTTTACAGAAAGTAGCATTTCCTTCATTTTTATGTAACACTCTGTTGATTTTGGATAAATACGTGGCTGCTTCCAAAAATAGTGATGCAAAAATGGCAATTGTTGAAAAATACAAAAATTGAATAAGTTGTAACTGCGGCATAAATAGATAATTTCTGAAATTTGATGAAATGTGCACTCGGTGTCTTTATCGATATTCATATTTTACAGTGCTGTTTCAATGCTATAAAATAATATGAATAAAGGATCCAAGCACTGAATTTCTTTTGACGCTAAAGATTTTCCACACAGTGAAACTAATATTCTTTTTAGCACTTTTTTTAAAGAATCTTTTACAGAAAGTAGCATTTCCTTCATTTTTATGTAACACTCTGTTGATTTTGGATAAATACGTGGCTGCTTCCATGAATAGTGATGCAAAAATGGCAATTGTAGAAAAATAAAAAAATTGAATAAGTTGTAACTGTGGCATAAATAGATAAGTTCTTAAATTTGATGAAATGTGCACTCGGTGTCTTTATCGATATTCATATTTTACAGTGCTGTTTCAATGCTATAAAATAATATGAATAAAGGATCCAAGCACTGAATTTCTTTTGACGCTAAAGATTTTCCACACAGTGAAACTAATATTCTTTTTAGCACTTTTTTTAAAGAATCTTTTACAGAAAGTAGCATTTCCTTCATTTTTATGTAACACTCTGTTGATTTTGGATAAATACGTGGCTGCTTCCAAGAATAGTGATGCAAAAATGGCAATTGTAGAAAAATAAAAAAATTGAATAAGTTGTAACTGTGGCATAAATAGGTAATTTCTGAAATTTGATGAAATGTGCACTCGGTGCCTTTATCGATATTCATATTTTACAGTGCTGTTTCAATGCTATAAAATAATATGAATAAAGGATCCAAGCACTGAATTTCTTTTGACGCTAAAGATTTTCCACACAGTGAAACTAATATTCTTTTTAGCACTTTTTTTTAAAGAATCTTTTACAGAAAGTAGCATTTCCTTCATTTTTATGTAACACTCTGTTGATTTTGGATAAATACGTGGCTGCTTCCAAAAATAGGGATGCAAAAATGGCAATTGTAGAAAAATACAAAAATTGAATAAGTTGTAACTGCGGCATAAATAGATAATTTCTGAAATTTGATGAAATGTGCACTCGGTGTCTTTATCGATATTCATATTTTACAGTGCTGTTTCAATGCTATAAAATAATATGAATAAAGGATCCAAGCACTGAATTTCTTTTGACGCTAAAGATATTCCACACAGTGAAACTAATATTCTTTTTAGCACTTTTTTTAAAGAATCTTTTACAGAAAGTAGCATTTCCTTCATTTTTATGTAACACTCTGTTGATTTTGGATAAATACGTGGCTGCTTCCAAGAATAGTGATGCAAAAATGGCAATTGTAGAAAAATAAAAAAATTGAATAAGTTGTAACTGTGGCATAAATAGATAATTTCTGAAATTTGATGAAATGTGCACTCGGTGTCTTTATCGATATTCATATTTTACAGTGCTGTTTCAATGCTATAAAATAATATGAATAAAGGATCCAAGCACTGAATTTCTTTTGACGCTAAAGATTTTCCACACAGTGAAACTAATATTCTTTTTAGCACTTTTTTTAAAGAATCTTTTACAGAAAGTAGCATTTCCTTCATTTTTATGTAACACTCTGTTGATTTTGGATAAATACGTGGCTGCTTCCAAGAATAGTGATGCAAAAATGGCAATTGTAGAAAAATAAAAAAATTGAATAAGTTGTAACTGTGGCATAAATAGGTAATTTCTGAAATTTGATGAAATGTGCACTCGGTGCCTTTATCGATATTCATATTTTACAGTGCTGTTTCAATGCTATAAAATAATATGAATAAAGGATCCAAGCACTGAATTTCTTTTGACGCTAAAGATTTTCCACACAGAGAAACTAATATTCTTTTTAGCACTTTTTTTAAAGAATCTTTTACAGAAAGTAGCATTTCCTTCATTTTTATGTAACACTCTGTTGATTTTGGATAAATACGTGGCTGCTTCCAAGAATAGTGATGCAAAAATGGCAATTGTAGAAAAATAAAAAAATTGAATAAGTTGTAACTGTGGCATAAATAGGTAATTTCTGAAATTTGATGAAATGTGCACTCGGTGCCTTTATCGATATTCATATTTTACAGTGCTGTTTCAATGCTATAAAATAATATGAATAAAGGATCCAAGCACTGAATTTCTTTTGACGCTAAAGATTTTCCACACTGTGAAACTAATATTCTTTTTAGCACTTTTTTTAAAGAATCTATTACAGAAAGTAGCATTTCCTTCATTTTTATGTAACACTCTGTTGATTTTGGATAAATACGTGGCTGCTTCCAAGAATAGTGATGCAAAAATGGCAATTGTAGAAAAATTAAAAAATTGAATAAGTTGTAACTGTGGCATAAATAGGTAATTTCTGAAATTTGATGAAATGTGCACTCGGTGCCTTTATCGATATTCATATTTTACAGTGCTGTTTCAATGCTATAAAATAATATGAATAAAGGATCCAAGCACTGAATTTCTTTTGACGCTAAAGATTTTCCACACAGTGAAACTAATATTCTTTTTAGCACTTTTTTTAAAGAATCTTTTACAGAAAGTAGCATTTCCTTCATTTTTATGTAACACTCTGTTGATTTTGGATAAATACGTGGCTGCTTCCAAGAATAGTGATGCAAAAATGGCAATTGTAGAAAAATAAAAAAATTGAATAAGTTGTAACTGTGGCATAAATAGGTAATTTCTGAAATTTGATGAAATGTGCACTCGGTGCCTTTATCGATATTCATATTTTACAGTGCTGTTTCAATGCTATAAAATAATATGAATAAAGGATCCAAGCACTGAATTTCTTTTGACGCTAAAGATTTTCCACACAGAGAAACTAATATTCTTTTTAGCACTTTTTTTAAAGAATCTTTTACAGAAAGTAGCATTTCCTTCATTTTTATGTAACACTCTGTTGATTTTGGATAAATACGTGGCTGCTTCCAAGAATAGTGATGCAAAAATGGCAATTGTAGAAAAATAAAAAAATTGAATAAGTTGTAACTGCGGCATAAATAGATAATTTCTGAAATTTGATGAAATGTGCACTCGGTGTCTTTATCGATATTCATATTTTACAGTGCTGTTTCAATGCTATAAAATAATATGAATAAAGGATCCAAGCACTAAATTTCTTTTGACGCTAAAGATTTTCCACACAGTGAAACTAATATTCTTTTTAGCACTTTTTTTTAAAGAATCTTTTACAGAAAGTAGCATTTCCTTCATTTTTATGTAACACTCTGTTGATTTTGGATAAATACGTGGCTGCTTCCAAGAATAGTGATGCAAAAATGGCAATTGTAGAAAAATACAAAAATTGAATAAGTTGTAACTGCGGCATAAATAGATAATTTCTGAAATTTGATGAAATGTGCTCTCGGTGTCTTTATCGATATTCATATTTTACAGTGCTGTTTCAATGCTATAAAATAATATGAATAAAGGATCCAAGCACTAAATTTCTTTTGACGCTAAAGATTTTCCACACAGTGAAACTAATATTCTTTTTAGCACTTTTTTTTAAAGAATCTTTTACAGAAAGTAGCATTTCCTTCATTTTTATGTAACACTCTGTTGATTTTGGATAAATACGTGGCTGCTTCCAAGAATAGTGATGCAAAAATGGCAATTGTAGAAAAATAAAAAAATTGAATAAGTTGTAACTGTGGCATAAATAGATAATTTCTTAAATTTGATGAAATGTGCACTCGGTGTCTTTATCGATATTCATATTTTACAGTGCTGTTTCAATGCTATAAAATAATATGAATAAAGGATCCAAGCACTGAATTTCTTTTGACGCTAAAGATTTTCCACACAGTGAAACTAATATTCTTTTTAGCACTTTTTTTAAAGAATCTTTTACAGAAAGTAGCATTTCCTTCATTTTTATGTAACACTCTGTTGATTTTGGATAAATACGTGGCTGCTTCCAAGAATAGTGATGCAAAAATGGCAATTGTAGAAAAATAAAAAAATTGAATAAGTTGTAACTGTGGCATAAATAGGTAATTTCTGAAATTTGATGAAATGTGCACTCGGTGCCTTTATCGATATTCATATTTTACAGTGCTGTTTCAATGCTATAAAATAATATGAATAAAGGATCCAAGCACTGAATTTCTTTTGACGCTAAAGATTTTCCACACAGTGAAACTAATATTCTTTTTAGCACTTTTTTTTAAAGAATCTTTTACAGAACGTAGCATTTCCTTCATTTTTATGTAACACTCTGTTGATTTTGGATAAATACGTGGCTGCTTCCAAAAATAGGGATGCAAAAATGGCAATTGTAGAAAAATACAAAAATTGAATAAGTTGTAACTGCGGCATAAATAGATAATTTCTGAAATTTGATGAAATGTGCACTCGGTGCCTTTATCGATATTCATATTTTACAGTGCTGTTTCAATGCTATAAAATAATATGAATAAAGGATCCAAGCACTGAATTTCTGTTGACGCTAAAGATTTTCCACACAGTGAAACTAATATTCTTTTTAGCACTTTTTTTTAAAGAATCTTTTACAGAAAGTAGCATTTCCTTCATTTTTATGTAACACTCTGTTGATTTTGGATAAATACGTGGCTGCTTCCAAAAATAGGGATGCAAAAATGGCAATTGTAGAAAAATAAAAAAATTGAATAAGTTGTAACTGTGGCATAAATAGATAATTTCTGAAATTTGATGAAATGTGCACTCGGTGTCTTTATCGATATTCATATTTTACAGTGCTGTTTCAATGCTATAAAATAATATGAATAAAGGATCCAAGCACTGAATTTCTTTTGACGCTAAAGATTTTCCACACAGTGAAACTAATATTCTTTTTAGCACTTTTTTTAAAGAATCTTTTACAGAAAGTAGCATTTCCTTCATTTTTATGTAACACTCTGTTGATTTTGGATAAATACGTGGCTGCTTCCAAGAATAGTGATGCAAAAATGGCAATTGTAGAAAAATAAAAAAATTGAATAAGTTGTAACTGTGGCATAAATAGGTAATTTCTGAAATTTGATGAAATGTGCACTCGGTGCCTTTATCGATATTCATATTTTACAGTGCTGTTTCAATGCTATAAAATAATATGAATAAAGGATCCAAGCACTGAATTTCTTTTGACGCTAAAGATTTTCCACACAGAGAAACTAATATTCTTTTTAGCACTTTTTTTAAAGAATCTTTTACAGAAAGTAGCATTTCCTTCATTTTTATGTAACACTCTGTTGATTTTGGATAAATACGTGGCTGCTTCCAAGAATAGTGATGCAAAAATGGCAATTGTAGAAAAATAAAAAAATTGAATAAGTTGTAACTGTGGCATAAATAGGTAATTTCTGAAATTTGATGAAATGTGCACTCGGTGCCTTTATCGATATTCATATTTTACAGTGCTGTTTCAATGCTATAAAATAATATGAATAAAGGATCCAAGCACTGAATTTCTTTTGACGCTAAAGATTTTCCACACAGAGAAACTAATATTCTTTTTAGCACTTTTTTTAAAGAATCTATTACAGAAAGTAGCATTTCCTTCATTTTTATGTAACACTCTGTTGATTTTGGATAAATACGTGGCTGCTTCCAAGAATAGTGATGCAAAAATGGCAATTGTAGAAAAATAAAAAAATTGAATAAGTTGTAACTGCGGCATAAATAGATAATTTCTGAAATTTGATGAAATGTGCACTCGGTGTCTTTATCGATATTCATATTTTACAGTGCTGTTTCAATGCTATAAAATAATATGAATAAAGGATCCAAGCACTAAATTTCTTTTGACGCTAAAGATTTTCCACACAGTGAAACTAATATTCTTTTTAGCACTTTTTTTTAAAGAATCTTTTACAGAAAGTAGCATTTCCTTCATTTTTATGTAACACTCTGTTGATTTTGGATAAATACGTGGCTGCTTCCAAGAATAGTGATGCAAAAATGGCAATTGTAGAAAAATAAAAAAATTGAATAAGTTGTAACTGTGGCATAAATAGGTAATTTCTGAAATTTGATGAAATGTGCTCTCGGTGTCTTTATCGATATTCATATTTTACAGTGCTGTTTCAATGCTATAAAATAATATGAATAAAGGATCCAAGCACTGAATTTCTTTTGACGCTAAAGATTTTCCACACAGTGAAACTAATATTCTTTTTAGCACTTTTTTTTAAAGAATCTTTTACAGAAAGTAGCATTTCCTTCATTTTTATGTAACACTCTGTTGATTTTGGATAAATACGTGGCTGCTTCCAAGAATAGTGATGCAAAAATGGCAATTGTAGAAAAATACAAAAATTGAATAAGTTGTAACTGCGGCATAAATAGATAATTTCTGAAATTTGATGAAATGTGCACTCGGTGCCTTTATCGATATTCATATTTTACAGTGCTGTTTCAATGCTATAAAATAATATGAATAAAGGATCCAAGCACTGAATTTCTTTTGACGCTAAAGATTTTCCACACAGTGAAACTAATATTCTTTTTAGCACTTTTTTCAAAGAATCTTTTACAGAAAGTAGCATTTCCTTCATTTTTATGTAACACTCTGTTGATTTTGGATAAATACGTGGCTGCTTCCAAGAATAGTGATGCAAAAATGGCAATTGTAGAAAAATAAAAAAATTGAATAAGTTGTAACTGTGGCATAAATAGGTAATTTCTGAAATTTGATGAAATGTGCACTCGGTGCCTTTATCGATATTCATATTTTACAGTGCTGTTTCAATGCTATAAAATAATATGAATAAAGGATCCAAGCACTGAATTTCTTTTGACGCTAAAGATTTTCCACACAGTGAAACTAATATTCTTTTTAGCACTTTTTTTTAAAGAATCTTTTACAGAAAGTAGCATTTCCTTCATTTTTATGTAACACTCTGTTGATTTTGGATAAATACGTGGCTGCTTCCAAAAATAGGGATGCAAAAATGGCAATTGTAGAAAAATAAAAAAATTGAATAAGTTGTAACTGTGGCATAAATAGGTAATTTCTGAAATTTGATGAAATGTGCACTCGGTGCCTTTATCGATATTCATATTTTACAGTGCTGTTTCAATGCTATAAAATAATATGAATAAAGGATCCAAGCACTGAATTTCTTTTGACGCTAAAGATTTTCCACACAGTGAAACTAATATTCTTTTTAGCACTTTTTTTAAAGAATCTTTTACAGAAAGTAGCATTTCCTTCATTTTTATGTAACACTCTGTTGATTTTGGATAAATACGTGGCTGCTTCCAAGAATAGTGATGCAAAAATGGCAATTGTAGAAAAATAAAAAAATTGAATAAGTTGTAACTGTGGCATAAATAGGTAATTTCTGAAATTTGATGAAATGTGCACTCGGTGCCTTTATCGATATTCATATTTTACAGTGCTGTTTCAATGCTATAAAATAATATGAATAAAGGATCCAAGCACTGAATTTCTTTTGACGCTAAAGATTTTCCACACAGTGAAACTAATATTCTTTTTAGCACTTTTTTTAAAGAATCTTTTACAGAATGTAGCATTTCCTTCATTTTTATGTAACACTCTGTTGATTTTGGATAAATACGTGGCTGCTTCCAAGAATAGTGATGCAAAAATGGCAATTGTAGAAAAATAAAAAAATTGAATAAGTTGTAACTGTGGCATAAATAGGTAATTTCTGAAATTTGATGAAATGTGCACTCGGTGCCTTTATCGATATTCATATTTTACCGTGCTGTTTCAATGCTATAAAATAATATGAATAAAGGATCCAAGCACTGAATTTCTTTTGACGCTAAAGATTTTCCACACAGTGAAACTAATATTCTTTTTAGCACTTTTTTTAAAGAATCTTTTACAGAAAGTAGCATTTCCTTCATTTTTATGTAACACTCTGTTGATTTTGGATAAATACGTGGCTGCTTCCAAGAATAGTGATGCAAAAATGGCAATTGTAGAAAAATAAAAAAATTGAATAAGTTGTAACTGTGGCATAAATAGGTAATTTCTGAAATTTGATGAAATGTGCACTCGGTGCCTTTATCGATATTCATATTTTTCAGTGCTGTTTCAATGCTATAAAATAATATGAATAAAGGATCCAAGCACTGAATTTCTTTTGACGCTAAAGATTTTCCACACAGTGAAACTAATATTCTTTTTAGTACTTTTTTTAAAGAATCTTTTACAGAAAGTAGCATTTCCTTCATTTTTATGTAACACTCTGTTGATTTTGGATAAATACGTGGCTGCTTCCAAGAATAGTGATGCAAAAATGGCAATTGTAGAAAAATAAAAAAATTGAATAAGTTGTAACTGTGGCATAAATAGGTAATTTCTGAAATTTGATGAAATGTGCACTCGGTGCCTTTATCGATATTCATATTTTACAGTGCTGTTTCAATGCTATAAAATAATATGAATAAAGGATCCAAGCACTGAATTTCTTTTGACGCTAAAGATTTTCCACACAGTGAAACTAATATTCTTTTTAGCACTTTTTTTAAAGAATCTTTTACAGAAAGTAGCATTTCCTTCATTTTTATGTAACACTCTGTTGATTTTGGATAAATACGTGGCTGCTTCCAAGAATAGTGATGCAAAAATGGCAATTGTAGAAAAATAAAAAAATTGAATAAGTTGTAACTGTGGCATAAATAGGTAATTTCTGAAATTTGATGAAATGTGCACTCGGTGCCTTTATCGATATTCATATTTTACAGTGCTGTTTCAATGCTATAAAATAATATGAATAAAGGATCCAAGCACTGAATTTCTTTTGACGCTAAAGATTTTCCACACAGTGAAACTAATATTCTTTTTAGCACTTTTTTTAAAGAATCTTTTACAGAAAGTAGCATTTCCTTCATTTTTATGTAACACTCTGTTGATTTTGGATAAATACGTGGCTGCTTCCAAGAATAGTGATGCAAAAATGGCAATTGTAGAAAAATAAAAAAATTGAATAAGTTGTAACTGTGGCATAAATAGGTAATTTCTGAAATTTGATGAAATGTGCACTCGGTGCCTTTATCGATATTCATATTTTACAGTGCTGTTTCAATGCTATAAAATAATATGAATAAAGGATCCAAGCACTGAATTTCTTTTGACGCTAAAGATTTTCCACACAGTGAAACTAATATTCTTTTTAGCACTTTTTTTAAAGAATCTTTTACAGAAAGTAGCATTTCCTTAATTTTTAGTAACACTCTGTTGATTTTGGATAAATACGTGGCTGCTTCCAAGAATAGTGATGCAAAAATGGCAATTGTAGAAAAATAAAAAAATTGAATAAGTTGTAACTGTGGCATAAATAGGTAATTTCTGAAATTTGATGAAATGTGCACTCGGTGCCTTTATCGATATTCATATTTTACAGTGCTGTTTCAATGCTATAAAATAATATGAATAAAGGATCCAAGCACTGAATTTCTTTTGACGCTAAAGATTTTCCACACAGTGAAACTAATATTCTTTTTAGCACTTTTTTTAAAGAATCTTTTACAGAAAGTAGCATTTCCTTCATTTTTATGTAACACTCTGTTGATTTTGGATAAATACGTGGCTGCTTCCAAGAATAGTGATGCAAAAATGGCAATTGTAGAAAAATAAAAAAATTGAATAAGTTGTAACTGTGGCATAAATAGGTAATTTCTGAAATTTGATGAAATGTGCACTCGGTGCCTTTATCGATATTCATATTTTACAGTGCTGTTTCAATGCTATAAAATAATATGAATAAAGGATCCAAGCACTGAATTTCTTTTGACGCTAAAGATTTTCCACACAGTGAAACTAATATTCTTTTTAGCACTTTTTTTAAAGAATCTTTTACAGAAAGTAGCATTTCCTTCATTTTTATGTAACACTCTGTTGATTTTGGATAAATACGTGGCTGCTTCCAAGAATAGTGATGCAAAAATGGCAATTGTAGAAAAATAAAAAAATTGAATAAGTTGTAACTGTGGCATAAATAGGTAATTTCTGAAATTTGATGAAATGTGCACTCGGTGCCTTTATCGATATTCATATTTTACAGTGCTGTTTCAATGCTATAAAATAATATGAATAAAGGATCCAAGCACTGAATTTCTTTTGACGCTAAAGATTTTCCACACAGTGAAACTAATATTCTTTTTAGCACTTTTTTTAAAGAATCTTTTACAGAAAGTAGCATTTCCTTCATTTTTATGTAACACTCTGTTGATTTTGGATAAATACGTGGCTGCTTCCAAGAATAGTGATGCAAAAATGGCAATTGTATAAAAATAAAAAAATTGAATAAGTTGTAACTGTGGCATAAATAGGTAATTTCTGAAATTTGATGAAATGTGCACTCGGTGCCTTTATCGATATTCATATTTTACAGTGCTGTTTCAATGCTATAAAATAATATGAATAAAGGATCCAAGCACTGAATTTCTTTTGACGCTAAAGATTTTCCACACAGTGAAACTAATATTCTTTTTAGCACTTTTTTTAAAGAATCTTTTACAGAAAGTAGCATTTCCTTCATTTTTATGTAACACTCTGTTGATTTTGGATAAATACGTGGCTGCTTCCAAGAATAGTGATGCAAAAATGGCAATTGTAGAAAAATAAAAAAATTGAATAAGTTGTAACTGTGGCATAAATAGGTAATTTCTGAAATTTGATGAAATGTGCACTCGGTGCCTTTATCGATATTCATATTTTACAGTGCTGTTTCAATGCTATAAAATAATATGAATAAAGGATCCAAGCACTGAATTTCTTTTGACGCTAAAGATTTTCCACACAGTGAAACTAATATTCTTTTTAGCACTTTTTTTAAAGAATCTTTTACAGAAAGTAGCATTTCCTTCATTTTTATGTAACACTCTGTTGATTTTGGATAAATACGTGGCTGCTTCCAAGAATAGTGATGCAAAAATGGCAATTGTAGAAAAATAAAAAAATTGAATAAGTTGTAACTGTGGCATAAATAGGTAATTTCTGAAATTTGATGAAATGTGCACTCGGTGCCTTTATCGATATTCATATTTTACAGTGCTGTTTCAATGCTATAAAATAATATGAATAAAGGATCCAAGCACTGAATTTCTTTTGACGCTAAAGATTTTCCACACAGTGAAACTAATATTCTTTTTAGCACTTTTTTTAAAGAATCTTTTACAGAAAGTAGCATTTCCTTCATTTTTATGTAACACTCTGTTGATTTTGGATAAATACGTGGCTGCTTCCAAGAATAGTGATGCAAAAATGGCAATTGTAGAAAAATAAAATAATTGAATAAGTTGTAACTGTGGCATAAATAGGTAATTTCTGAAATTTGATGAAATGTGCACTCGGTGCCTTTATCGATATTCATATTTTACAGTGCTGTTTCAATGCTATAAAATAATATGAATAAAGGATCCAAGCACTGAATTTCTTTTGACGCTAAAGATTTTCCACACAGTGAAACTAATATTCTTTTTAGCACTTTTTTTAAAGAATCTTTTACAGAAAGTAGCATTTCCTTAATTTTTAGTAACACTCTGTTGATTTTGGATAAATACGTGGCTGCTTCCAAGAATAGTGATGCAAAAATGGCAATTGTAGAAAAATAAAAAAATTGAATAAGTTGTAACTGTGGCATAAATAGGTAATTTCTGAAATTTGATGAAATGTGCACTCGGTGCCTTTATCGATATTCATATTTTACAGTGCTGTTTCAATGCTATAAAATAATATGAATAAAGGATCCAAGCACTGAATTTCTTTTGACGCTAAAGATTTTCCACACAGTGAAACTAATATTCTTTTTAGCACTTTTTTTAAAGAATCTTTTATAGAAAGTAGCATTTCCTTCATTTTTATGTAACACTCTGTTGATTTTGGATAAATACGTGGCTGCTTCCAAGAATAGTGATGCAAAAATGGCAATTGTAGAAAAATAAAAAAATTGAATAAGTTGTAACTGTGGCATAAATAGGTAATTTCTGAAATTTGATGAAATGTGCACTCGGTGCCTTTATCGATATTCATATTTTACAGTGCTGTTTCAATGCTATAAAATAATATGAATAAAGGATCCAAGCACTGAATTTCTTTTGACGCTAAAGATTTTCCACACAGTGAAACTAATATTCTTTTTAGCACTTTTTTTAAAGAATCTTTTACAGAAAGTAGCATTTCCTTCATTTTTATGTAACACTCTGTTGATTTTGGATAAATACGTGGCTGCTTCCAAGAATAGTGATGCAAAAATGGCAATTGTAGAAAAATAAAAAAATTGAATAAGTTGTAACTGTGGCATAAATAGGTAATTTCTGAAATTTGATGAAATGTGCACTCGGTGCCTTTATCGATATTCATATTTTACAGTGCTGTTTCAATGCTATAAAATAATATGAATAAAGGATCCAAGCACTGAATTTCTTTTGACGCTAAAGATTTTCCACACAGTGAAACTAATATTCTTTTTAGCACTTTTTTTAAAGAATCTTTTACAGAAAGTAGCATTTCCTTCATTTTTATGTAACACTCTGTTGATTTTGGATAAATACGTGGCTGCTTCCAAGAATAGTGATGCAAAAATGGCAATTGTATAAAAATAAAAAAATTGAATAAGTTGTAACTGTGGCATAAATAGGTAATTTCTGAAATTTGATGAAATGTGCACTCGGTGCCTTTATCGATATTCATATTTTACAGTGCTGTTTCAATGCTATAAAATAATATGAATAAAGGATCCAAGCACTGAATTTCTTTTGACGCTAAAGATTTTCCACACAGTGAAACTAATATTCTTTTTAGCACTTTTTTTAAAGAATCTTTTACAGAAAGTAGCATTTCCTTCATTTTTATGTAACACTCTGTTGATTTTGGATAAATACGTGGCTGCTTCCAAGAATAGTGATGCAAAAATGGCAATTGTAGAAAAATAAAAAAATTGAATAAGTTGTAACTGTGGCATAAATAGGTAATTTCTGAAATTTGATGAAATGTGCACTCGGTGCCTTTATCGATATTCATATTTTACAGTGCTGTTTCAATGCTATAAAATAATATGAATAAAGGATCCAAGCACTGAATTTCTTTTGACGCTAAAGATTTTCCACACAGTGAAACTAATATTCTTTTTAGCACTTTTTTTAAAGAATCTTTTACAGAAAGTAGCATTTCCTTCATTTTTATGTAACACTCTGTTGATTTTGGATAAATACGTGGCTGCTTCCAAGAATAGTGATGCAAAAATGGCAATTGTAGAAAAATAAAAAAATTGAATAAGTTGTAACTGTGGCATAAATAGGTAATTTCTGAAATTTGATGAAATGTGCACTCGGTGCCTTTATCGATATTCATATTTTACAGTGCTGTTTCAATGCTATAAAATAATATGAATAAAGGATCCAAGCACTGAATTTCTTTTGACGCTAAAGATTTTCCACACAGTGAAACTAATATTCTTTTTAGCACTTTTTTTAAAGAATCTTTTACAGAAAGTAGCATTTCCTTCATTTTTATGTAACACTCTGTTGATTTTGGATAAATACGTGGCTGCTTCCAAGAATAGTGATGCAAAAATGGCAATTGTAGAAAAATAAAAAAATTGAATAAGTTGTAACTGTGGCATAAATAGGTAATTTCTGAAATTTGATGAAATGTGCACTCGGTGCCTTTATCGATATTCATATTTTACAGTGCTGTTTCAATGCTATAAAATAATATGAATAAAGGATCCAAGCACTGAATTTCTTTTGACGCTAAAGATTTTCCACACAGTGAAACTAATATTCTTTTTAGCACTTTTTTTAATGAATCTTTTTTAGAAAGTAGCATTTCCTTCATTTTTATGTAACACTTTGTTGATTTTGGTTAAATCCGTGGCAACTTTCGACATTAGTGACGCAAAAATAGTAAAAGCGCAATGTATACAAAATCAATGCATGAAAAAGAACCAATATGAATTTCTATTTTTAAACACAAATTGATCATAAAATATGTTCCACCTGATTCGTATATCTGAATGATAAACACTATATGATATGAATTTTTATGAATAGTTTGTGCCAGATTGTAAATAAAATCGTACTTTTCGTACAAAAACTCACAATACACAGAAGCTTCTTTAAGATCATCATTCAGTTTTATAATTTAGTTTTTTATTTGACAACAAACCGCATGTAAAAATATTGCGACTGTCGAAAACGGTTCAAACAGACCAAGCTTTAAGTTTAAATTTAAGAAGCTTTTTGTAATAATATTCACAACGGTATTTTCAGATCTTAAACTTAAAATTGTGATAAAAAAAGAAGGTTTAATGTCAATTGGTAAAAGATGTCTAATTAAAGATAACAAATTTATGATTATACTAAACGCTGCCCATGTGTATAATTTAAAAAGGAATGCGCTTTTAATTGGGAATCCAAGCATATGACCTGCTATGATTTTCAAATTGGGAATTTGTATCAGCAGCAAATATCGAAAAATGACAGTTGATAATATTATAGTAATAGTGGATATTATTGCAAAAAATTGTTCAGATTGTAAATAACAGGTATGATTATCTTAAGTGATAATAAGGCTCCAAAAGTATTTCTACAAGAAGAAAAAATAATTTAAACACTTTTTTGTTTTGTTTTTGGTCTAATTCGGCAATGAACATATAGCAGAAATTAGGAACATATAAAATATATAGGAATATTGATTAGAATTTATATTTTTATAACTTTTCTTTAAATCTGGATGTAGAATCATTTTTAAAATTAGTACCAAATATAAACTATGAGTTACGTAAATCAAAATTTTTGCGTTTGAAAGAACACTTATAAAATGACACAACTCCGTAAATTAATTTATTTTCAGTGCTGGTTTCAAAAATAAGCAACTAACTGGAATTATTTTGATAATCCTCTTAAAAGATCTTTTTTCGTACAAAACAATTTGCATATGTTATCATATATTCAATATCATCATGCATGCAAATGTTTGATGATTGTAGAGAAAATCAATTTTTTTTGTTGAAATATTTTCATTAATCGGTTCGTTTGAGGTTGTAGATGTATACAATTTTGTTGCAATGAACATGTTCTAAAAGTAAGCGTTGAAAATAAAATTTGAACACAATAAAGCATTTTACTTAATTAAAAAATTAATATATATTTTTTTTTATTTAAGGCTTTAAATTTCGTCAATTTTATTGATTTTTCTGTTGTTATCTATTCATTTTGATTCTTAGAATTTTTTATTATTAGAAATTGCTTCTGCTATTACTTCTGTTTAAAAAAATAACTATATTTCATTTTGCTAAATGAAATATAGTTTTTTTTAATTTTTTTTATTCAAACTATCACCAAAGTACCATATTATATCAATAATTTTATAATAAAATAGTTATAAAGTGAAATAATGAGAGTAAAATGAAAAAGCATATGTATTACTGTACTTAATTATTTTTAAATTTAGTGGGAGAACGTATTGTGCCTTAATTATTAACCTCAACAATTGTTATCAGATTCAAACTATTATGGTAACACTTTAATACACAAACATTTTCCTCTGTAATATACTTTTTCCAATATGAAACTAAAAAATTGCTTGAAAAATAAAATTTAATAGTTCGTTTTATACATTTTGACAATAGTAAATATCGAAAAATTAAGTTGATGATATTATTGTAATTTGCGACATTATTGCAAAATGTATCTAAATTATAAATTACAGATAAGATAATAATATTAATGAGTAATCATATAAGGGATACTAATGCTGATAAATAATTTATAATATTGTATAAATATTTGAAACATCTTTTTCCTAGTTTCATGTAGAAAATGGGCATATTTTATTCTTATATTTTATAGCCGGTATTGAGCTGCTGATCCAATAATGAGTTTACTACTACTAATATTTAACTTCGTAGCCCTTTAATTTTAAACCCAACCCAGAAGACAAGAGAACTCTTGGATCAAGTATTAGGACAAACTAGCCTTCGTGAGAATTTTTGATGGAATTAGCCCTCATTTGCGTTGTGTGGGGAGGAAAACCACGAAACTCTCGCATGATTAGCCTAACGGCAAGGGGATTCTAACCCATGATCTTTCTACCAGTGAGGATATTTTGCGTCAGCATTGTGATTGGTGCGAGCCGGGAGGAGAATTCGTATCAACTAGCCACCGCTGGTATTCGAACCTGGGTTATCGCAAAGGGAGACAAATGCTCTATCCTCTGAGCCACCAAGGCTCTACAATGAGCTATATAACAGAAAATAGGAATACGTAAAAAAATTAAGCAATATTTTAGTTGAAAAATAATTTAAATTTTTTACTGAAAAACGAAAATCTCGCCATAAAATCATTTTTGTAACAAGCTCCAAGAAATGAGATATACAGAAAATGTTTTGGCAAAACCAAATGTTTCGCTTTTGAAAATAAAATTAAATCATGTTTATTTTCATTTTCTTCTTTTTGTCCAAAAAATCATTAAAAGTAATTGTCATTGTTATTACTATAAAACATGCTTAATTTGCAAAAATATTTGCATAAGTCAGATATTTACTTTGACTTAGATTTAAAATTTCCATGATTTTAGAAGGATTCTTTTTAGTTTTTGAAATATAATTACAGAGCTACGTTTTATGTAGTTGCACATGTATATAATTATATCTGATTGGCGTGTTTCAAATTAACTTGTTGCAGTTATTATTTTTACATTTATGGTAGTGGCGTTTGGTAGTTTAAAAATAAAAAGCCATATTTTTACGGTTCTAAAATTTGTCTTCCTTTACTTTCATTTATTTTCTTTAGTTATTTATTTAATTAGTCAGCAAATGTATTTTTATGTGATATTGATCAATTTTTTTTTTTATTTTTGGAATCAGTTTCTCTTATTCTTCGTTTTGATGAATGTTTTCTTAATAAATCAAATATCACTGTTTCGACTTATTATCTTTTGAATACATTATTATACTTTTATTTTGTTATAAATGATGAAAGTACAAAATAACTATTTCTACTACTTATGCTTTTTTTGCTGTTTTTACTTTCGTTACTAGTTTAATAACTTGTACTTTTGTTACTTGCACTTTTATTGAAGATTTTAAATCAAATTATTTACAAGAAATCTACGGCTGATATTCCCCAAGCTAGAGTTGAAAAAAAAAATTTAACTAACAAATATCGTATTACTAACAAGTATTTAGACGCCTGGTGGTTGAGTGGTCCCGAACCGCAGGTCCTGGGTTCTATCCTCGGGATGGGCAAGGTTGATTCAGCCTTTCATCTCTTCAGTGGGTCGATAAATGAGTACCAAGCCTGCTTGGGAAATAAACACTGGGGGTTCGACGTTCGGCTGACCACCTAACCAGAACATCTGCTCCTGCACCCCATAGCCCAAGGTCAAGAAAGCTGAGATGGGCTCAGTAGGCCTTTGCCCTCTATGGGCTGTCGCGTCACTGACTTTAGTTAGAGTTTAACACGTATTTAACTAACATTATCGTAAAACTTAAGTATTCGTTTTTATTGCTTCTTTTTTTTTAGCCTCCGACAATCAACCATGAAAACATTGACTTATTTGCAGTTTAAATCTAAAACTAATATTCCCTTTGTTTTGAGCTATGAAAATAAATAAAACTAAATAAGAAAACATTGCAATGATATATTGAAAAAAATATATTTGTAGACTGTAATACTTTAATTTGTAATACCCTTGTTGTGTCACAACAACCAGAAATAAGACGTGAGTTATACCAAACAATTTATTTAAACATTCACACGAAAAATCACAAAATATTACCCAAATAAAAATCTCTTCTGAGAAAAAAACCTCTCTTTCTCAACTACACAAAAAAGAACATCACTTCTCATGTGTGTCTCTCAAGCAACATCATTTTAGCATTACCTCTCGAGGAATTGATGCTTTTAGCTCAGTTGTCACACACTGTTACGTTACACCCTGTACTTAAAAGATTGCAAAAATATGGAAATTTTTAAATTTATGCGCGTGTTGAACCATTAGACTTGTCCGTATTTTGTTTCATATCATACTAGATTACTTTACATAGCCACAATGTAAAATGAAAAAAAATTTAGATTAAAAATTAAAGTACATCATTGAGATATAAAAATATGTGGATAAAATTATAAATTTGTAATTAGAAAAATAGCAATTTCTAAAAATTAAAATGAAATATATAGATAGATATAAAACTGTATTTTCTAAAACTATATGCAATTGGAACATTTACGATTTATGATTGTAAAATCAAAATATAAAAATACTTAGATTATAATATTATTTAAATCATAAGAGGACAAAAATATATTTTTAAATAATATTTCTTAATTAAAAGTAATAAAATAATCTGGAAATCTTGTTTAAACTAATTAATTTTGTAAGACAAAAAAATTTATGTAATTGAAAACAGAATTTGTGATAGAAATTAAAACATTTGTGGATACATCAATAAAACTTTCTGATTGAAGAAAAAACCCTTTTATTTAATAAGATAACAATATTATATGTAAAAAGGATGGGTGTAGCTAGTAAAATTAATATTTGAGATTAGAATTTTAAAATATAACAATATTATGTAAACAATTTGAAAAAATACATGTATTTTCAATGAATATTTTAAAAATATACTTAATTGAATAAATTACATTACATTATACTAGATAAGTGTCAAATTTCACAATGTATATAAATAAATCTAAAACAAATTGGGATAAAAATAAACGGGGACACAAAAATCAAATTAGTTATTGAAATAAAACTATGATATGACTTTATAATAGGAAATTTCTATAAAAAATAATATATAAAGTAAGAAAGACAATAAAATGAAACGCAATTATAAGCAAATATTATATTCATTATCAAAACGCAAAAATACATATTCGATTATAGAGGATTATAGAGAATTGATTATTTTACAACACGATATTACATGTAATATTACATGTATCATTTTTCAATACATTTATAAACAAATATTATATTCTCCTTAGAAAAGCAAACATACTTTTTCAAATAATATTTTTGAATTTCAAAGAATTGAATATTTCAAATTTCGGTAAACTAAATAATTTTACATGTCACAATGCGAAAGAGAAAGATGCGATTCAAACAACAACTATGTGATTGAAATATAAAAATGTTTGTTTAAAAAATACAATTTAGTTACATATTTTTGTAAAAATATTAATTACAAATAACAGTCATTGTAGAAATAGTTTTAGCTAGCAAAATTATTATCTGTGATTGAGAAATTAAAATTCAAATCTATTTGTATGCAAATAATGCTCACGTCTTATTGATAAATTACGTAAGAAAACAAAATACATTAACTGTTTGACACAGAGCTTTTATGAATCATATTTTTCATGCTTTTTTCATTATTTTGTATTAATTTTGGTCAAAACAAGGGAAAAATATTATATTTAACTTTTGAATAATTTGGGGTTAAAAAATAAATCGTAAACACCGCTTTTTCAGTGTTAAAATCTTCAATCTTTCAGTGTTAAAATCTCAATTCTAAACGATAATTTTATAAATTTGCACTGATTTGCAGTCATTTAGATCTCAGATAAACAGTTATTTATCATTGAAATTACTTTAATTTACAAAATAAATTATTGATAAATTTTTAAATATAAATGAAAAAAAATTTTCACCTACTTTTTTTAGATTTTACATTTTCATACAAACATGATTACGATAATCTGACGGTTATTTTAGTAATTACTAAACTATTTTTTATAATTAAAGAAAAAACGAATTATAGTTTTGCATCTAATTTGAGCAGCAGACAAAAATATACAAGAGGTACCCAGTGTGAAATTTGCTACAAAGTTTTAAGAGTCTCAAATAGCTTAGCGGAAAAAAAAAAACTTTGAAAATATCTTAGAAACCAGTTTCAAGGTTAAAAAATAATACGACATACGTGAAAATAGCGCCAAAGGATCCAACTATTAAACTTCTTTTGATGCTGAAAATTTTCCACACAGTGAAACAAATATCCTTCTTAGCACTTTTTTGAAAGCTTCTTTTATAGAAAATAGCTTTTTCTCCATTTTTATGTAACACTCGGCTGTTTAGAGTTAAATCCGTGGCGGCTTCAGACATAAGTGATGCAGATACAGTGAGAACACCAAATATAAAAACACAATATATTGATTGTGCGACAATATCAATGTACGCAATTGAATCGATGTGAATATTATTTCTTAAAACTAAATTGGCCGTAAAATAAATTGAACTTGCTTCGTAAACTGAGAATATAAATACGAAATGAGATAAAATTTTATCCGCGGTTTGAGCCAGAGTATACAGAAAATTGCACTTCTTGTACAAAAACTCATAATCCAGATTAGTTTCTTTAAGTTTATCAGTTAGTTTTATAATTTCGGTTTTCATTTGGTAACAAATCGCAGTGTAAAACATTGCAAAAGTTGTAAATGGTTCGTACAGACCAAGCTTTTGGTACAAGGTTAAAGTAAACTCTAAAAGAATGTTTGCGACTGTGTTCTGAGTTTTAAAACCGAAAAGTAAGGTTAATGGATATGGTTCCACGTTAAGTGGCAAAAGGTATCTAATTATGGTAATGAAATGTACAGATATACTCAAAACAGCCCATGCGTATAACGTATACACAAATGATTGTTTAATTGGGAACTTTTTTAATTTACTTGTTATTCTTTTGAAATTAGGAATTTGGAGCAAAAGTAAATACCGAAAACTTAACATTGAAAATAATAAAGCAATCTGTGAGATAACTGAAAATTTATCTAAATTGTTAATAATAGATATGGTAGTCGCAAGCGATAGCAAAACTACTAAAAAATTTATTATATAGTAAAAATATTGCAAACATCTCTTTCCTTTTTCAATATTATTAGTCATTGGACATATAGTAGAAATTCGAAACATGAAAAAAATAAAGCAATATAGTCTGTATATTAAATTTTTCCAATTTTTCCTTATATCTTGATGAGGAAACATTTTTGCAACTAACACCAAATAGAACCTCTTCAGAGAATAGTTGGACGAACCTTGATGTTTTCGTTTGAAAAGAAATTAATAGAACAATGATTATTTTATTTAACAATCATTTCAAAAACTGAATGAAATTTTCATTGTAATTGCGGTGAATCCATTAGCGTTCTTTGTTAAAATATTTGTATACGTCATGAAATATTCAGCTTAACGTAGAGAGTTTATGGGTTTTAGCGGAAATCGATTTCTATTTTAAAAGAAATTTTTTTTCTCCAGATTTTGAGTTTGTAGATATACATAGTTAATTTTAATAGATGTACTTGAAACTACCTCGTTGCATAAAAATATTGTACATTTAAAAAGCTTTTTATTCTTTGAAATTAAACAACTGTAATTTAGAATGAAAGCTTAAATTCTTCCATTAGATTGATTTTTTATTGCTATTAATTATAATTTTTATCAGTTTTTCTTTCTCCCTCTTTTTATCAGAACTTTTAATTCATAAATGCAATATCATGCATTCTTAAATGCATATATATGAAATCACTATAAACAAAATTCTTACTTTTACAAGGTCTTTGCAAATTTTGAAATTTCTTCCATTTGCCGGTGTTTTCGTAAAAAAAATTGTATGAAAGAAATAGTTTCATTTTTGCTTTTGTTTCCTCAATTTGTTTTCATGATTTTTAATTAGAATATTTTCAGAAAATTTCTTTAATAAAGTATTTTATTCTGTCCATTATCAATTTATTCATTCACTCTTCTTTCCACAATAAATTTCAATCCATAAAAAATAGTTGTAGTTTTCAACTCTCTTAATTTTTTGGGTATATTTTCTTTATATAAATGCAAATAATACTATAATATTATATTATTATAATTATTATAATATTATATTTAGGATCGTCCTTGAACAGCCGACCTAATTTCTGGGGTTACGACTACTTATGCTCAACTCCGTAGCCTTGTAATTTTGAACCCAATCCAAAAAGACAAGGAAATTCCTGGATCAAGTATTGGAAGATTTTTACTTTCGTTGAGGACTTTTTTGATGGATCTAACCTGCATTTGCGTTACATGGAGAGGAAAACTACGAAAAACAAGAAACATATTATTTTTGCATCATTTTCTCTGCGGCTGCAAAACACTGCATTTTTACCAAAGATAAAATAAGTATGATACATGTAGTTATGCTGTCTTTTATTGCAAATAAGTGATGTTTAATAAAATTATTAGCATAAGTATAGTAATATGGCATTTTATTAGAATTATTTTATTTTGAAAGTTCCCTTTGTTTCTACGAATAGGAAAAATATTTAAGTGATTTTTTTAAATTAAAATACAAAATTTCTAGCAATCTTCATTTTTAACTACTTTTATTTCAGTCAAATATGGATGATTCTATCTTCATCCAATTTACAAAATTCTTGAATTTATTGTTCAGTTATATTTAAGGTTCTGAAATCTAATATATTAAAACAAATAAACTAAGCAAATAATCAATCAAATAAATTAAATAGAAATTGAAATATAATAAATTAAATCAAGAGAAAATAAATTCCTGTAAAAATATGTCGAATCACTAGTGAGGAAACTGAATATTAAAAACATCAAAAATGGTCTGACTTTCTGATTAAAATTGGAGGTGCTTCTAATAATCTCTTATCAATGTTTCCCTTTCCAACTTACAGAAATCAAATTTTTGAGTTCTTTTTTAATTCTGCCAGTTGTTATTGCACATTGCAATCTTATTTTTTCAGTTTTTTTCTTCTCGTAAATTTTAACTTCTGTCGGAAATTGTGAACAGTTTTTTGGAAATGGATTTTTAAAATATCTATAGTGTTCATAAAGAATAGAAACTGTCTAACATATCTCGAAATTAGATCAAAAATCTAAAAATATGCGAAAGTACGTAATTTTTAAAAAATTTTTTATGAGCATGTCCCCCAAAATGTACCCCTATTTTGCTTACTCGTTTCAGCATTTTCAGTCAATTACAAAACTGAAATAGCATAATAAAAATTCTGTGCAAATGTTTTATCAGGGTCTTAAACTTAATATTATTTAATTTTGAAAAATTGTATCTTATGACATGGAATTTGACCAGGGCGTGTTGACCAAGTTCTGTGTCATTAGACAGCCAATTGATAAAAAAATAACCTGTATGTTTTTTTAAAATTTTATATCTGTCATGCTTTTCTTGAGATGGCCCACTTTTTAAACAATTTGTGGCCTTTTTTTCATTTTGTGAAAAAGCGTCATTTGTAAACCAAAGAGTAAAATTCTATAACTTAAATTTGAGTCCTTTTTCATGGAAAATATAAATCTGCAATAAATATTATTATATAATATTTATAATATTAAATAATAAATATATGCATCTTTATAATTATTTTTAAGTCAGAAGTTACCTCTACCACACCCTCAAAGTTGAAGACTGGGGAGTCGAATCTGGTATTCTGGTATTTATTTTGAAATAATTTCTCGTGTTTTTATTCGATTAGTATTACTGGAGATATTTGTTAAGGGTGGTGATTAAGAAACACCATGTATTTAATAACACTATCAATGCTCATGAAACTTACATTATACTGCTTATTTATTCAGTTTCTTCATTTCACATCAATCGAACAAGGGCTTTTCCAGCCTCCAAATAATTTATGCAACTCAAGAGCTGCAGCTATTGTTAAATGATCTTTGCAGTGACCGCTAACTGCTTGTACACCAAATGGAACGCCATCATGCAAACCTGCAGGTATGTTTGTTGCCGGCAGTCCTACCAAATTGAACACAGCAACATAGATGAAATCGTGAAATTTTGGTATGTCCAAAATAGTAAATGGCGGTGGATCAGGGTGAGTTGGCACTAAAAGTATGGCATCCTCTTTAAATATATCCTTGAATATTTGATTGAGTGAGTCAATTTGCTTTAAACAGTCATAGTAGTGATGGTCTTTATCACGTTTTTCAGTTATTGAGTAGTAAATACATGGTAAAGTATGGTTGGACATTCCAAAGATACTTTTCAAAAGTTCTAACCCCTCGTTGACTTTACCTTGCTCGTCAGCTAGTACAGGTTTAAGAGGTGGGAGGCCCGATTCTAGAAATTTCGATTCAACTAAGTCGAAACCGTACTTTAACTCTTTCAGTTTTAGAGGAAGTGCTTTTACACCATATTGTTCTTCAAAATGTTTTGTTGCCTGAAAATGAAAAATAATAATAATATATATATATATATATACAGGGTGTTTATAAAGTCCCGGACCAATTTTGATGTTCAATAACTCATAAAATAATAAAGATGGATTAAAATTAATGACATAAATGGTTAGATAAACTCAAAAAGTTTCATGACCCTTGTCAATGATCTTCCACGTGTGCCCCCTTCGTCGCACGGAGAATATCTATAGTCAATTTCACGCTAAGTCGATAGTCAATTTCACGCCAGGTAGCGGCAAGCATGTCGGCATCCACAGAGGCTATTGCGGTTGTAATTCTGGCTTTTAGGTCATCAATGTTCGACACGATCCTCCTGTAAACATTGTTCTTTATAAATCCCCAAAGAAAAAAGTCCAGCGACGTTATATCAGGTGATCTGGGTGGCCGAGGAATTGGACCTCCTCGCCCAATCCATCTTCCTGGAAAATGGTCATTCAAAGAACTACGAACGATGATACCCCAATGAGGTGGTGCACCCTCTTGTTGCAAAAAGACACGTGGCTGAAGCTCTTCTAGCTGTGGAAATACGAAGTTTTCCAACATGTCTAAGTATACGACTGATGAGACCGTCTTTTCTGTAAAAATGAAAGGCCGAAATGACTCGGTCGTGCATTAGTCCACACCACACATTAACCTTTGGGGAATACCTTTGTGCCTCACGGTATTCATGGGGGTTTTCAGATCCCCATATGCGCACATTATGTCGCACATTATGATCCCCGTGTACATAGTTGCCAAAAACAAAAGAGAGAAAAATGCAATTAATAAGCAGACGATATTTAGTAAAGTACAGATATTTAGAATGGAAAATGAAATTATCTGAATTTAACCACACGCACAGACGATATTTACAAAAGTAAAGATATTCAAACCAGAAAAGGAAAATACATGAGTTATTCCATCAATAAATGCCATAAGTTTGTTTATATCTTCATTATTTTATGAGTTATTAAATATCAAAATGGGTCCGGGACTTTATAAACACCATGTATATATATATATATATATATATATATATATGCAAGAAATTCTTTACTGTTTTCTAAACTTCTTAGTACGTTTAATCTCTTAAATAGCTTTAAAAATTTTCGCACTATTGGTAATATAATCGAGAATCTCTGACAGGATAACCTAATTTTAAAACTTAGTTGGTGGTACAAACTAACACACAGAATGTACAGAACGTACACACTCAGAATGTACAGAACGTAAAAAAATAAATAAATAAACGGACCACCCAGAATAACCATTCTAGGACTCAATCTTAATGGTGAAAGGAGTGGACATTAAATATGCTAATTAATTAGTTCAGATGAAATTTCTAGTTACGAAACCAGGCACAAAAATGCACTTCCTCTGTTTATACATTCCTTTTCTTTTGTTGATGGGTTTAGATTTTTGACCCTCAAAATATTGGGATAGCCGCAATATGGGAAGTATGGTCGTATTAATTTGGTCAGTAGAACATTCCAAAGTTTATACCATTTAATGTTAATTTTACTTTTTGCATATTTCACCACATGTCGAAAACTTTTCTAGCGAATCGAAAAATTTTGAGCACAATTATGTAATTACCCAATTACTCGTTTATCCAAAGATGCATAGAAAAATATCAAATATTAATTAAATTGTTAATATTTTATTTCATAGTTAGTAAATATTTTTTATTATTTAATTTAATGGTTAGTAAGAACTTAATAATTTTTATAATTTTATTTAACAGTAGTTGAAAATTTCTGAATAGTAGGGTTTAAAATTTGTTACATCATTTTAAAGTGTGTAATCTTACATGGCAATAAAAAGAGCAAAATCGAACGAATAGTTGTCAAGAAAGGGATTTTAAAAATAGTGCGGACTTTTTAAAATTTCTATTTATCAGGAACTTTTCGACCGATTACGCTCAGTTTGTGAATAATTGCATTCTTGAATAATTGAATAATTGCATTGAATTGATTGCAAATTTCAGTAGATGTAAACTGCAGTTGGGAAAATACAGTTTAAGACCAAGAATTATTCGATTTTTATATCAAAAAAAGCACAATTGAAAAAAAAAATTGACAAATATTAAAAATTATATTCACGTAAATTATTGAACTATCATCAATAAGTACAGTAAAGTCATTCAGCAAAAAAATAAAAATAGTTGCGGGTTCGAATCCCGCTCAGGGCATAGATGTTTCTGTGTGTGTGTTGTTCTCTGTCGTGTAATACTTGAATGTGGTCCACCCTATGAACGGATATCCGTGGCTGTGTGGTGTGAGTAATGCTGCTCGTCTCCGTGACTTAGGTCAGCACCTTCTAGAAGAAAGAAGGCCTCAGCACGGATCAATTTAGTAGTCCGACGTAACGAACGTAAACTGCGCAGTGAATTAAAAATCAGAAAGATGTCCCTAAGTTTGACCTACTAAGCAGCGCGGTGGGGGTGAAACGAAGGATGTCGTTATGTTTGGACTTCTAAACGATCAAATTTCTTGTTTAGGTAACCCGTGTTGAGGCCTTCTTTTTTCTAGGAGGTATTGCTTAGGTTCACAGGTCCCCACCGGGTAACGTTAAATGAGCAACACCTCCGGCATCTTCCGAGGAGTTCAGTACCTGCCGTAAAAAATAATTGGGCAATAAATACTCGTACCCCTCTTTACATAAAGTTAGACCTTTTACAAAAATGAACTAAAAAAGAATATACGAGGAAAGTTTAGAGTTGCTAATTAATATTTGTTTAAACGTGTGAAAAACAAAAGTCCCAAAATCTGCCAGTAGAAATTAAGAAGGCAGAATGGGATAACATCAAAACCATTTTGATTGATTGTTAGAACTTCGAGATATTTTTTATGAATATTCTTTCACCTTATTTTATCAGTAATCATACAGGTTTTTTTGTTTTTTGTCGGATCTTTCTCTGGGAATAGATTTAGATTTCGTTTTTTTTCCTTGCTATTTTGCAACTCTGATCGACAAAATTTTTTTTACTTTATATATGAGAAGTGTTCGAAAAATGCCCATTGATGGTTAACATTTGCTCATCTCGTATTTGTTTAGTTTATAGAGTACAAAATAGAAAATAATGTGTTTTACCTTTTACTCCTATTACTTCTTTGCAAGTAAAAGGTACAACTAATAGTGGAGTGTCCTTCTTAATTTGTTCGGGGGTCTTTTCACCTCGTGCTAGGAAACGATCGATTTTTCTGGCATCTTCCATCGCTTCTTCATAACGTGCATCTGTTACAGCATTAATAAAAGGCTGAACTATTTTTGCTCTGTCTACGTATGCACGTACTACATCTTCACATTTAAGCTATAAAAATGGGTTAATATTTAAAAATTAATTGATCAAAAAAAGTTTTTTTCTTATAAAAATTTTATTTTTAATAAGTTAAACTTTCATTTTTATCAATATTTAAAATATTTTGTGAAACATTGCTGTGATATTGATATAAGTACCTTTGCCGCCCGAGAATTCCCAAAATGAACGTTACGAGTATCATATTCACGTTACGTTATGTTAACGTTAAATAATATGTTTTCAATTTAAAATATTTTAAATTAATTTTTAAAACTGGAAAATTTAAAATTAATTTTTTTAAATTAATTTTCTAAATTAGAAAATTTAAAATTAATTTTTAAAATTAAAATATTTAAAATTATTTTTTTGCTAAACATATGAAATGTTGACAGAAATCCTAATATTAGATTATTTAATGATAGAAAAATGATGGAAAAAAACACTAAAAATAGAAAACGAATTTTAATAAAATAAAAATGTACTCGTGCCTTAACAAGCTAGATATATCTTTTAACCAAAGCGTTTACTTTTAAAATCATAAAGTAATCATAAAATATTTTAAACGAATAAAAATAGCTTTAAAAAGGAAATTGTACGGAAATGTTGGATTAAGCTGAGTCCTTAAGATTTTTCCTACCCTAAGAATCTCATTAAATAAAATTGCATTTATTTGAATGATAAAATAGTCCTTTAAAAATATTAACTTATGTTTAAAAAAGAACTAAATTTTAGATGACAAATTAATAATTTTTAGGAAGTATACTGAAACCTTTTTTCGTCTGATTGGTAGGATAATACCGAGTAAACATAGAAATCATTAAAAAAAAATTTTTTTTAATTTACACTAAATCCAATCCTTTATGAATCTTCACTTGGAATATTGTGGAATATAGTTTAGCGATTATTTTTATCCAAAGAAATCCTCAGTTCATTTCAAAGAAGAAAAGGATCAGTGCATTTTAAAATGCGATATAAAAATGTTAAAACAATTAAAAAAATAGCTAAAAGAAAGGCGTTATCCGATGTTAAACTCGCTTAAATCTTCAAGCAACTACAAATACCAGATTTAAACTTTTCTAATCAAAATTTTGAGAACGAAACGTCCACACAAACAAAATTCTATTATGTTTTTCGTTCATCTCCAAATAGCTCGTTCTCGTATTCTCGTTCAAATATTTCGTTTATCTTTGGTTTATAAAATGACATCTAGTTGTAGCAAGTTATATGCTATTTCAAAATGCCAGCAGCAGTTTTGTCAGAAAGGTTTTATCCAAGTGTCCATTAATTTTTTCTCGATATTTTATATTTTAGATAAACGGTATCGTCAACCACCACCACCACCACCTCCACTAATATATATATATATATATATATATATATATATATATATATATATATATATATATATATATATATATATCCTAATAGAAATGTATTCTTATTGGTTGCATGTGCAACTCGTTGATTATTAATGAATTTTCAGTGGGCAGCAAAGGGAAGTGACGTCAGGTTGGACATCTCTATTCAATTAAAATTAATAAAAGGAAGCGATAAACTCATTAGTTTATCTGGAAGTTAAGCTTTTTACCGTAGTGAGACAGTGAAATCATTTAGGTGAGAGTGATCCAATTGAAAAGATATATTTTTCATATATTTTAGCATTATACTGGGGTACCATTGTTTTTCTCTGCTATCTTCTAGAGTTGCCCAAGTCAGAAAGTGAACTATATCACTTAACTGAATAAATCAATTGTCCTTTGAACCATTTCTATTGGACAATTTACATTCCCAACCCAATAGAAACGCAGTTACGTAAGCTTTAAAATCTCGTTTAATGCATAAAAAGTTGAATAAAGCAGTGTAAAAAATCAGCAATGTGAAAAAGCTACCCATTTTAAAAAATGGTATAAAATTTAAAATATGGGGTAGACTATATTTGAGGGTGCCCCTTGATTCTCGCCAAGTTGTGATCGCGGTTGATCGCCAAGCTGGGCGATGTTGAAACCCAATCGTGATGTGATTCTGATAGGTTTAGATTTCAGCTTTATTTTTAAATGTTCAACAGTATGTGTATTTTCAGAAGTCCGATAGTTCTACGTTGGATACCGGCTGGTAAGGTTACTTTTGCTTATGATGGTCAATAAGATCGAAGGTATGTTGGCAGTCATAAAAAGGGACTATTAAAAAAATATCACCTCCAGTCCGGTATCACAGACTCCATTTTCGATTCGTATTTCGCCAAATTTATGTGGCGATGGAGGTACACACATTCAATTCATGATAAATTTAGACAGTATCTATCTTCTATTAAAAAATTCTGTTCACCTAAATCTGAGGATATTCAAGCTTAATGAAGAAGAGAGTTTTTTTCCCTTTTCCTTCTGTGCTTACTCCATTAATTTTAGTTTCGATTCAAAATTCATTTTATTGGAACACTAGCCGCTTAAGGCGGCCAGCTGTCCGCCACGCTAAAGGTTTTCACAAATAAAGTTTTTTAAAACATAGCAAGAAATCTGAAGATTAGTGGACAATTAAAGTGTTCCTGTCCTGCAATTTTGTCTTTATATCCAGTTCTGCTGCAGATGTGTTATAGCTCTTGAGGATGTTTGAAGATGTAACTTTGCTATGGTAACCTAAGGCCTATGGTAACCTAATATGACCTATAATATAACTATATGTTGAGACTTGTTTTTTTTTTTAATTTTTTTTTTTAAAGTCCCTCAGAAATTGTAAAAGCATACAAAAGTTGCTTTCGAAATCATCATTGGCCAATAGCTGAAAATTAAAACGCAGTTAATAACATATTTAAGAAACAGCAATAAAATAAAACTTGTGTCAGTCAGCATGCAGATAGTATATAATTCTTCCTATTCTTGTAAAACTTCTTTATAAACAATATTTTTAGTTTTTCCATTTGGTGCCAATAAATATAAGTTCTTTTCATCACCAACTCTTGAGCAGCCAACATAAAGCCTATTTCTATATCGCTACAAAAATTATCGTCTTCGCTTAAGAAAAAAAATAGAGCGTGGAAAGAAGAAGAAAAACTTATTATAACAATTATGAACAGCGACAAATATATTAAAGCGAAGCGTTCTATTGACGTATCGAATATTTTGCCACATTTTTAATACAAAAGTTAAATTTTTCTTCACTTTGATAAATGTAAACTAATGTGAACCTTACAATTAAATTATTAATTCCTTCGTATATTATTGGTTTAAGTTGTCGAAAATTAATATTTCAATTGTAAGGTTTGCATTAGCATACATTTATAAGAGTGGAGAAAAGTATATGCATTTTTTAATAGTTTTTTGAATAAGGCTCTTTGAAGACGAATAAGCATAGATTTTCTTACAAAATGACTGATAACTAAAAAACTAATCCAAATTTTTGAAAAAGAAAAAAAATACTTCTTTATTATGTCAAAACACAATTATGTGCCGAGTTTCGTGCTAGGCGAGGCTTCTGGGGCGATATATTGTGATTACAGACACACAGACAAACAGACACACACACAGCCGCGTTTATTATTATGTATAGATTAATTTTGCGTATATTGGATTCATTACAATTTTATAAAGTTTTTGCCACCATTCCTGTTATCCCAGTGTTCCGCGCAAACAGGAATGTCGCCAAACATAAGTCGCCAATTTCGCCAAGGGGCACCTTCAATCATATTTTTACCAAAGTATGTAACATAAATAATGCAATGTAGATATGATCAAGTGTACATTAAGTTATTTATTATTTATATTTATGTTACCTGTCTGTTCCTGATTTTCTTGGCCAAATCTGTAGCTGACAGAAGCAAAATGCTATTGTTTATTGGTGGTAAGGGTTTTGTTTTCTCCATAAAAACATAGTAGAAGAATGATAATATCTTCTCCGAAAAAGGCCCTGTTATAGTCAATAGGCATTTCATCAAACTCAAAAACAAAAGTAATACTGCCTGTAAAAATATTTAAAAATAAGGTAAATTTTCTCCAATTTATTATTTATAATTATTTTGATGAAGTAAAATTTCTCAAACTATAATTATAAACGGGCTGAAGTTATAAATTCCGAAGATTTAATTCTGTATAGTTTATATATTAGAATGACAACAAACAAAGCAATAAATGACATCAGTCAACAATCATTTATAATATTGGTACGTTCAACTATTCTGTAAAATATTCTGTAGGAAAATCGGTAAAAAGTACAATCATACTGGGTACATCATTTTTAATTTTGCCGTAAAATTGTATACTGTATATTTAATAGTAGTTAATTATTAAACAATTATTAAATTACAGTGATTCAGTGACCTTACAATGAATATTACTGTAAAAATTGGAACATAGCAGATTTTTGTTGCATAAAAGTACGGTAAAAAGTATTGGCTCTCTGAGTGCCGATATTTTTTACCGTAAAATGTTGTTAAGATGTTAGTATATACGTTTATTTAAAATTTCATGAAAAGAAACTTTTTATGTACCAAATAAACAAAAATATAACATTTTTGAAGAACTGGCCCACACTATTAGGAAGACGTAGAGAAGGTGGGCATGGTAGGCCCACATGAGTACTCATATGATTCAAAAATAAAATAGTTGTGACCTAAGATTACCAATTTGGAACATCACCAATTTGGAACATTAGATAATCAGTTATTTCCATGACTAATTTCATTAAAGCTTTATACACTGTATAGAGAGCTTACTTTTTCCCACTATTTTATATCTCATGGTTGTATTTTGTTATGACTTTCTTCCGCGTAACATGTTCAACACAATTTTCATATTTTATGCCTATATTGGCTACCTAAATCGGTAATGACGTATAGGGACGCAGTCTAATTGGCTGTGTCACTTAATAACTATCTCAGCACTGTTGGTGGTAGATGTTATAGAACCGAAATGATAGTCTGCTTCTCCTATCTAACCCATATGCCTACTTTATCCAGACTCTCCCTATGTATTAATGTGTAGTACTGATGTACAAGAACACAAATAATCTCACTGACCGATTAAGACATATCGTCTCGGCATTGTTGGTATTAAAATAATTATTTGCTCCTGACAATTCTCTATATGCGTTTTCATACGTTTAGACTATTTTATTCTGCATAAGAATACAAAAATATCCTCTATTCCTTTTGTAACATATGCAGTTAAAATTTTCTTTAATAAAAGAAAAGTTAACTATAGAAAAATGTTTGCTTATTTTTGAATATACATACCACCGTCATTTCAAACTTGAATGGTAAAAAGCATTGTTGATTGAAAAAAGATAAATAGATATATAAAGATTATTTTTAACATATTTAGAAAATTTAGAGATTTTTTTTGGTGAAAAGCTCATGCTTCGTTGCTATTTTACGATACGACATAAAGTAATTCTTCATTTCAGGCAACTTGAAAAATGTACACATTAAAATTTCATTTTATTACCTTAATAACTACTAACTTATAACGGAAAATTAGAGAAAAATATTATTATATCCTACTATTCAGAAAATCTTACAAAAAATGCTTACCCTAATCATTGTATTACGAATTCAGTGCTTCACACAGTCGAATGCCACACTCAACCAATAAATAATAAATAAACAAATTTTATTTTTAGTTGTAGTAACTCTAACTCGAAGTTTCAGATTAGAGTAGGTGCTATAGCGTTTTCAAGGTCTATTAAACGTCATCAGCATTATACCTTTCATTTGTTCAGTTGATAAGAACTGTCAAGGTTAATGATAATCGAAGAAATGCACAAGAAAAATGCTTGTTTACCAGATAAATATTTTATTTAACAAGCAGATGAAAGGTTTCTGAAGCATAAATCTCTACTTCTGAATTTAATGTTTGTTTAAAAAAGAAAGAAACACGAGAATTTTTCAATTTTTTGTTAGTTAAGAGGAGCTCTAACACGTGTTTTTCTACCAAAATAAAAAAAAATTAGATTTGTGTTAATATTTTACCCACAATTAGTTTTTAAAATATATCAAGTTGTGGATTTATATTTGAAGTTACAAATTTCAATTAAAAAAGGAAAGTTATTAAACATTTAATACAAAGTTAAAATGACAAAAATTTAACTTTTAATGACTTGAAACTTGTTGCTCATCCAGTTGGTTGATTGAAAATGGACACTGACAACGAAATACAGCCAAACATTATCTTACACAAGAGAGGCAGAAATCGTGACAGTGGAAACCATAAAAACGTTATAGAGAGTCAAAAGAGTCATTTCAATGCCCAAAAAACGATCAGAATATTCTCTGTGTAATAAAAATGAAGACATCGTGAAATAGAGATTAACAGATTCATAAAGTAAAAAGAGAAAAATGAAGAAAGACAAATGCTTATCTATAAATTGCACTAAAGTGTAGATGAAATCGTATTTTTTGGATAAAACCTCGTAGTTCAAACTCTTTTCTTTAAGATTACTGCTTAGTTTTAACATTTCATACCGTATTTGGCAACAAATTAACGTGTAAAAAATTGCAAACACTGAAAGGGGTTCATGCAGGCCAAGCTTAAAATAAAAGCTTAAAATACATTCTGCACAAAGATATCTACAATGGTGTTTTCCATCTTTCCACCAATAAAATGTGTGAATTGGACGTTTTTAGAATCAACTAACATAAAGTGTCCATGAAGAGTAAAATAATTTATAATTATACTTATGAGTCCCCATACGCATAATTTACACGCTAATGTGCGGTTTAATGGTAATTTTGACATACGCTTAGCGATGACTTCAAATTTGTGAATTTTCAGCAAGAGAAAAATTCGGAACATAAAGATTGTAGTTATTACTGATGTATTTATTATTATTTTCACCATTTCTGTTATTCTATAAAACGTAGATATCAAAACTGCAAAAAATAGCAGAAATCCAACAGTGTTGATGGCTCTCAGTAAGAATTTCATACAAGTTGTTTCATTTTTGACGTAGCATATGGCTGCTATTCGGAAAAGTTTAAAAATAAAATTATATATTTTAGTTGGAGTAATATTTAAATTTTTTGGCCAAGTTTAGTGAATTATATGTACTCTTACTTTTGAAACTAAAATATTCCTATGCATGTTTTTATCTATAATTTAATCCTTATACCATGTAGGATGTATTTGGCGCACGCTATTTAGTGCTCTAAAATATTCCATGCATGATTGTCATCAATAGTTTATCCCTCTTTCCATATAGAATATGTCTAACGTACTGTTGTCTTTGTCTCTGAAATATTCCCATACATGACTTTCTTCCATAATTTAAACTTTTTTCCCCATATAAATTGAATTTGACGCACGTCATTTTAGGCTATGAAATCTATTAATTTTTTTAAATATTTTTCCCCATATAGAATGTGTTTAGCTCTGATATATTCCCAGGCATGATTATCATAAATAATTAAGATTCTTCTTTCATGCAATGTACTCCCATATTTAACGCTGAAATATTCCCATGTACGAATTTCATCAATAATTTAAACTTTTTTCCCCATATAAATTGAATTTGACGCACGTCAATTTGGGCTATGAAAACTATTGATTTTTTTTAATATTTTTCCCCAGATAGAATGTGTTTAGCTCTGATATATTCCCAGGCATGATTATCATAAATAATTAAGATTCTTCTTTCATGCAATGTACTCCCATATTTAACGCTGAAATATTCCCATGTACGAATTTCATCAATAATTTAAACTTTTTTTCCCCATATAAATTGAATTTGACGCACGTCAATTTGGGCTATGAAAACTATTAATTTTTTTAAATATTTTTCCCCAGATAAAATGTGTTTAGCTCTGATATATTCCCAGGCATGATTATCATAAATAATTAAGATTCTTCTTTCATGCAATGTACTCCCATATTTAACGCTGAAATATTCCCATGTACGAATTTCATCAATAATTTAAACTTTTTTCCCCATATAAATTGAATTTGACATACGTCAATTTGGGCTATGAAAACTATTAATTTTTTTAATATTTTTCCCCATATAGAATGTATCCCCATATAGAAATATTCCCATGTACGAATTTCATCAATAATTTAAACTTTTTTCCCCATATAAATTGAATTTGACGTACGTCAATTTGGGCTATGAAAACTATTAATTTTTTTAATATTTTTCCCCATATAGAATGTGTTTTGCTCTGATATATTCCCAGGCATGATTATCATAAATAATTAAGATTCTTCTTTCATGCAATGTACTCCCATATTTAACGCTGAAATATTCCCATGTACGAATTTCATCAATAATTTAAACTTTTTCCCCATATAAATTGAATTTGACGTACGTCAATTTGGGCTATGAAAACTATTAATTTTTTTTAATATTTTTCCCCATATAGAATGTGTTTAGCTCTGATATATTCCCAGGCATGATTATCATAAATAATTAAGATTCTTCTTTCATGCAATGTACTCCCATATTTAACGCTGAAATATTTCCATGTACGAATTTCATCAATAATTTAAACTTTTTTCCCCATATAAATTGAATTTGACGCACGTCAATTTGGGCTATGAAAACTATTAATTTTTTTAAATATTTTTCCCCAGATAAAATGTGTTTAGCTCTGATATATTCCCAGGCATGATTATCATAAATAATTAAGATTCTTCTTTCATGCAATGTACTCCCATATTTAACGCTGAAATATTCCCATGTACGAATTTCATCAATAATTTAAACTTTTTTCCCCATATAAATTGAATTTGACATACGTCAATTTGGGCTATGAAAACTATTAATTTTTTTAATATTTTTCCCCATATAGAATGTATCCCCATATAGAAATATTCCCATGTACGAATTTCATCAATAATTTAAACTTTTTTCCCCATATAAATTGAATTTTACGTACGTCAATTTGGGCTATGAAAACTATTAATTTTTTTAATATTTTTCCCCATATAGAATGTGTTTTGCTCTGATATATTCCCAGGCATGATTATCATAAATAATTAAGATTCTTCTTTCATGCAATGTACTCCCATATTTAACGCTGAAATATTCCCATGTACGAATTTCATCAATAATTTAAACTTTTTCCCCATATAAATTGAATTTGACGTACGTCAATTTGGGCTATGAAAACTATTAATTTTTTTTAATATTTTTCCCCTTATAGAATGTGTTTAGCTCTGATATATTCCCAGGCATGATTATCATAAATAATTAAGATTCTTCTTTCATGCAATGTACTCCCATATTTAACGCTGAAATATTCCCATGTACGAATTTCATCAATAATTTAAACTTTTTTCCCCATATGAATTGAATTTGACGTACGTCAATTTGGGCTATGAAAACTATTAATTTTTTTTAATATTTTTCCCCATATAGAATGTGTTTAGCTCTGATATATTCCCAGGCATGATTATCATAAATAATTAAGATTCTTCTTTCATGCAATGTACTCCCATATTTAACGCTGAAATATTCCCATGTACGAATTTCATCAATAATTTAAACTTTTCCCAAATGAGAGGCACTTGACGTACCATCAGTTTCGATGTTTAAATGCTCGAATGATTAATTTTCCTCGAAAAAAAATTATAATGAGTGATTTTTTTATGAAAAAAACTATTGAATAAGAAAAGAAAAGAATCCCAATTATCAAGAGCGCAATAATATAAAAGATGTCAAGTATTATTTTGTAATATTTATGAAAGCATTTATATTGATATTAGTGGAAATCAATTTATATATAAAATTGTTAGAATATCTAATGTTTTTTTTTTACTCTTTTATTTGTTGGAAACCGCTTTGTGGCAAAAAAATGTTTCTTTAATCTTTTGTACAAAATCTAACATAAAGATTGTACTAATCTTTTGTTGAAAAACATTGCTAGAAACTTCTTTCGTCACTTTAATTTAATTAGATTATTGATTTTTTTTTTATTTGAAATTGCATTTCTAAAGCAATATTTTGTAAAGTTATATTTAGTACTCAATTTTGATTTTAAAACTTTTGGGCTAAACTTTTTTTACTTTTTAGTAGTATTTTTCTGAATATAAAATAAAGAAAATACTAAATATTTTCTAGGGAAAATTGGCTTTAATTGGATATTTTGAACACTATGTGATATATGTAATTATCAAAAAAGCTTAATAAATAATTTTGTACCCAAATAATAAATGATTTTGTAAAAAATTATTTTAAATAAGATTATTTCAAATGAAAAGCATTTTATTATTAATAACAACCAAGATGTTATAAAATATTTAAATAACAATAATGTTAATAATTTTTTCTTCATGTGATTTTTAAATTTTTTTTCTCAAGTATACCACACAATAATTTGGATTTAGATTTATTGATGATTTAATTATCTCTGATTGTAATGATTTTGATTTACTTAATGATATTTATCCAGAAGAAAAAATTTAATTAAGACTAACTCAGAAGATAATTGTACTTACTTTTTGGATCTTAATATTGAAATTCTCAACAGTAAAATTTTTATTGGATTATACGATAAAACAAAGGATTTTAAATTTAGTAGTATTAGTTTAACACATTTTAATTCCAGCCTTTACTTTAAGATTTTTAAGAATATTGTTTTTGGTCAAATTTTTAGATTTAAATTTATTTGTAATAATAAAAGATTTTTTATCAACAATTGAACTTTCGGGTATACCATAAAGTATAATAATTTTCCTTTTAATTACTATAATTTTGATGTTTTAGTTCAAAACATTTTAAATTCATTCATATAGTTTGGCCGATATTGAAGCCCGCATAAATAAGACTATGCGGTAAAAATTAAGGTTTTTTTTCCATAGCAGATGGCAGCACTTGATGAAAGTTTTTGCTCATTGAATATTTTTGTTTTGTTGCTCAAGATTTTCAAATAGGTGTCAGCACTTGATTTATTTATAATATTTTCTTATTGATTCTGCAATTTATATTTTATTTTATTTTGATTTGGTTAATCTAACTATAACTGTAACTATATTTATATATTTATATTTTTATTCATTAGTAGGCGTTTCATTTTTAAGTCTTACTATGTGTACTTTTAAGTAGGGTTTGCTGGTTCATTATTTTTCAGTGCATTTAAAATTTCTGGTAATGATTTTCTTATTTGTCTCTCCATTATGGGGCCTCGGGGCACTGTCAGTTTTAGTTTTTCCACTGACAACAGTAAGGCTCCTGTGTGTTTGTGGGCAGTGTGTCCCCTGAAGAAGTGCTGTCTTACAAACACACATATTTTCTATTTTATTTCTTCTTCCTACTTTAATGTTTGTTTGAATATTTAAATCATTTTTTCTTTAACTAATACTTGACGAAGCCTTTATTATTTATTTAATGATAATTAAACCATGGTGGCTTAGGGAATAGAGCGTTCGTCTTCCAATGTGATGAACCGGGTTCGAATCTCAGAACGTTACAAGCCTACGGAATTGAACATTAGAAGCCGTAAACCCAGAAATGGTACAGCTGTTCAGCGACGGTTATAAAATATAAAATAAAACAAATACATCCCCGTCACTATTTTTACATTAAAAAAAATCATGCTTTTCAGAGTGAGAAACAGATAAAAATTAAACTTTTGATTCATTAAATTATTTTTTTCATCAAGAGTTTTAACTCTCTTAAAATTAAAAACACTAGAACTCTTTCAATCTTTTGGACTTTCTGAACAAGGAGCAGATACCAGCCTACCTCAGAACTGAGAGTTGATTGGCAAGTACAACTGAAAGCTTAAAGATCAAGCAGTCACAGGTATTTTTGAGCTGGTTTGAAATAAATTCAAAGTCCAAATTTTATAACCTTCGTTGAACAGCCGAACCAATTTTGAGTGTACGGTTACCATTGTTCAACATCGTAGCCAACATCGTAACCCAATCCTGAAGACAAGGGAATTGCAGGATCTACGATTGGGATAAATTTTGCCTTCGTGGAGAAATTTTTGATGGAACTAATCCGCATTTGAGTTACATGAAGATGAAACCAACGAAAACTTCCCACGATTAGCCTAACGACAAAGGAAATCTAACCCATAATTCGTCTACCACTGAGGATATTTAGCGTCATCACTGTAAGTCAGATGCGGAATTCGTACCGGCTGACCATCGCTTGGATTCGAACCCGGGTCACCTCATTCGGAGGCGAACGCTCTATCCCTTTAGTTACCACGGATCAAGGACTCAGATAGCATATACTGCTAAAGACTGAGCCCTGCAGTAGAGCCATAAGCAGCACGCAAGAAACATAGCAAAAATGAGGTCAACTAAAACGCACGCCTTCGCTCTATATGAAACGAGTTATAAGTACAGCACCATCTGATGTTTTTGATATACTTTAAATTGTAGTCAGTTAAAAATAATAAAGACGTGGAGAGAGGCAAAATATACATCCACAAATAGAGTGAGATGGAAAGCTATGGTAGAATCCCTATGCTCTAATTCAGAGTGAAAAGGAACATGTGCATGTACTATAAATTAATTAAAATTTAAAAAATAAGCTGTGTGCTAAAATGCAAAGTAAACGGAGAATAGTTTAATTCAAAATTCGTTTGGGGGAACCGTACAAAATCGTCATATGGCGTCTTTGATTTTGATTTTGACGCACAGAGGAAATTTTGATACTACATACTTCTGGTACTGTGATATATGGCACAGTTTTGATTAGAATTCTACAATGGATTTTCCGCTGCTTCAAAAATTATTTTTTCAGTGGTAGGAAAGATAGTGCATTAAAATATTTTAATGAATAAGAATTAAAAAAAAAAAATTTACACCATTTCTTATAAATATTTTAAACTGTAAATTAAAGGTAAGATTGAAAGGTGGTCATGATCCGTGGTCAGTTATCAGTGGTCATGATCGTTCTAGTTTTTTTTTTTTTTTTTAAACGGAAAAAAATTTAGTTTGCTGCTATAAAACTCAAATGCTGTAGGTTTTTTTCACATGTAGCAAATATACTAATATAGTTATAAAATATTATATTGATAATTTTTCCCCTAAAGATATGTACCGGATATTATTGATCATTTTTGTTTTAATTAAGGGGAAAATTTTAACTATCATGAGTTGACCACGAACAATAGCCTCATGCCAAGTGATGCTAAATATAGTTAATATCTATATTGTTGGTATGAACTACTAAAAACATGTTTTGTTTTGATTAATAACGTAAAGTCGTCAGAAAGAGCATCAAATAATAAATAAAAAAATGACATTATTTTAGCTTTATTAATGGAAGTCCCAGAGGAGTCACATTTGCAGAGAGGCTGTAGTCAGAATACGAAACAAAGTGGTATCTGAACTATTTTACTACCAATTTATAAATATTTTGCCTTATTTTATTTACCACTGCCTAATTAGTAGTAAATTTCATGCCAACATAATAAAAACAAATGTGGATTAGTTTAAGACTAAAGTAAAAACAAAAACAGTTCTGCTACGTTAAATATACCCATATTCATGTGACCGTTTAATTTTAATTTTTTTTTTTTTTTTTGATTTATTAATTGTCCTAAAACCTGGTTCTTCCACTAAGCTCTTTAATTGTGTTGGTCTTTGTCTTTCAGTTTTTGAACGTTCTGTTTCATAGTGTTTCTCAGTACTGATTTATTGACTCTTTTTTTTTTTTTTTTTTTTTTTTTTTTGTAACTTCCTTTTTTTTATTCACCCCTTACGAGGAACGAGTATTCAGCTGGTATCTTCACAAAAACATATATTTTATTTCTGAAAAATATCTTTATAGATACCTTTCTTTCTCTTCCACTTTACTTTGTTTTCAAGAATCTAATTTTTGTTTTAAAAATTCAGATATCGAAAACACTAATTGTTTACTAGGGGAGGAGCATTAATTGTTTACTAGAGAGAAATTAATTGCAATAGACAATTTAGAAAACTAAGAAAATTATAACATTAAAAAAAAATTAAAATTAAATTTTAAAAAAAATTAAGATATCGGCTTTAATTCCTTATATAATTCATTCTTTGATTTCTTATTTAATTACGTAGCACTGGTTCTTCAAGAAATGATTTTATCTTTAACGATTTGAGTAGTAAGAAACATTTTACATTTCCTGATACTTAAGCAATCTTTTACTATCTACTTATTATTATTATTTTTATCTACTTATTATTTATACTTACACATTTCTTCCAGGAATTTTATATTCGAAAAAAAACTATAATTTTCAGACAAATAATAGACCTTTTTTTTCTAATTTAAGTTTTTTTATTTAGAGTTGTAACGCTAATGAAGATTTGTCCCAAAACTACGAATAAAAACACTTTCAACTTTTCGAAGTGTCTGAACTTTTTGCAAATTCTCTAGACCTATCTCAAAACCAAGAATTGAAAACCAAGCATAGCTCCGAAGCCTGAAGACCAAAGTACTAAAGATGCAGACAGAGGGCAGCAGTTATCCAAAAGCAGATCACAAGAGACCTAGCCAAAAAGTGGTAAACTAAAATGCATATAAAGGCTCTAACTGAAGCCGTCTATTTCCATCTAACGCATTCGTCGATCTCTCTTAAATGCGACTGTCTATCTGAAAAACCTACATATATTTAACTTTTCAGAACTGCATAATACCTCCCTTGCCCTCAACTTATCTCTTTCTTATAGAGTTTAATTTTGCCTCAAAAATTTTGATAACGCAAAAACTAATTGTCTGTGCAGGGAAATTTACTAATATATTTAGATTTAATGAACATTTTGTGGCATTTAAGGTGTTTACTTTGATTTCCTTAAAAATATAATTGGAAATACTTAACAGTGTAAAGCATTAATCTAGTTTAAAGCATTAATCTAGTTTAAAGCATTAATCTAGTTCTTGGTAAAAAGCAAGTTGGAAAATTTTTGTTTACCAAATAATCCTTTACTACCCATTTCTTTTTGGGTTGCGATTTCAGTGCTTATAACTTCTTAGATTGATTTGTAAATAGATCAAAAAAATTAAATAGAGAATTTTTCTTATGTAGAGTTCTAAGTCTCCCAAAATTTCAAAGAAAATATTTTAAAATCTTTTAGACTATCTAAATCTTTTATTGATTCTCCTGGCCTACTTCAAAATCGAGCATTAAATATCGATTGGAGCTTAAATCTAAGAACGTGCATTCTCCAGTTGAATTGAAGAAACAATTTAGAGGAATTCTCCACATGCCTAAAGTCCATATTTACTAAAGATAAAGTGCAGACGTTTTTCTACTGGTAGAGAACATGAGACTTACCCAAAAAAGGCCTTATGCCATTAAATTCCAGTTGTAAGTCTAGCGAAATCTAATGTTTTTTTTTCTATCTCTCTATCTCAATGTGAAAAAGATGACTCGTGAAGAAGTATACAGTTTTAAAGTACTTTAAATAAAGAACAATGTAATATATTATTGGGTTACAAGCAACAGTATGTGATTAGTTTTTATTTCGTTAGAGACAGTCCATGATGTCATGTGGCCCCGTAGCTCCAAGCCACATATCTAGCCTGTAATCCATTTCAGTTCAAACGTATGATCAATTATCTGGATCAAGTCCATTGATTGTGCCCGCGATACGCTGTTTCGTCTTCGATAGGTAAATAGGAAGGGGAGGGACGAATGCCTTGTCCTTTACATATACCTTCAGGAATAAATAGCAAGAGGTTAGGTCAGGATCTTTGTGTGGTCGTCATGAAAATAGCAAGTTGTAATCAATAAATATGTTGGATTAATAGCACTACTCTTGCATGTAGACAGACCAGTGTGGTGTTGCACCATTCGATTAGAGAAAGAGGTAGTTTATGCCATCTTCAACTGTGGCATCTACTAAAGAGTTAGCATATCCGAAGAAAGTAGCTCTCTTAAAAGTTTGCTTTCGAAAAAAAAAAGTAATTTCTGAATGAATGCTACGAGATACGTGATGCAGAAATAGAAATAGTAGGAATTAAAAAACAGAATACTTTATACTTGAGGCATAAATGTATAACTTCTTCTGGTATCCACATTCTACAGTGCAGTTTCAGTGTTATAGCATAATATGACGTAGGTAAAAATGGAATTAAAAAGATTCAAGCACGAAATATCTCTTGATTATGAAAAATTTCCATATTGTTAAATTGATATCCCTTTTAGCACTTTTTAGAAATAAATACTTTTTATTTCCTTTATAGAGCATCTTTTCTTCGTGTAACACTTTGTTGTTAATACCTACATCAGTGGAAGCTTCCCAAATTAAGTGATCCAGAAATAGTAGTGCAAAAAATGTGAAAATGTGAACGTTTTAACATTCAAATAAACACGTTATATTTACTGATATTCATATTTTACAGTGCAGTTTCAATGTTATGAAATAATATAGCGTACGTAAAAATTGCACCAAGGGATCCAAGTACGAAACTTCTTTTGATGCTGAAGATTTTCCACACAGTAAAAGTAATATCCTTGTTAGCACTTTTTTGAAAGCTCTTTTTATAGAAAGTAGCTTTTTCTTCATTTTTATGTAACACTCTGCTGTTTAGACTTAAATCCGTTGCAGCTTCCGACATTAAAGATGCAGAAAGAGTAAGAGCACAAAATGTAAACATGGAATACATTGTAATTGTGGCAATTTCAATGTATGGAAATGAACCAATATGAATTTGTTTTTTCAAACACAAATCAATCGTAAAATATATTCGACTTGATTCGTAAATTAAAAATATAAACACAAAATGGGATAATTTTTTATCAATAGTTTGTGCCATATTATAAATAAAATCGTACTTTTTGTACAAAAATTCGTAATTCAGAGAATCTTCCTTCAGTTTATCATTCAGTTTTATAATTTCTATTTTTATTTGGTAGCAAACAGCAGTGTAAAATATTGCAAATATCGAAAACGGTTCGTACAAACCAAGCCTGAAGTATAAATTTAAAATACTTTCTATAGTAATATCCACAACGGTATTTTCAGATCTTAAATATAAAAATGTGATAAATTGGTATGGTTTCATGTCAATTGGCAAAAGATAACCAATTAAAGATAAAGAATTAATGATTATACTTAACACTGCCCATGCGTATATTTTAAAAAGGAACGCGCGTTTGATTGGTAATCTAAGCATATGACTTGCTATGATATTAAAATTGGGCATCTGCATCAGCAACAAATACCGAAAAATGACAGTTGATAATATTATAGTAATATAGGAAACTATTACAGAAAAGATATCTTGATTATAAAAAACAGATATAAGGATTACAAGTGGTAATAAGGCTCCAAAAATATTTATAAAAAAGAAAAAATATTTTAAACACCTGTTTCTGTTTTTTACACTATCCTGCACTGAACATATAGCAGAAATTCGGAACATGTAAAATATAAAGCAATAAAGCCTAGAAGTTAAAATTTTAGAACGTTTTTTAAAATTTTGACTTAGAATCATTTTTATAACTAGCTTTAAATAGAAATTATTTAGAGATAAATCAAACCAAGATGTTTGACTCGGAAAAGAGCATAAATAAAATAACAAAAATTAGTAAATTTTTTTTTTTTTACGGCTGTTTTTAAAACTAAGCAACTGAATGAAATTGTCTTGCAATATTTTTAAAAGATCTTTTCGTTTCAAAACAATTATACTTGATTACATGAAATATTCAATATATCGTGTACGCAAGTACTTGATAAATTGAGTGGAAATTGATTTTACTTAAAAAATAATTTTATTAATCTGATTAATTGTTTTGTGGTTGTAGCTTAATACAGTCAGTTTTTTTTTGCGATGATCATTTTTCAAATTGAATTTTTGAAAATAAAATGTTTACATAATGAATGCTTTTAATAACTTAAAAAAAGAAACCTATATTGTGTTGTATCAATAGCTTTATTTCGTCAAATTTATTGATTTCTCGTTGTTATTAATCAAATTAGTCTACAATTTTATTTCCTTTTTATTATTATAATTTTAATTTTCAGAATTTGCTGCTGTTATTACTTCTTATCTCAATAATTTTACTTTCGTAAATGAAATATAATTGTTTTGATATCCGAACTATTACTAAAGTACCATAACGTAGCAATAATGAAAGTAAAAAAAAATCTAAAAAAAAAAAAAAAGCATATGTTTTGTCGTACTTGGTTACTTTTGAAATTTATTTGGGGAACATATTGTACCTCAGCAATTATAAGATTTAAAATGCTATACTAATATTTAAATACGTAAACTCTTTCTTCTGTATTATACTTTTTTCAACCTGAAAGTGAAAATTTGCTTAAAAAATAAAATTTGTCAGTTAGTTTTAGATATTTTAACGGCAGGGATAACCAGGTTGGAATGGAGTTGGGCACATGTCCAAGAAGTCGTGAGTTCGATCCCCTACGACCGAAGACTAGTAAATGGTGACTGGTGATCGTTAAATCAGTCGGGTCACAAAGTCCTCAATGTTCTCAAAATAAATCATACCTCTAGGGATAGTGAATTGGGGATTAATCATTCTCTCGTACAGGTCAAAATTAAGATATGGGGATAAATAAGAGGATGTAGGAGTGGGTCCAACCTATAAACGAGTTGTGACGGTTGTGTGCTTGAAGTCGTACTCTTGGCCATAGATGGCCCCACTGAAAATCAAAGAAATGTACCCACTACCATAGAGTCGCTTAGTTTCACCAACAGGCTTCCTGGTATCGGCAAGTGACATTAGAAACAACAACAACGGATATTTTAGCTAAAGTAAATATCAAAAGAACTAAAATTGAGGATATTACTGCAATTTGAGAGCAAACTCGAGAGTAAATTGAGAAAATCGATATTGTTTTTTAAATAAATTTGTACGCAATTTTATTTTTTGCGTTTAGATGAATATAATTTATTTTTAATAGATGTATTTGACATAACCTTGTAGGAAAAATTTTGATATCAAAATGGCTTTTAATAACTTAAAAATAAGCAGATGTTTTCCTGATTGAGAGCCAACATTTTAATATTTGATTGATTTCCCATTCCTATTAAAATCAAACTAGTCTGCAATTTTATTTTTACTTTATAAGGTTTTTATCAGTTTTTCATTTCTAGAATCAGCTCCTGCTATTTTTCTTTTTCAGAAATTTTTATTCATAAATGAAGTATATTTATTGAATTTCTGATATTATTTTTGTTTTGTTAAAATTGATGAAAGAACTAAAATAATTATTTTTATTTTTACTTTTTATTGCTTTTACTTGCGTTTTCGTAATACGTTTTATAAAATAAATAGTATGGTTTAGTCAGAATTAGATTTTAAATTAGAATTTCGAAGATTTTAAAATATGCTGTTAAGATAAATTAAATATATTTTTAAGAACAGTATTGAAGAAATCGTGCGAAAAATTATATGAAATTGAAAAAATAACAATTGTTCAAAAGAATTATTCCGAAGAATACATTAATAAAAATATGCCTATTTTCTAGATGAAATATTTTTACAATTAAACCATGAAATTAATTCTAATGCACATGAAAATATGTGTTGTTATAAAAAAACAAAAAGTAAATATATAAAAAAATAAAGAGCTTTTGGCTGTGTATGTTTCTCTTTTATAACTCCATAACTGTTTGTTCTATCTTTCGAAAATTTGGACAGAGACTGCAAGGGACAATGTGACTATTCCCGACATACGTGATTCATAAATAGCAACAGTAGGAAATACAAAAATTGAATACTTTGTAACTGTGACATAAATAGATAATTTCAGAAATTTGATAAGATGTGTCCTCGGTATATTAATCAATATTCATATTCTACAGTGCAGTTTCGATGTTACGAAATAATACGGCATACGTAAAAACCTAAAGTTTCTTTTGATGCTAAAGATTTTCCACACAGTGAAACTAATATCCTTTTTAGCACTTTTTTGAAATCTCTTTTAATAAGAAGTAGCTTTATCTTCACTTTTATGTAACACTCTGCTGTTTAGAGTTAAATCCGTCTCAGCTTCCCACATTAGAGATGCAGAAATAGTAAGAGCGCAAAATGTAAAAATGGAATACATTGTAAATGAAGCAAATTCAATGTGTACAAAAGAGCCAATTTGAGTTTCTTTTTTTAATTACAAATTGATGTTCCATAATAAAATATATTCCACTCTCTTCGTATATCAGAAATATAAACACAAAATGGGATAAATTTTTATCAATAGTTTGTACCAGATTATAAATAAAATCGTACTTTTTGTACAAAAACTCGTAATCCAGAGTAGCTTCTTTAAGTTTATCATTCAGTTTTATAATTGCGTTTTTTATTTGGTAGCAAACAGCAATTTAAAATATTGCAAATATCGAAAATGGTTCATACAAACCAAGCCTAAAGTATAAATTTAAAATACTTTCTGTAATAATATCCACAACGGTATTTTCAGATCTTAAATATAAAAATGTGATAAATTGGTATGGTTTCATGTCAATTGGCAAAAGATAACCAATTAAAGATAAACAATTAATGATTATACTTAACACTGCCCATGCGTATATTTTAAAAAGGAACACGCGTTTAATTGGGAATCTAAGCATATGACTTGCTATGATATTAAAATTGGGCATCTGCATCAGCAGCAAATATCGAAAAGTGACAGTTGATAATATTATAGTAATATTGGATAATATTACAGAAAAGATCTAGATTATAAATAATAGATATGATGATTACAAGTTGTAATAAGGCCTCAAATGTACTTATAAAAAAAAGAAAAAATATTTTAAAGACCTGTTTTCGTTTTTGATCCAAAATATTTGCGTTTGAAAGAACATTAATAAAATGACACTACTCCGTAAGTTAATTCATTTTCAGTGAGGTTTTCAAAAATAAGCAATATAATCTTCAATATATAATATAATATAATCGAAGCAATAAAGCCTGATAATCTTCGTAAAAGATCTTTTTTTTTTGTACAAAACAATTTGCATATTTTATCATATATTCAATATCAGAATGCATGCAAATGTTTGATGGTTTTAGAGAAAATCAATTTTAGTTTTGAAATATTTTGATCGATCGGTTCTTTTGGGGTTGAAGATGTATACAATTTTGTTACAATGATCATGTTTTAAAAGTAAGTCTTGAAAATAATTTTAATTAATTAAAAAGTGAATATATTTTATTTTTCAATCTGTTTATTTTATACTAAGTATATATTATATTTCAGAATATATTATATATATTTTTTTACAATCAATATATTTTATAAAGGCTTTTAAATTTTGTCAATTTTATTGATTTTTCTGTTGTTATAAATCTATTTTGATTCTTAGTATTTTTATTCTTAGAATTTTCATTATTAGAATTTGATCTGTTATTACTTCTGTTTGCAATAAATTCATTTTGCTAAATAAAATATAGTTGGTTTTTTATTCAAACTATCACCTAAGTACCATCACATATCAATAATTGCATAATGAAATAGTAATAAAATGAAATAAAAAAGCATATGTATTGTTGTACTTAGTCAATTCTTTAAATTTAGTGGGAGAACGCATTGTGCCTTGATTGAACCTCAACAATTATTATCAGATTTGAAATGCTATGGTAACTCTAAAATACACAAAAATTTCCTTCTGTAATTTAACTAAAAAAATGTTTAAAAAATAAAATTTAATAGTTTGTTGTAGATATTTTAACAAAAGCAAATATCGAAAAATGTAAGTGGATGATATTATTGTAATTTGCGACAAATGAATCTGTGATGATAATAATGCTGCCAAAAAAATTTATAATATTGTAAAAATATTTTAAATATCTTCTTCCTAGTTTGATGTTAGTAGAAAATGGGCATATTTCATTTTATATTTTATAGCCGGTGCTGAACCGCTGACCCAATTCTGAGTTTACGACTACTAATATTCTACCTTGTAGCCTTTTAATTTTAAACCAAATTCAGAAGACAAGAGAACTCCTGGATCAAGTATTAGGACAAATTAGCCTTCGTGAAGGGTTTTTTGATGGAACTAGCCCCTCTTTTGCGTTGCATGGAGAGGAAAACCACGAAAATCTACCATGATTAGCCTAACGGCAAGGGGAGTCTAACCCATGATCTGTCTACCAGTGAGGATATTTTGCGTCAGCATTGTGATTGCTGCAAGCCGGGAGGAGAATTCGTATCAACTAGCCACCACTGGTATTCGAACCTGGGTTATCACAATGGGGGACAAACGCTCTATCTCCTGAGCTACCAAGGCTTTACTATGAGCTTTATGACAGAAAATAGGAATGCGTAAAAATAAAGCAATAGTTTAGTTGATAAATAATTTAAGCTTTGTATTGAAAAAAAAAATTCGCCATAGAATGATTTTTGTATCAAGCATCAAGAAATGAGATATACAGAAAATGTTTTGGCGAAACCAGATGTTTCTCTTTTGAAAATAAAATTAAATAATGTTCTATTGTCATTTTCTTCTCTTTTCCAGAAGTAATCAGTAAAGTAGTAAAAGTAAAGTAGTTTTTAAATCATTAAAAGTAATTGTCATTGTAATTACTATAAAACATGTTTTTTTTTGCAAAAATATTTGTTTGCATAAGTCTTCAGATATTCACTTTGACTTGGATTAAAAAATTTTCATGATTTTAAAAGGAATCTATTTAGTTTTTGAAATGTAATTACAGAGCTACGTTTTATTTCGTTGCACGTGTATATAAATATATCTGATTTACATGTTTTAAATTAACTTGTTGCAATTATTAATTTTAAATTTATGGTAGTGGCCTTTGGTAGTTTAAAAAAAACAACATATTTTTATGGTTCTAAAACTGGTTTTCCTTTCATTAATTTTCTATTGTTATTTATTTAGTTAGTCAGTAAATTTATTTTTATATGATTTTTATCAGTTTTTTTTTTTTTTTTTGTTTTGAAATCAGTTTCTCTTATTCTTCGTTTTGATGAATGTTTTTTTCAATAAATTGAACATTACTGTTTCGACTGTACAAAATAACTATTTCTACTACTTATGCTTTTTTTGCCGTTTTTACTTTCGTATTATTTTAATAACTTGTAGCTTCGATACTTGCACTTATCTTGAGGATTTTAAATCAAATTCTTTGCAAGAAATCTATGGCTGATATTTCACAGGCTGGCATTGAAAAAAAATTTAACTAACAAATATCTTATTACTAACAAGTGGATACATCAATAAAACTTTCTGATTTTAAAAAATAACCATTTCTTTAATAAGAAAACAATATTATATGTAAAAAGGATGGGTGTAGATAGTAAAATTAATATTTGAGATTAGAATTTTAAAATATAACAATATTATGTAAACAATTAAAAGCAATTTTTAAAAAATACATGTATTTTCAAGGAATATTTAAAAAAAAAAAATACTTAATTGAATAAATTACATTACATTAAACTAGATAAGTATCAAATTTTACAATGTATATAAATAAATCTAAAACTAATTGGGATAAAAATAAATTAGGACACAAAAATCAAATTAGTTATTGAAGTAAAACTATGATATACATTTATAATAGGACATTTTTATAAAAAATAATATATAAAGTAAGAAAGACAATAAAATGAAACGCAATTATAAGCAAATATTATATTCATTATCAAAAAGCAAAAATACATATTCGATAATAGAAGATTATAGAGAATTGATTATTTTACAACACGGGAAACTAAATAATATTACATCTATCATTTTTCAATACATTTATAAACAAATATTATATTCACCATCGACAAGCAAACATACTTTTTCGAATAATATTTTTGAATTTCAAAGAATTGAATCTTTCAAATTTCAGTAAACTAAATAATTTTACATGTCACAACGCATAAGAAAAAGATGCGATTCAAACAACAACTATGTGATTGAAATATGAAAATGTTTGTTTAAAAAATACAATTTAGTTACATATTTTTGTAAAAATATTAATTACAAACAACAGTCATTGTAAAAATAATAGTTTTAACTAGCAAAATTACTATCTGTGATTGAGAAATTAAAATTCAAATCTATTTGTAAGCAAATAATGAAGAAAGCAAAGCAAAATACATTAATTGTTACATCGTAACATATACATCGTAAGAAAGCAAAATACATTAACTGTTTGACACAGAACTTTTATGAATCGTATTGTTCATACTTTTTTCATTATTTTGTATTAATTTGGCTCAAAACAAAAGAAAAATATTATACTTAACTTTTGAATAATTTGGGGTTAAGAAATAAATCGTTAAACACCTCTTTTTCAGTGTTAAAATCTTCAATCTTTTAGTGTTAAAATCTTCAATCTTTCAGTGTGAAAATCTCAATTCAAAACAATAATTTTAAAAATTTGTACTGATTTGCAGTCATTTAGATCTAAGAGAAACAGTTATTTATCATTGAAATTACTTTATTTGACAAAATCAATTATTGATAAATTTTTAAATATAAATGAAAAAAAAATTTTCACCTACTTTTTTTAGATTTTGAATTTTGATACAAACTTGATTACGATAATCTGACAGTTATTTTAGTAACTATTACACTATTTTTTATAATTAAAAAAAAAACAAATTATAGTTTTGCCTCTAATTTGAGCAGCAGTTAAAAATATATAAAAGGTACCCAGTGTGAAATTTGCTGCTAAGTTTTAAGCGTAACAAATAGCTTAGCGGGAAAATAATTGAAAATATCTTAGAGACCAGTTTCAAGGTTAAAAAATAATACGACATACGTGAAAATAGCGCCAAAGGATCCAACTATTAAACTTCTTTTGATGCTGAAAATTTTCCACACAGTGAAACAAATATCCTTCTTAGCACTTTTTTGAAAGCTTCTTTTATAGAAAATAGCTTTTTCTCCATTTTTATGTAACACTCGGCTGTTTAGAGTTAAATCCGTGGCGGCTTCAGACATAAGTGATGCAGAAACAGTGAGAACACAAAATATAAAAACACAATATATTGATTGTGCGATAATATCAAAGTACGCAATTGTATCTATGTGAATATTATTTCTTAAAACTAAATTGGCCATAAAATAAATAGAACTTGCTTCGTAAACTGAGAATATAAATACGAAATGAGATAAAACGTTATCTATGGTTTGAGCCAGAGTATTCAGAAAATCGCACTTTTTGTACAAAAACTCATAATCCAGATTAGTTTCTTTAAGTTTATCAGTCAGTTTTATAATTTCGGTTTTCATTTGGTAACAAATCGCAGTGTAAAACATTGCAAAAGTTGTAAATGGTTCGTACAGACTAAGCTTATGGTACAAGTTTAAAGCAAGCTCTGAAAGAATGTTTGCAACGGTGTTCTCAGTTTTAAAACCGAAAAGTATGGTTAATGGATATGGTTCCATGTCAAGTGGCAAAAGGTATCTAATTATAGCAATGGAATGTACAGATATACTCAAAACAGCCCATGCGTATAACGTATATACAAATGATTGTTTAATTGGGAACTTTTTCATTATACTTGTTATTCTTTTGAAATTAGGAATTTGGAGCAAAAGTAAATACCGAAAACTTAACAGTGAAAATAATAAAGTAAGCTGTGAGATAACTGAAAATTTATCTAAATGGTAAATGATAGATGTGGTAGTCGCAAGCGATAGCATAACTACTAAAAAATTTATAATATAGTAAAAATATTGTAAACATCTCCTTCTTTTTTTAATGTTATTAGTCATTGGACATATAGTAGAAATTCGAAACATGAAAAAAATGAAGCGATATAGTCTAGAATTTAAATTTTTAGAATTTTTCCTTATATCTTGATGAAGAAACATTTTTGCAGCTAACACCAAATAGAACCTATTTAGAGAATAGTTGGACGAACCTTGATGTTTTCGTTTGAAAAGAAATTAATATAACAATGATTATTTTATTTAACTATCATTTCAAAAACTAAATGAAATTTTCATTGTAATTGCAGTGAAACCATTAGCATTCTTTGTTAAAATATTTGTATACGTTATGAAATATTCAGCTTAACGTAGAGAGTTTATGGGTTTTAGCGGAAATCGATTTCGATTTTATAAGAAATTTATGAACCAGATTTTGAGCTTCTAGATATACATAGTTAACTTTAATAGATGTTCTTGAAACTACCTCGTTGCATAAAAATATTGTATAATTTAATGGCTTTTAATACTTTGAAATTAAACAACTGTAATTTTGAATGAGAGCTTAAATTCTTCCATTAGATAGATTTTTTATTGCTATTAAAATTAAATGAGTCCGTTAAATTAGTTACTGATAAGGTTTTTATCAGTTTTTTTTTCTCCCTCATTTTATTAGAACTTTTAATTCATAAATGCAATATCGCTTTTTGATTTTTTAATTCTTGATATTACTTTTTTGTCTTTGTAAAAATGATGAAATCACTATAAACAAAATTCTTACTTTTACAAGGTCTTTGCTAATTTTGAAATTCTTTGCGTTTGCCTGTGTTTTTGTAACATTTTTTTTATGAAAGAAATAGTTTCATTTTTGCTTTTGTTTCTTAAATTTTTTTTTTCAAGATTTTTAATCAAAATGTTTTCACAAAATTTCAATAATAATATATTTTATTCAATCCACTATTAATTCATTCATTCACTCTTCGTTCCATAATAAATTTCAATCCAAAAAATTAGTTATAGTTTTAAACTTTCTTAATTTTTTGGGGATATTTTCTGTATAAATGCAAATAATACTATAATATTATGTTATTATAATTATTATAATATTATAATTAGAACCGTCGTTGAACAGCCGACCTAATATTTGGGCTTACGACAACTAATGTTCAACTCCGAAGACTTGTAATTTTGAACCCAATCCAGAAGACAAGGAAATTCCTGGATCAAGTATTAGAAGATTTTTACTTTCGTTGAGGACTTTTTTGATGGAACTAACCTGCATTTGCGTTACATGGAGAGGAAAACCACGAAAAACAAGAAACATATTATTTGTGCATCGTTTTCACTGTGGCTGCAAAACACTGCATTTTTACCAAAGATAAAATAAGTATGATTCATGTAGTTATGCTGTCTTTTATTGTAAATAAGTGATGTTTAACAAAATTATTAGCATAAGTATAGTAATATGGCATTATATTAGAATTTTTTTATTTTGAAAGTTCCCTTTGTTTTTACAAATAGGAAAAATATTCAAGTGATTTTTTTAAATTAAAATACAAAATTTCTAGCAATCTTCATTTTTTACTACTTTTATTTCAGTAAAATATGGATGATTCTATCTTCATCCCATTTACAGAATTCTTGAATTTATTGTTCAGTTATATTTAAGGTTCTGAAATCTAATATATTAAAACAAATAAACTAAGCAAGTAATCAATCAAATAAATTAAATAGAAGTTGAAATATAATAAATTAAATCAAGAGAAAATAAATTCCTGTAAAAATATGTCGAATCACTAGTGAGGAAACTGAATATTAAAAACATCAAAAATGGTCTGACTGTCTGATTAAAATTGGAGGTGCTTCTAATAACCTCTTATCAATGATTCTCTTTTTACAGAAATTAAACTTTTGATTTTTTTAATTCTGACAGTTGTTGTTTGTTAGACTGCAATCTTATTTTTTTTTTTGGTTTTTTCTTCTCTTAAATTTTGACTTGTGACGGAAATTGTGAACTGTTTTTGGAAATGGATTTTTAAAATATCTATAGTGCTCATAAAGAATGGAAACTGCCAAACATATCTTAAAATCGGATCAAAAATCTAAAAATATGCGAAAGTACGTAATTTTAAAAAAAAATTTTATGAGCATGTCCCCCAAAATGTACCCCGATTTTGCTTACTCGTTTCAGCATTTTCAGTCAAATACAAAACTGAAATAGCATAATAAAAACTCTGTGCAAATGATATTTTAAAATTATTTAATTTCGAAAAACTTTATCTGATGACATGAAATTTGATTCTCGTCAAACTAAAGCAACTATTGACCAAGTTCTGTGTCATTAGACAGGCACTTAATAAAAAAAAAAAAAAACATGTCTATTTTTACTAATTTTTTTATCTGTCAAGCTTTTCTCGAGATGGCACAATTTTTAAACAATTTGTATCATTTTTTCATTTTGTAAAAAAAGCGTCGTATGTAAACCAAAGAGTAAAATCCTATAAATCAAATTTGAGTCCTTTTTTATGGAAAATATAAATCTGCAATAAATAATAGGCATATTTATAATTATTTTTAAATCAGTAGTTGCCTCCACCACACCCCCAAAGGTGAAGACTGGAGAGTTGAATCGGGTATTCAGTGTATGTTTAGGAAAAAATTTCACGTGTTTTTATTCGATTCGTATTATTCGAGATATTTGTTAAGGGTGGTGATTAAGAAAAACCATGTATTTAATAACACTATCAATGCTCATGAAACGTACATTATACTGCTTTTTTATTTACTTTCTTCATTTCACATCAATCGAACAAGGGCTTTTCCAACCTCCAAATAATTTATGCAACTCAAGAGCTGCAGCTATTGTTAAATGATCTTTGCAGTGACCGCTAACTGCTTGTACCCCAAATGGAACGCCACCATGCAAACCTGCAGGTATGTTTGTTGCCGGCAGTCCTACCAAATTGAACACAGAAGTATATATGACATTTCGAAATTTTGGTATGTCCAAAATAGTAAATGGCGGTGGTTCAGGGTGAGTTGGTAATAAAAGTATGGCATCCTCTTTGAAAATATCCTTGAATTTTTGTTTAAGTGAGTCAACTTGCTTTAAACAGTCATAGTAGTGATGGTCTTTATCACGTTTTTCGGTTATTGAGTAATAAATACATGGTAGAGTATGGTTAGACATACCAAATATACTTTTTAAAAGTTCTAACCCCACGTTGACTTTACCTTGCTCGTCAGCAAGTACAAGTTTAAAAGGTGGAAGGCCCGTTTCTAAAAATTTTGATTCAAGTAAGTCGAAACCGTACTTTAGCTCTTTCAGTTTTAGAGGAAGTGCTTTTACACCATATTGTTCTTCGAAATGTTTTGTTGCCTGAAAATAAAAAGAAATAATGGATGTAACTTTATTTTACCTATTTTAACATAAACAATTGAAATTAAACATCCCCTTAGGAATATTATATATTAAAAGATATTGAAAGGATCTTTTGGTATACTAAAATGAAATTGTGGTGTGCCCTATAGCAGAATTTAAGAAGTAAATCTGCAGCTACAGCTTCATAATCAATCTGTAACTTCAACACAGCCAGGCAAAGACTATTAGTGTAAAAACTTAGTTTAATTTTAGATAGGGGAGAGTTGGGTAAAAGCGAGTAGTGAGGTGAGACCGGGTACATCGTTTGTATCGAAATTAGTTTCGCTTTCTAGCGGACAAACTCTGAATTACATTTTATATTCAAGAAGGGCTTAAAATATAGGCGTGTTGTTTAGATTAATTTATGGCGTCTGTATAGATTAGTTTGGTTTCCTATGTCAACTCTCTCTTATATTCTTGAGTTGTTGAGTTTTTAAACTTTTTATTGGTCATTGGTCATAGTTGCAAAAATTATTTTAGCGCAACTTCACTTTAAAGAAAGGTCTCTCAAAATTCCACAAAAATGTGTCAAAATAGTTCCGAAATAACTATAGTCGAATTTGAGAACCCCATGTGCTCAAGTTAAAAAATTTAAAAAATTATTTATGTGCGAAAATTGAAGATAACTAAATCATCAATAAATCTAATAATAAATTTAATATTAAGTGTAAAACTCTTTTTTTGTCATAGTGTAAAAATAAGTTACCTAAGAAAGATAAAAAATTAGATCCTTGTGGTATATTCCATCAATTTGATTAAAAATATCTTTTCCATTGTATAAATAATTATTAAAAAGAAAAAATTTAATTTTAATTTTCCAATAATAAATATCGCAATTAAGAATATTTTTAACATCATTGTAATAACTCAAAAGGACATCTTTAGAAAGAGGAATGCTATTGAAAAGATCCTGGGAATAATAAGTTGCAATAAAACTATCTTTAATTTAATATTATTAATTATATGTAATTTTCAAGATTATTCAATTTTATTAAATAATATTTACCCCGAGGATTAAATCTTTCTTCGTAATCATGATAAAAATATTAATTTTAATTTTTTCGATTTGTGTATTATAAAAGAAGAAAATATCTGAAATCACTAAAATTTTAAAATTAAATGTCAACCTTATTAATTATAAACTTCTTTAAATTATACAGAATAATAATTTTACCTTGCGCACATCCATTTTTGGGCCAATCCTTGGTAATTAACAAATCAAACGCGTTTCGGTACTGCAGTAAAAATGCGCTATAAAACAAAATTCCTCTTTTTACGCTTTTAGCTCAATTTAGCTTCTGTTTTCATATTTTGTTAACTGGCAATCTCATTATGAAAATATTTAAAATCATTCTTGAAAGTTTCCCGTTCATGTATGTTCATTTAATTTCGCTACTCACTTCAATGATTTCGTTTTGAGTTTCGTTCTGTTTTTTCTTTATAATTTATTTTCTGTTTTTTACGTGATATTTGTTACTTAATGTGTTCTATTTTGTTTTCATTTATTTTTTTTTTTTTTTTTTTTTGAGTGCCCATCACACTATTGTATTGATGTATTTTGCATTGGCTACATAGATAAAATATTAGAAATCACTCCTTTTGGTGGCTATAATCGTGTGAACTGATGAGTAGATTGTATCTTTTTGTCTCAGATTGTTCTTTATATATATGTATATATAGATATTTTAATGTTATTTTATTTATTTTAATAGTTTTTCTTTTTTCATTATTCTGTAATTTCTTCCATGTTTTCTCTATGTTTAAAAAACTTATTTTATGAGTTCTTTATACTACTTGCAGCTTATGCGCAAGCTCATATGCAGCTTACATACATACATACATATATATATATATATATATATATATATATATATATATATATATATATATATATATATATATATATATATATATATATATATATATATACATATATATTATATAAATAAAGAAAGCAACGAAAATTTACAGTAACTTAATAACTTTGAACAATTCATACAAACTTTTGCTATAGCTTTCTTTAAAACTGGTGTAGCAGGAATTCCAGGAAATTCTTCTATGAAGTATATTTTCACATGCTTGAAATCAACCTAGAAAAAAGTGATTTCAAAAGATTAATTGTATCGTTGAATTTGTTTGAATCATATATTCAATGGAAAATGTACAAACATACATCAATGTAAGTTAATACTCCGATTGCTAGTATCGAAAGAAAGTATGGCTTGCAAAGTTTAATAAAGTTGATTTTTTCTTAATTTTTAAAATCTAGTAAATTTCGCTTCGCAATAAATAATGATTCACAGTTGGGCCATAAAATCATTAAGCCAATATTTCAACATCAAAATTTTGCAGCTTTTTTTAAAAAAATAATAATTTGTGTATTTCGTAAAAACCAACTTAAAAATATATATCTTCTAAATCCTTATCAAAAATTGAGAAATGAAAGAATACACCATGAAGATACGAAGTGAATCAGGTTGATGTATGATACATCAAAACCTGTTTGATTTCTTTAGGGCTAGAGAAAAGTTGAAAAACGTTCTTTTAGATGTTAGTTGAAATCACTGAGGAGCCAGGATTTTAAAAATCATGCAGATCGGTGTAGGTTGTTACTTGACTTTGATGATTTTGTTGAATATTTCAGAAAAATATTCTGTATATAAAACTAACAGGTACGTTATTTTTCATTCATATTTTCAATAAAATAAAATTTCTAAATGATTTGATGGGTTAAAACTGAAAATCCTCTGGAATTTTGAGAAGAGCCATCTGAAGTTTTTCTCGAAAGATTTCCGTTATTGCTAAGAGTTTTTAATGAACTAAGACCTTCTATACAAGGGTTCATAAAAAGTCTTTATAAGTAGTGTGGAAGTAGTAAAACACAAAATATCGGTCAATGCCGTGATTTATTCACTTCAAAAAAAAAAATTCTTGATGAATGGTTATTCTGTAGATGTGTTCTTCTCAAATCAATTTCTCTATCAGTTATGACATCCTAAAAGAATGAGAATTTTACTTCTCAAAAATAAAACAAAAAACGTCTAATAGTTTTTCATAAAGAACATATTCTGAAAATTTCAACTTAATGAAAGATGTCCAACCCTGTCTGACTGTTAAAAGAAACTGTCTGTTAAGTATTGGCACAAATGAAAACCCTTCTAAGACTATGAGAGCCACACCTAAACCCACTGCTCCCACTGACCAGTTCACGTTTTAAAAATATTTTTAAGGTACGTAAAATGTATTTATATATTGTAATTTGTTTTTTCGAAAAGTCTGGAAACATTTTCATGAAAGGGCATTTACTATTTAGATTGGACAACATCTCCAATGTAAATTTTTATTACGAATGATTGATTCCAAGAGATCTGAATAATATATTATTAGTGTTTAGTCTTATTAGTATATCTTATTATCTGAATAATATCCTATTAGTCTTATTCGGATGAAAATCTTAAAAAAATTCATTTAAAATTAGAAATATGAAAAACTAACAGTAGCTTACAGAAACCTAGGAATATTCATTAGAAACGTAACCGGCATCCAAATGTCTAACTGCTCGTCCACGATCGCAAAAACTTGTAATGTTTGATCGTAGGATCGTAAGAAATCTTGCTAGCATTTTGCACTTAAATAAGTTCAACTACCACTGGTGCCATTTTGATCAAAAATCTCGCATTATGAATTTCCAAATGAATGAAGAAATTGGTTGCGCTGGTATTTATGCAGATAACGGGAACTGCCCTACCACGCAAACCGGGAAACTAAAAATGTAGATCAAAATAGTTCTTAAATAAAGACCTTCTCTAGTGACTTCGCATTTCTTAATAATTACCTGTCTTTGAAACTGCAATTTTGGATTGTTTTCTGTTAAAACTTTCATCAAGAGAGTTAAATCTTCGGGATATCTGCACATGGGACCTGTAGTATTGATGTAGTCAAACGGCATCTTTTCTGGTTCAATCCAAGGATAATAGCCCCTATTTGACACAATACCTGTAGTAAAATCCAAAGCAACATTTCAGTAAAAAAAGAAAGCAATTCCCGAGATAAAATAGGCATAGATAATACTTTTTTCTACAAAAACTGTCTTATTGTAGAAAATATTGTTTTTATAGAGGAGTTTTCAGCAACAGAATATTTAGAGACAACCTTGAAAGCTGTTTGCAAAACACATTAAATAGCATATTATTATTAAAAGACTTGAGAGCATAAATAAATGTTTACAACTTTTCATAACATACAAAAGAAAAATATGTAGGAAAGGTTGCTATTGCTGGACTTTGTTTGTTGTTGGAAACTGATTTTAGCGCCAAGTTTGGCGATTTTTTGGTTTTGTGCATGGGATATAACTATCACCTCCCGTATAACTAGCCTAAGTTGTTATATTTATGAAATAGTAAACATTGTAGTGATAAAACAAGTACCATCGTTCTAATGAAGAAAACCGGTCATCTAGGCCTTTCTGGGTCAGAAATTACCTAGGAATAAGCTGCTAGCAATTCTTTTTCTTCATACAAATCAATAAAATGTTTTAAAATATAAGCTAGGGTGACTCGGGACTGAAAATATATTTATTCCATTTGAGGGCAAGATATAGAAAACGACTTAAGTACCAAAAAAAAATCAAAATCAAAAATCTATTTTTTTTAACGGAAAAATTACCTATAGACCAAGATAAACAAAGTGGAGTACACATAAAATGCAAACTACAGCAGTAATAGTTCAAAAATTAATCAAAACATCGCGCTGGGTAAATGTGCCATGAGCAGTGAAGTGGAGAAAGTCCTAAGTGCTCATCAGCGCGCAGTAATAAGACCCCCGGCGTTTTGTTCATGTACGATGAAAATAAAACGGTAAAATTAACGATAATTACGAAAAAATTAACGAATACACTATGATAAAAATAACATCAACATCAAAAACGTATTTAATAACTGAATGAAAGGAAATTAGCATGTAAGATGCTGTGACTACGAAGTAATACCTCCTAAAAGAGAGAGAAGGTCTCAGCAAAGGTTACCATAAACAAGAAATTTAATCCTTTAGCAGTGTAAACGTGATGACATCTTTCGTAATTATCTCCACGGTGCAGCTTAATAGTCCGAACGTGGTAGCATTTTTTCTTATTTTTCATCCACCAAGCAGTTTATGTTCGCTTCGCCAGACTACTAAATTGATCCGTGCTGAGGCCTTCTCTCTCCTGGGAGGTGTTGTACGAGCCCATAGAAGTGAAAAGAGAGCTCCCTAAATACCAGATGCGAATGTTTATTTTTTTGGACTCTTGAAAAAATTTCTTCTTTGGACTTAGGTTGTTTTCCATTTCTAGTCCTCGTTTGCTCAAGCGATTTTCAATACATCTAGACTTTTGTTATTCGCAATTATATCTAAAAAGAATGATTTGGATTATAATCTAATTTAGATTTAATTACTCTGAATATCCTTTTATTAGATCATATTACTGAATTTATTGTAAAAGTAGAAAAATAGTTGTTAAAGATTCACCAGTCCATTCATAGTAACTGAGGATGGCTCACTAAAGAAAACTAGCAATCGGTATGAAATTCTTTCACAATTTCTCTTATAAAAAGGTAAACGTTGATTTAATATGGATAAAAAGCACTGATTAAATACAGTTTTAAGTCTTCTTAAAAAAAACTTAAAACACTAGTAACGATTGACTAATATCCATAGTTTGTTTATATCTAAAAAACTGGATAAATAGTATTGAATTCGTACTTTCTCGTACTTAACTTATTAAAAAAATAGCGATTTTTAAATTTCATAAAGTATAATAACTACAAAATAATAGAAGTGTCCTAACAAAGAAGTCTTGTCAATAATAGCAACTTTTTACCAAATATATAATATTATATAATATTAATGTATAAATATGAAGAAAAAAAAATGCATAAATATTATATATTACAATCATTCAACAATGAAACATTATTGCTGGTTAAACACTAAACTAGAAATTATGTTAATGTTAATTTATTATACTCCCTTATAGGTCTTTCAAAACATTTTATTTCCCTAGATTAATTATGGAGAAAAATTTGTTCGTTAAAGATAATTATTAGAAATGTATTGCAAAACTCATTACAAACCATTACATTGAAGACATTATCAATATTCATTTGTCATTCAGTTACAAGGTTTGCCTGTACAAATAAATGTCACTGATTTTACTGTGAAACAAATACAAGTCGTAGCAAGGTCGGGCCGGCTAGAGTCTGTGCATTGTAGATCCAACTTACACGCCTCTAAGTTGTCTCTGAGCAGCAAGAGAGTGAGGACATTTATTTTTGCAAAACTTGTTTTTGTTTTTCTAAAAATCAGCTATGCAATGACATCTGTAATATTGGCAAGTCTTGTGTGAAACTTGAAAAGCTTATATTTCATGAGTTTATGACAGTGCCTAGTCTACCAATAGCACAAAACATTTTTGAAGATCATAAAGAATCCCTGGTTGGGAAACAAATAACGATTACTAAGGACAAAAAAAATTAAATGGTATGACTAAACTCTGTATTCTATACCATTGAGTGTTCGTTTGATGGTGCAGGCATTCCAAAATTCTAAACCTGACGTTACGGATGGTTATAAACTTCCCCATGTAATGCACCTTGCCATATTTCTTCTTTCCAATCCACTTTCTGGAAAGCCTTTCCAGAAAGTGGGCCACTTTCTATCCGATTAAAACAAACCAATGGTTTTGTAAAGGCCCTTAGGCGACATCCAATCACTTCTTGTTCTCGTGTTTGAAAACTCATATGAAAAGATCTAATCTTTGCAGCATGATCGTCAAGTCAAGGTGGCTTGCACGAAGAAAAATGCTACAGAGCATTATTTTTGAAGGCTATGCAAATGGTTTATTTTAACATGGAACCGGTCAAAGAATGTTTTTAATGACTCTGTGATATTACTTTCTGGACAAATCCAGTATATCACTAATTAAATTACTCAGTTATTTAGAAAACAGTAAAAAAAATTAACGGTATATTTTAGTCAATTGAAAAGTAAAAGTACGAACCAAATGATTGAAAAACGAGAGAAAGATGTACTGTGACTTACTGTACCCACTTACCGGATGAAGGTTTATGTCCATAGATACTGTTGAAAGCTGAAGGTATTCTTATGCTACCACCAAGATCCGTACCAATACCAATCACTGCTCCAGCTGATGTAATGAGTGTTCCCTCACCACCTAAAATTGAAGTTTGATTTGCAATGCTAAATTGTACTAGTTCTTCTTCTTTGTCAGCTAACAGCCCCCTGCAGATCTTGGCTGCCACAACAGCTGACAAACGCCGGCGCCTTCTATCCACGGCAACTCCCTTCCAATTTCTATTATTTAGGGTTTTTGATCTCGTTGAGCCATCTAGTAGGGGGTCTAACCTCTGGGACGTTATCACTCGGGGTTCTTACAGGTGACTATTCTCAAGGCGCTATTTTCAGGGCTTCTCCACAAATGGACCAACCATCTCAGCCTATAACTGCAGTTTATTTGCAAATTGTACTAGTTAATGTAGGGAATTATTGGAACCATAAAAAACTAACATCTAAAACTTTACTTTAAAATATTATGTTTTAAACCAACAAAGTAAATCGATTTATTTGAATTTCAAAAACATTTTTTTCCGATTAATTAGTGAATTTGCTCAGGATTTGTATGCAAATGAAGAATATTAAAAAAAGAAATTTTTTCCTGAACTGTATGTTTAAACTTCAAAAATTTAATATTTTAGAATTATATCATGACTGATTCCGAGAATAGCAACTGAAAGCTAAATGCATACTGAGGAAGGTTAAATGTATCGGACAAAAACGAATCGGAAGGTTAAATTTATCGGAATAATGCTTAAAAAGTAGCATTAAGGGTAAGGTGACCAGATTTATAAATCATGATTTGAAGACACATCAGTGCAGCGTCCTTGAAAATTTTGACGATTTTGAGAACACCATAGATGTTTAGAAAAACTAATTTATATGTGCAATAAAACTTTTTTTTAATTATACCTAATATTAAGTGTAGAAACATCTTCAAACTTGATATCATTACTAAGTTCTGAAATATCAGCTAATATTCTGTTAAATTAAAATTTTCTTATTTTTGATGAAATTATTTTAAAATTGTATGTATATGAAAAACACTGTATATGAAAAACAGGTTTTACCTTTCGGAGAAATTCAAATACGTTTGAGGACACATGTTAAAATTTGGAAACATTTTCTGTCTTCAAAGATTTTGAAATTTTTGAGGAGAATCAATGAAATTCGAGAACTGTCCTAAAGATTTGAAAACGTCTGTTCACCTTAAGCACAAACTTTCGACCGATAACGTGACTTAATTATGGAGGCAATATTTTAAGTTGGAATCTATTTTTTCACTATCTATATGTTGGAAGAACTGAATTCGTCGAATGAAATGAATCTCATTCAAGTAAAGACATTTTTGTGTCTAGGTTATAAATAAGCATATCTTTGGTGAAAATTTATAACTCTACAGTATTAAGGAGAAGACAATTATGTATCAGCCGCCCACTGAGTAATAGCATGGTAAAAAATCTATTATCAATGGGCAAAATCCAAACATTTTATCAAGTTAATTTCAACTGCTAATCAGCAGTTGACGAACAATTTTTTGTGAACATTTATAACTCTACAGTGTTTAGGGTAAAACCACGCCGTATCAGCTGCCCACCGAGTAATAGCATGGTAAAAATAGATCTGCCATGGTTAATAGATCAAACATTATTTAGAGTGATTATTTATTTTAACGCCTGAACACATTGTAAAGAATTTCGTATGATTATACCTGAACTGCCACCAGGTATCTTTCTGTTATCATATGGATTCTTTGTTTTTCCAAACGGAATACTTGAGGAATCCCACCACAAGCACAATTCTGGAATATTAGTTACAGTCACAGGTATAGCGCCAGCACTCCTGTATAAAGCTGGTGCATCACCGTCTTTTTCTGCAGTCCTATCTTTATCTTTGTATAATCCAGCTGTTTGGCGCAAACCTGGGTGAAATTATTACAAATTTTTTTAGTGTAAATAAATAAAATTCTTAATGAAAAACGTAATTGCATACAAGAAATTCTTTAGTGTTTTCTAAACTTCTTAGTACGTTTGATTTCTTAAATAGCATTAAAAAATTTCGCACTATTGGTATTATAATCGAGATTCTCTGACACGATAACTTAATACTAAAACTAAGTTGGTGGTGCGAACTAACACACAGTGTGTACAGAACGTACACACTCAGAATGTTACGAAACCAGGCGCAAAAACGTACTTCCTCTGTATAAACATTCCTTTTTTTCCGACGAATTCAGATTTTTGACCCCTAAAATATTGGGATAGTCGCAATATGGGAAATATGGTCTTATTTGTTTGATCAGGAGAACATTCCAAAGCTTATACACCGAAGTGCCATTACATTATGACCAGCCTCCATCTATAACAATTGGCTCGCCCAGGTTTTCACGGTTTCTCGCCCAGGAACAATGTTTTCATGGGGCACTTTTGGACCCATAATCCTCATAGAACAATCCCTGTTGCCTGTAAGCTACTTGACCAGGTTCATCCATTCATGGCAACAGTTTTTCTTGCGGGGGATGGTATTTACCAACAGGATAATGCACCATGCCGTAAGGGTCAAATCGTCGTGGATTGGTTCGAGGAATATTCCAATGACTTTCAAGTCATGTCTTGGCCCCCAAATTCACCTGACTTTAATTCAATAGAGAATTTGTGGTCCTACTTTGAAAACCAAATTCTTGCTGCCACGCTTCCCCCTCGCAATGTGAGGGAATTGCAGGACCAGTTGGTCAGCGCTTGGTACCAGATACCTCAGACTACCTATCAGCACCTTGTGGAATCAATGCCACGGCGGGTGCTAGCTGTTTTGAGGGCTAAAGGTGGTCCTGCATGTTATTAGCAGGGTGGTCATAATGTAATGGCGCTTCGGTGTATCATTTAACGTTAAATTTAATTTTTGCTGATTTCACCGCATATCGAAAATTTTTCAAGCGAATCGATAAATTTTGAGCACAATTATGCAATTATCCCATTACTCGTTTATCCAAAGATGCATGCAAAAAATAACCAAATATTTATTAATTTTCGTTATTTTATTTAATAGTTACTAAATATTTATTATTTTTATTATTTTATTTAATACTTTGTAAATTAATATTTATAACTTTATTTAATAATAGTTGAAAAATTTGAATTGGAGAGTATAAAATTTTTTTCATGATTTTAAAGCATGAAATCTTACATGGCAATAAAAAGAGGAGCGAAAAGGGACAAATAGTTCCCAAGAAATGAAATTTTATATGTAAAATTTTTTTTTTAAATTTCTTTTTTTCATTAACTGTGCAACCGATTCCGCTCAATTTTTGTATTTTGCCGTGTATAATTGCATTCTTGAAAATCATGTAAAAAATTGAATCTTTCTTAAAAGTTATTTATTGCATAAAATTTTCTTTAGATAAACGATTTTTATAATTATACGCGACCATTTTCCAATTCACTTACAAAGGTTCTCGTGACAGGGAATAAAGTAAAATGAACATTAAGGGGTCCAAACTGCTCTCCTGCCCAGACTATTGGGACCATATTTCTCCAATTGCGGCAACCTCTATGTTTTTAGGCCGAGGCGGCCTGGTTGGTAGTGCACAGGCCCCATTCTCAAGAGTTCGTGGGTTCGATCCTCGCCAGCTGCAGACTCTCCGTGCAGCAAATGGTGACTGATGTACGTTAAATCTGTCGAGTCACAAAGTCCTCCATGTTCTCATAACAAATCAATAAATACCTTTGGGGGTACTGGTCCAGGAGTTTCCTTGTCTTCTGAATTGTTTCAAAATTTCAAGGTTACGAAGTTGAACATTAGTAGTCCAAAATTGGGTCAGCTGTTTAAAATCCGAAACCGTCTAAAAAACCACATGTATCTTTATAGAAAATCCTTTTTGTTTCCGATTTCGTAACTAAAATATAGTCTCAACTAACTAATTAACATATTTCAGGTCATTCCATTGAACCATTGAGATTAACTCCTCACAAACTTAGTTGTTTTAAAAAACACCATTGAAATTGTGGTTTAAGACATTGATCTGATGTTAAAGAAGTATTAAAATTACATTCATCATATGAAGAAAATTTTAAGTAAAATTTTGTTATCATTTAATTTTTAAAATTTCGATGCATTTTATAGTTGATTGTAATTTCACAAATATCAATTTATTCTGCAACGTATAATAGATAAAGAAGATGTTCTTTTTTGTAATGAGTTTCACAATACACTTCAAATTCTTTTATTTAACAATATTAAATTTACTACTAATATCACACAATCCAACTAGATTAATTTGGATATGAAAAATCAAAAATGTTTTGCTTATCTATTTAAGTATTTATACACAGTTAAATGATAAATGCTATGATTTGACAAGCTGTATAAATCTTAAAAGTTTTGAAATTATTTATATAGTTGATTTTAATTACACAAATACCAATTTGTTCTGCAACGTATAATAAGAAGAAGGTTGTAATAGAAAAAAAAATTCATTTTTTAATGAGTTTCAAAATACATTCAAAAACTGAATCAATCAGTTTCACTGATATGTCACTTAACATTTTCTTCAAATAATAACGTAATTTAGCAATACTAATTTTGCTTCTAATATCACACAATCCTATTACTTTATTTTAAATGCAAAAAAAAATCTAAATTTTTTTTATCTATTTAAGTATTTATACACAGTTAAATGATAAATGCTATGATTTGACTAGCTGTATAAATCTTAAAATTTATAAAAACGAAGCTCACGCTTTACCGCGCTCCACACACAAGCTTAAGCCATAACAGAATGGGCAGCATTTCTCACTGAATTTGTACTTACATAAATATCTTTCCCAATTGTTATCTTCTCATACAACCTAAAGGACTGTTGCAACGTTTAAAATTAGTTAAAATCATACGAAAAATATCATATAGTCATAAAAGTTTCTGATTGTTTTATTTGCGTAGATAATGAAATATTCTTTAAAGTTTGAGAATCGATTTTGTGTTTAAAAAATTTTATCTATATAAAATAAAATTTTCTTATTTGCAAATTACGCTTAGTGCTTTATTCAATCCTTAATATGATTATAAATTTCTGTAGATGTAAACTGTAGTTGTGAAACTACAGTTTAAGACCAAGAATTATTTGATTTTTATAACAAAGCTAAGCACAATTGAAAAAAAAATTGACAAACGTTAAAAATTATATTCACGTAAACCACTAAACAATCATAAATTAGTTCTGTAAAATCATTCAGCATAAAAATAAAAATCTCAAAAGAAACTAAGAAACAAAGACAAGCAGTTTGTATTCGCTACTCTTAATATATAATTATTATGCAATAAATGCCGATCAAGTGATCAGCGTGACTGACTTCGAAGGGTGCGGGTTTAAATCCCGCTCAGGGCATGTTTGTTTCTCGGTGTGTGTTGTTCTCTATAGTGTGATGTGGGAATGTGGCCCACCCTATGAACGGGTATCCGTGGCTGTGTGTTATGATTAATGCTGCTTGTCTCCGTGACTTAGGTCAGCACCTTCTAGAAGAAAGAAGGCCTCAGCACGGATCAATTTAGTAGTCCGACGTAACGAACATAAACTGTGCAGTGGATTAAAAAAAGAAAGATGACACTTAGTTCGGCCTACTAGGCTGCGTAGTGGTGGTTAATACGAAAGATGTCATTATGTTTGGACTACTTAAGGATCAAATTTCTTGTTTAGGTAACCCGTGTTGAGGACTTCTCTTTTCTAGGAGACATTGCTTAGGTTCACAGGTGCCCACCGGGTAACGTTAAATGAGCAACACTTCCGTCATCTTCCGAGATGTAAAATGAGGAGTTCAGTGCCTGCCTTGAAGAAAAAATGCAATAAATACCCCTCTTAATATAAAGTTATGCATTTTACGAATATGAACTAAAAAAATATATAAGTGGAAAATTCGGTGTTGTTTATTCATATATGTTGAAACGTGTGAAAAATTAATGTTAAAATCTGCCAAATCATTAGTTAAGAAGGCAGATTGGGATAACATCAAAACCATTTTGATTGATTCTTAGAACTTCGAGATGTTTTTATGAATATTCTTTCAACTTATTTTATCAGTAATCATACAGGTTTTTTTGTTTTTTGTCAGATGTTTCTCTGGGAATAGTTTTTAAATTTAGTTTTGTTTCCTTGCTATTTTTCAACTCCGATCGACAACATTTATTTTACTTCATGTATGATAAGTGTTCTAAAAATGCACATTGAGGGTGGTTAACATTTGTTCATCTCGTATTTGTTTAGTTTTGAATACAAAACAGAAGATTATGTGTTTTACCTTTTACTCCTATTACTTCTTTGCAAGTAAAAGGTACCCCTAACAGGGGAGTGTCCTTCTCAATTTGTTCTGGTGTCTTTTCACCTCGTGCTAGGAAACGATCGATTTTTCTGGCATCTTCCATCGCTTCTTCGTAACGTGCATCTGTTACAGCATTAATAAAAGGCTGAACAGTTTTTGCTCTGTCTACGTATGCACGTACTACATCTTCACTTTTAAGCTATAAAAATATGGATTAATATTGAAATTTTAATTGATCAAAAGAAAGTTTTTTTTCTGTTAAAAATATTATTTATAATAAGTTAAACTTTCATTTTTATCAATATTTAAAATATTTTGATGAAACACAGCTGTGATATTGATTAAAGTACCTTTGCCGCTCGAGAATTTCCAAAATCACGTTACGACTATTACACTTACGTTACGTTATGTTCCTGTTAAGTAATATATTTTAAAATTAAAATAATTGAAATTAATTTTTAAAATTAGAAAATTTAAAATAAATTTTTATCATTAGAAACTTTAAAATTAATTTTTAAAATTAAAATATTTAAAATTAATTTTTTGTTAAATAGAAAGAAATATGAACAGAAATCCTAATATTAGATTATTTAATGACAGAAAAATGGCGAAAAAGAACACAAAAAATAGAAAACGAATTTAAAAAAGAACAAAAATGTATTTGTGCCTTTAAAAGCTAGATTTATCATTTAACCAAAACGTTTACTTTTAAAATCATAATGTAATCATATATTATTTTAAGCTAATGAAAATCGCTTAAAAATAGTAAATTATAGGGAAATGTTGGACAAAGCTGTGTCCTTAAGATTTCTCTTTACCTAAGAATCGCATTAAATAAAATTGCTTTTATTTGAGTAATAAAATCGTCCTTTGAGCCTATTCCTATTGGACAATTTACTTTCCCAACCCAATAGAAACGCAGTCCTGTTGGTTGCTGCCTGTAGCTGATTCCTCATCAATGATAGATATCCCTTGGACAGGTAAGTGAAGTGACGTCAGCTAAGACATCTCGTTTAATGCATGGAAGGCTGAATAAAGCAGTTTAAAAAAATTAGAAATGCGGAAAAGCTATCCATTTTAAAAAATGGTATGAAATTTAATGTATGTAACATAAATATTGCAAGGTACATATGATCAAGTATACATTAACTTATTTATTATATATATTTATGTTACCTGTCTGTTCCTGATTTTCTTGGCCAAATCTGTAGCTGACAGAAGCAAAATGCTATTGTTTATTGGTGGTAAGGGTTTTGTTTTCTTCATAAAAACATAGTAGAAGAATGATAATATCATCTCCGAAAAAGGTCTTGTTATAGTCAAAAGGCATTTTATCAAACTCACCAACAGAAGTACTCCTGCCTGTAAAATTATTTGAAAATTAGGTGAATTTTTCCCAACATATTATTTATAATTATTTTAATGAAGTCAAATTTCTCTAACTATAATTATAAAATGAAAAACAAATTTTCTTTATTTTCTCATTTTTATTTTTTATATTTCGTGAATGCAATCAGTATGCTAAAAATTATTTCCTTAATTGGTCAATCATAATTCATTGATATTTGAAACACAAAAATTTCTAAAATCCTATTTTACCGAGAGAAAAAAATATGGGTACAGGTTCCAGAATATGATAAACTTCATAATGTTTCTGGCTCTATGAGAGCACCAAAGCTCTGTAATCTTTACTAAAACGCTTAGCTAATGATTTTGGTAAAAATAATCCTAATATATAATGTTATAATAGGTTATAAAACTTGAAAAATGTGGAAAAACTTGGTAATTTTATCATGGCTTTTTCTTATAGTCTTTCAGCAAAAAAATCAATCTCTTTCCAGTTTCTATTGTTTTAAAAAATTTGCTTATGAAATGTGCGGCAATAAGAACTATAATTTTAAAAACTAGAATATCCAGTAAACCCTTATCATATGAACAGAAAAATTACCAAATTAATGGTTCGTAAATACCATATATTTTGATTGTTTTTATTACCAGAATTATGGTCTTTTTTTCCAGGAATGTCATTACAATGCAGTATGGTTATTTGACTAAAATTTGTTTTCTCTATGTAAAAAGCAAGAAAAGTAAGAGGAAATTACCGGAAGGTAAATTGTTAATTTAATTTGTTTGAAAACATATTCCGCTACTCATAAGACGTTTTAAAGTGATAGAAGTTTTCTAAATTTTGTATCAGTACAAAGCGGGTCAAAAAAGTTAAAGTATGACAAAATCATTCGGAAGTAGTACGAGAAAGTTGTCGTCTAGCAACATGAAGCCCCATCTACCAATGGGGAGGATTTACGTTAATACTGAGGTCAGAGCGAACCAGGTGCGGAATTTGTAACGGCCTACCATAGCTGGGATTCGAACCTGGCTCAATTTATCGAGAGAAGAGCACTGTATCCCCTGAAACGCAGTTACTCATAAGACAAATAGGAATTTTATTGTGGTGGCTTTGATATCCTTTGCCGCTTCAACGAGACCTAAGCTTGGATTAGTCCATTAAACGGGCTGGAGATATAAATTCGAGAGATTTATTTCTGTATAGTTTATATATTAGAATGATAACAAAGAGAGCAATAAATGACATCAGTCAACAATCATTTATAATACTAGTACGTTAAACTATTCTGTTAAATATTCCGTAGGAAAAAATGGTAAAATGTACAATCATACTGCGTACATCATTTTAAATTTTGCCTTAAAATTTTATACTGTATATTTAATAATAGTTAATTAGTAAACTTCAGTGATTCAGTTACCTTACAATGAATATTACTTTAAAAATTGGGACATATCAGATTTTTGTTTCATAGAAGTATACGGTTAAAAGTATCAGCACCCTGAGTGCCGGTACTTTTTACCGTAAAATGTTGTTAAGATGTTAGTATCTACGTTTATTTAGAATTTACTTAAAAGAAATTTTTTTATGTACCATATGAACAAAAATATAATATTTTTGAACAACTAACCCACACTATTAGGAAGACGTAGAGAAGGGCATGATGGGTCCACATGAGTACTCATATAAATCAAAAATAAAATAATTGTGACCTAAGATTACCAATTTGGAACATCAGCAATTTGGAACATTATATAAACAGTTATTTTCATGACTAATTTCGTTAAAATTTTATAAAATGTATGGAGAGCTTACTTTTACCCCACAATTTTATGTCTCATGATTGCATTTTGTTATGACTTTCTTCTGTTTACATGTGCAACTTATATTTCCCTATGTAGCTACCTAAATCGGTACTGACGTATAAGGACGCAGTTTAGTTGGCTGTGTCAGATAATAACTATCTCAGCACTGTTGGTAGTTGTTATAGTAACGAAATGATAGTCTGCTTCTCCTATCTTACCCATATGCCTACTTTACCCAGACTCTCCCTATGTATTAAGTGTAGTACTGACGTATAAGAAGACATATAATCTCATTGACCGACATTGTTGCCAGGTGCCGATAACCGTTCACCCCCAGACGACGTTGTAAAATCCTCTAAAAATTTTTAAAAAAGCCCAAAATTTTTAACCTAATGTATAAATATTAATAAATAGTATAAATGTTAAATAATGCATAGAAAACGTTGCTTTAATACTTTTTAATATTTTATTATATACAAATTAATCTTTTTTACATTTCAATCGTTACATTATTTTTAATTTCTACTTAAATATTTAAGATATTTTTTTCAATACTTTTTAACTCGCACATTTTTCCATAAATATTTTATTATCGTCGATATAGTCTTTTTAATGTTTTAATTCTAACATTCTGCTTAAACTTGTGATGAAATATCCAACATATTTTCGTCAATACTTTCTGATTTGTATATGTTTTCGCTGTTAAACATTTTTAACATAGAAGAAGTAGGTACAAAATTTTGACAACCATTAGAAAGTTCATACCGAACGCGCAAAATAGCATCAGATGTAGTTATAGACATTTTATTTCTCAATTTGTCTTTGATATTTAATATGGAGAAATATCTCTCCACAGCTGCATTTGAAAACGGAATACTTTATAAAGCTAAAACAAGAGTCGAAATATGTTTGAATTTCAAATTTCCTCCAGAATTTTTAATTTCACTGATTTTTAAACATAAAGATTCTGTAGAATTACAATTCAAATCATCTACGTTCGAGAGTAAATTCCACTCAGCAAAATCTTTCATCGACATCAATACAAATTGATGAAAATTTAGCAACAATATCTGTAATATTTGCCTTAGCAAATTTACGTGTTGGATCCGGTGAAAACTTTTTAATAGACTCTAATGTTTCAAAATTATTTAGTATTCTGTTCTGAATTTCTTTGCACAATTTAATAACAAAATTTATGCATCTTTCTTTAACATTGAGTACCATTTCGGAATCAATATTTACTGCAAGAGATTTAAAGTCGTAGCCAAGATTCATACAAGAGGGATGCATTAAAAAATGACTCAAAATTGAAATTATGCATTGATAATTTGTTCACTTTACTTAACTGTTGCGGTACAACGTAAAAATAAATAAATCGTGTAAATCTTCGAATAATTTTAGCAGATTGACTTAGTTTGACTGAAACACTATATTGATTTCAGTGACGTTTTTTAAAATAAAATAAATATACGTCAAATACAATTTGTTTTTAGCATCTTTATAATAAATATATAAATTTTAACACTAGAACGTAACCAAAATGAAACTAGTAAAATTCACAAATAACCCTAAAACAAACTCCTGAAAACAAATGCCCCTAAAATACAAACTGAAGATAAAAAATCTCCCTAAATTTAGGAGGAAACCCCTAATCTGGCAACACTGCTGACCGATTCATCAGACATATCGTCTCGGCACTGTTGGTATTGAAATAATTATTTGCTCCTGACAATTCTCTATATGCGTTTTCATACGTCGACTTTATCTTATTCTACATAAGATTACAGAAATATCCTCTATTCTTTTCGTAACATATGCAGTTAAAATTTTCTGAAATAAAAGAAAAGTTAACGATAGAACAGTGTTTATTTTTGAATATACATACAACTGAATCATTCAAAACTTGAATGGTAAAAAACATTGTTGATTGAAAAAAAAATTAATAGATATATAAAGGTTATTTGTAACATATTTAGAAAATTTAGAGATTTTTGTGTGAAAAGATCATGTTTCAATTTTATGTTGCTATTTTACAATACGAAATAAAGTAATTCTTCACTTTAGGCAACTTAAAAAATTACACATTAAAATATCATTTTATTATCTTTATAACTACTAACTTTTAACGGAAAATTAGAGAAAAACGTTATTATATCCTACTATTCTGAAAATCTTACAAAAACTGCTTACCCTGATCATTGTATTACGAATTCAGTGCTTCACACAGTCGAATGCCACACTCAACCAATAAATAAACAAATTTTATTTTTAGTTGTAGTAACTCTAACTCGAAGTTTCAGATAAGAGTAAGTGCTATAGCGTTTTCAAGGTCTATTAAACGTCATCGGCATTATACCTTTCATTTGTTCAGTTGATAAGAACTGTCAAGGTTAATGATAATCGAAGAAATGCACAAGAAAAATGCTTGTTTACCTGATAAATATTTTATTTAACAAGCAGATGAAAGGTTGCTGAAGCATAAATCTCTACTTCTGAATTTAATGATTGTTTGAAAAAGAAAAAAAAACGAGAATTTTTACATTTTTTGTTAATTAAGAGAAGCTCTAGCACGTGTTTTTCTGCCAAAATAAGAAGAAAAAAAAATAGATTTATTTTAATATTTTACCTGCAATTATTTTTTTAAGATTTATAAAGTTGTAGATTTATATTTTAAGTTACAAATTTCAATTAAATAAGAAAAGTTATTAAACATTTAATACAAAGTTAAAATGACGAAAATTGAACTTTTAGCGATTTGAGCCTTGTTGCTCTTTCTGTTGGTTGATTGAGAGGAGTAACGTGGACACTGATACCGGTAAACAGTCAAAGAATATAGCTCTGCACAGATCGCCCCGAAGAGAGCATTTATCAGAAAAACACCGTAGATAGAAAACCATGAAAGATCGTTGATACACCATGCCTCCTCCGATGAGGACACATCTACGAGCCTACCATAGAAACTCCAACGTCACTACCAGATCTATGCCCAATGTCTGACCTATTGTCCCTCCAGAATCCCTAATTTAGTGTTAACTTATTACTTTACAATTATTTAGAGAACAACAGATGATTTTAGACATAGTTTAACTATTGTAGAACATTGACTATTGACATTTAAGACGCATAGGAGCTGAGAGCCAAAAACAGGAACCAAACAGAAGAAACCAGGCTCAACATTGCAATTTCTGAAAACACATTTGGATAAACAAATGCATTGCATGAGATAATATAGAAAGAACGATAATATGATACAAGAAAATTAATAGGAAGTATCTCACTCTCCCGAAAAAGTAATTTGTCATACCTAAATGATGAACCGCTAAATTCTTAGGTACCCTCGGAATGGCAATCGACTCGCATAAGAATTCTTGAGAAAGTGTGGGCTCTGGTGAGTTAAACGGATCATTTCAATGAGACACAAACTGTGTTATTTACCCTTTTATTGCTCTCTTCGCTTTTGCAGATACGGTTCATGCCGTGGTACTCATTTCATGGAATTAATATTATGTTATGGTTCTTTTTAATAATTTAATGTATCTTGAAATGTTTACTTTTTAATAAATAAGCTTATCTTCGTTTTTGTCTGGTGCCTTTTAAAACCTTCTGATGCTATATTTTGGAATTAAGTGCGGAGGTAGGCTCCGAAAATCTGAAGTAATATAGCTATCTTCTTGTTTAATAAATTAGCTTATCCTTGTTTTTGTCTGGTGCCCTTTAAAACCTTCTGATGCCATATTTTGGAATTAAGTGCGGAGGTTAGCTCTGAAAGTCTGAAGTAAGATAGCTATCTTCTTGTTTAATAAATTAGCTTATCCTTGTTTTTGTTGGGTGCCTTTTAAAACCTTCTGATACTATATTTTGAAATTAAGTGCGGAGGTAGGCTCTGAAAGTCGGAAGTGATATAGTTATCTTGAGCGGATAATGTATTATAGCTTCTAGCCTTCACCTCCTGCCACAATCTTTGTAATTGCTAATTATGAAAAAGAATAAAATTTCAGATTGAGTTGAGATATTTTCATATTTGTTACAATAAATTACAAACTTCCAATCAACGATAAAGTTTAGAATTTTTGATTAACTTTAAATCATAACCAGAATTTTGAAGCTTCTGGAATATCTGGGCTGATATAGTTCATTATTTTTTAGTTTTGAAAATTTCAAATGACGGAATCGCTTGTTTCTGGATCTCTGACTGCAATTATTTGAATTACAAATACTTGGGCTTTTTGTCCTACATCCGGTGATATTATCAAAAAAGAAATTCTATTCCTGATTTTTTTTTACTACCACATGAAGTGAAACGCTTAATGTTCATGAATATGAAGCTAGTTCAATAACATCGCTTTTTTGAAAAAGTTTTTCTTTTCCTCTGCTTTTTGTCAGTTTTTCTTATTGCTTAATGATTACAAACAGCATTTAATTTATTTTTAATGTTTTTTTTCCCTCAGATTTAAATATATTTTAATACAGCCTTTGATGATAAACAATAAATAATAACGTTAAAAATATATTTAACAAAATGCATTTCTCAATAAAATGTTTTTAATTAAATTTTTCAACAAAGGCAAAGAAAAATCTCTTTGAATAGAAATAATTATTAAATTATTTCAATTTGTCATTAAAACTTTCATTTACCCAATTGTTGATTTTTTTAAAAAAAAATAATGCCTAGAAATAAAATTAGAAAATCCTTTTACTTACGGAAAAAGACAAATTGATATGCTAAATTCGTTGAATATCGTTACGCACTCTTATGAATTAAGATACAAGATATTTTGATAATGGACTGTCAATAAATGATGACCCCTTTCTCTTCAAAAATCACCTCATTAATTTGTTTTTCATTGATGTTAAAGGTAGTCTAAATTTATCATGCTGATCACGATTATTTTATAAAAACTTTACCACATCGAGAGAATAACGCAAAATTTTCTTTTGTCTCTAAATTTTCGAAAATTTTATTACGTTTTTCGTCTAACTTATACCAATTTTGTATATTTAAAAAAAAATTGAATTATTTTCTAAAAGAAATTTAAACAATACTAAACTAAATTTTTCTTTAACATTTCTAATCTCTAACAAGTCTAAACAATTGAATTATCCTCTAACAATTCTAATCAATTACAAGTATTTTCTAAACGAAATCTAAACAATAGAATTATTCTAATCAATTCTAAACAAAACAAATATTCTCTAATTAAAATCTAAGCAATTGAATTATTCTCTAACAATTCTAATCTTTAACAAATCTAAACAATTGAATCATCTTCTAACAATACCAATCTCTAACAAGTCTAAACAATTGAATTATTCTCTAAACTAAATAAATTGTTTAAATTGCCAGTGGCGCGAAACAAATTGTAATTGCCTTTTTTGAGTACGAAACAAATGGTTCTGAAACTTCTTACTTACGACATGCAAAAGAAAAATGGTGCTTTTGTAAGGAAATTTTAAAATATATGCAAATTTTACTGTAATTGCCAACTTTTATTTACGTTTTTAAAGTCCATGATAAATACGAAGTAAATAAAAACAAGTGCGTTAGCAAATTAATATTTCAGCGAAGAAAATCAAAAACGCTTTTGAAATTTAACAAATTACTATTTACGAGAACGAAGATGAAGATGTTTTTAATAATCACTTTTCCACACCTCGCTGTTTTTTAGCAATTAAACTGGTATTTTTTCAGTAATTTTTAATCTCATCTTTTTTGTTACAGATTCGACAAGTTTTGATAATGTTTACATCTTTTTCTTTAAAAAAAAACATTTTTGTGTCAACCATGAGAATATTTTTTCACTTTATTTTCTTTTCATGTATACTAAAAATCTATTTTAACATATGCTTGCGGAACACTCCGTACCATCAAGAATGCACTTTTTAGAAAATTAAATTAAACGCATTATAATAGTTTGATTGCATTTATTTGCAAATAATTAATTTTTTTACAAAATGACTTTTGGTATAGTTTCCTTTCGGAAAAATTATAATCAATAAATGAAAACCTCGAAAACAAACCTGTAATATTTTAAATTTTAAAAACGTAAAATGCAATGACAAATATCTACAAAATAAAGTAGAAGTATGATTTTAATTAATTATGCTTAAATGTAAGTCTGCTTTTTTAACCAAGAAATTTGAAAAAAAAAAACGTGCTTATTTGCTTTGTGAAGATATAAACGATATTTTTATGGTAAAAACCTAAACTTTGATTGCAAATATCAAAGTTAACGTTTTTACAAAGTAAAACAAAAAAACAAAGACAAAGTAAAAACAAAATTTAATAAATGAGGCTCGAATGTCTTTGCGTACAAATAACTAATTTATTCCTGAATGACAGTTGTTCTATATTTTTAATTATTATGTTTTTTTAATATCACATTTTATTTTCACAAATTGAAGTTGACTAATTGAAGCCTGTGTAATTAAATTTGTGAAGTTAAATTTAATAAGCGTTAACATTGTCCAAAAATATAATTTTGAAAAAAAAGTGGGTTTTAATTAAAAATTATGAACTCTCTTTTATTGATTCACATAGATAATACAGTGTAGCGTAATGTATGGTATAGAAGATCTTCATTGCTTTCTTAACACATTTGAATAGTTTTTCATAAATGCGGCTGATTGTTTTTGATGCAATACTCATTTACGCCTTTAAAGTTTCGATTCTTTTCAGGCTTGTTGACAAAAACTTAGTTTAAAGAAAACTAAGAAAAGCTTCAATTACTTGACCATAGAATTACTCATAACAATAAAAATGAGTTGTTTATACGAGCAACGTTCCATTTTTAGTAGCGTAAATCTATCTTTCATTTTTTATCACGAGATATCTGGTATCATGTATATGGGTGATTCTCACGAAATATGACGATTCGGACCAAAAAATTTCTTCAAATTTAATGTCGTCAAAATAATCTAAAATTTTTTTTGTACACTTCTTTAGTTAGCAGTGTAGTTAATTGACATTTGCTCGGGGAAAAAAATAAAATAGAAATACACCAAATCTTGAATGCCAGGAAAATGACATATTAGCTTAGAAGTTTAAAAAGCATTCATTTTAAGTTAATAGTAAGTAACTAAACTTAAGCATTTATGTTAGATGGACCATAAATTGCTTAAATTAATTCCTTTTATCTACTGTAGAAAGAATCAAAAAATTTTTTGTTGCTGATATGTACAGAATAAAATTGTGTATAATAATCAATCATTAAATAAATAAATAACTTTGATTACATCCAAGCCTATTACAATCATACATAAACTTGGTATTGGGTTAATATTTGTTTTCCCTCTTTACAGTATTTGCAGTTAAAAAAAATTCTGGTAACATTTCAATGCCCTGGCATTCATTAGCCAGGAAAATGACAGCCAGGATAATGACAAATTCGCCATTTTATAGCATATAACTTTACTTTAATTAAATATTTCGGCTTAAGACGTTTATATTCTGTAGAAAACAACAGGATTTCTTAAAATAACGCAGATAAATCTATGTAGTTTATGCTATTAATGGTTTCAAGAAGCCAGGAAAATGACAACACAAAAACGTACTCACCTTGAAAAATTTTTTGAAATAGATTTTGAACCAAAAAATTGGTTTTTATTCATGCAACAAGACATGTTCATATAGGAGGGTATCTAATCAATCTATTAACATAAGATTTTGATTGCTGGCTCTATCTATTTTGGTTATAAACCACTAAATAAAAGTAGCCAGGAAAATGACAGATTTTCTTGCGACAAACAAATTATTGACAGAAAAAATTAATTTAAACGAAGTTTTTGTAAATAATACCGTCTGCGTATATTCTAGAAATGGTTACAGCGGCTGAGATAAAAAAAAATTAGATATTGAAAAATTTATAGGAAATTTTGAAGCTAGTTATTACTGGAAAAATTGTTTGGGAAGTTCAATTAAATTTTTTAACTATACAAAACAGTCAATGCTAGTGCAAAGTTATTTTAAAATGCTAACAGCAATGCTATTTATTATTTTTTTTAAAAAAAGTTCTTTTAGTATTATAGTATTAGATCTTGGAACGAGGGACAGTGAATTGTCATATTTCGTGAGAATCACCCATATATCAGTCAACCTCTGAAAAAATCTAACATGGAAATTTCTAAAATTAAAAACAAAATTTTAAGTTAGAAATATTTCACGCGTTTTTCATGGGATATGATACATTGGCCCTCAAATAAAGATGCATTAACAGATGCTGTGAGGTAAGCAGTCTTTAGAATCTTTAAAATTGTAGCTTGATGGTATGTTTTAAAAGTTTCACTGTGTTTTATTTTTTTTTATTTACTTTTGAATAAACTATTTTAACTGTTTTTATTCTTCACTTTTTTCTGAAAGTATTTCTAAAAAACAAAACTTTGCAGTTAATAAAAACATGATGAGAGAAAATGCAAAAATTGTGTATAGTATTGAAAATAGTTTTTGAAAGGTGTTTACTGATACGGAATCATTCATATCTATCTCATCGCTTAGAATGCAGCACGATTAATGAATCTCCTATTTATTGCTAGTCTATGTGTGGACACCTTGATATTCGTAAAATTTTGGTGGTTGGAAAGCTTGACTTATACACGGGGGTATACTGTCGTCAAATGGAGCAAAATTTTAAACTAGGAGGAATTTTTGTATATCTCTTATACACTGAAATTAACAAAATTTGCACACTTGGTCGATTATCTTTAGAACTACTGGTCCGATTTTAATGAAATTTAATATGTAGGGGAGTGTCGGGTACCCCCGCCCACTATCAATTTCATATGTATAGAATATTTTTTCTAGTCCATGGGCCAGCGGACATTAATTGTTATATTAAAAAAAGATTATTTTCAAAGTTTCAAGTATTTATGCAGCTGGTATCATGGTAAACAATAGTTATGAAAATATGTAGAATACCGTAGTCAATTTTTTTAATTTTCTATTTTTTTAAGTTAAACTATTCTTTTTTTTGGTTTATTCTTTTTGCATTATTTAATTAGATGATAAAACAATAGAAACATACAAAAATATTGATTATTACTCAATATTATACAGAAATATAAGCAATACTCCTTAAGTGGGCGGGGCTACCCGACTCTCCCCTACATACATTGATACAATACAAAACAAATAACCATTCAACATTTGTAATACACACGCATGATCGTGCATAACACTTGTTGGAGTCGGAAGATAAGTAACAGCGGTTGCAGAATAAGCAAAAAATGGGTTAATATGAATTATGGACCCCTCTTACAGATATACCGGCCTTGCAGCGTGATTTCTTACTTGAAATAAGACAGTTTATCGTTTCCTGTGGCAATTGGCCTGAATTGTCCTGCGGCAATTTCATACCTTCCGTCTCCAACGAGTTGAATGGTTATTTGTTTTGGATAGTATCGATGTATGTACAAATCGAATTTCATTATAACTAGTCCAGTAATTCTAGAGATAATCGACCGAGTCTGCAAATTCTCTTAATTTCTTAAGCCAGTGCATTTCAAAATTATTTTATAAACTTTGGCATGCAATGTTCATAGAAAATGTTCCAGTACTATTTTTCACTGATTGTTGTCATTTTACATCAATCGAACATGGACTCTTCCACCCTCCAAACACTTTGTCCAACTCTAATGCTGCAGCTATTGTAAGCCGATCGTTACAATGTCCACTAACGGCTTGAATAGCAATTGGAAGTCCATCACACATGCCAGCAGGTATGCTTGTCGCAGGGAACCCTAACAAATTGAAGATGGGTGTGTACATGAAATTTAGAGTTTTGAATATTATCAAATGGCGAAACGGCGCTGGCTCAGGATGAGTTGGGAGAAAAAGTACAGCATCGTCTTTAAATATGTCTTGAAATGTTTGCCCAAGGGAATCGAATTGCTTCAAGCACTCATAGTAGTGGTTGTCTTTATCACGTTTTTCTAGCATTGCGTTGAAGATGGATGGTAAAGTATGATTGGACATCCCAAACAGACTTTTGAAGAATTCTAGCCATATGTTGACTTCGCCTTCTGCATCGGAGAGTATAAGCTTAAAAGGTGGAGCATGAGTATCTAAATATTTGCTAGCAATCAAGGAGATGATATTTTTAAATTTTTCTAGTTTCAATGGTTGAGCTTTCAGTCCATATTTTTCTTCAAAGTGGTTTGTAGCCTGAAAATGAAAATAATAATAATATAAATAAATATTATTTGGCCGTATAAAATATTATTCACTGCGCACGGAGAATTTTTTTTTTATTAAATCATTGTACTGTGGTGTAGTAATGATATTTCTGGTAAAGAAAAAAAAAAACGGAAACGGGAAAAAACGGAAAAACAGAAACGGAAATTTTGGAATTAAAAACCAAAACATGTGGTATTTAAAACATTCCTTTGGTTATTTTTCTGTTCCTATGGAATGGCTTATCGGTAATTCTGATTTTTCAAAATTATAATTCTTGTTATCACAGATTAAAAAAAAAAAAATACAAAGTATCGTGATAAAATTACCATATTTTGAAACATTTGCCTAATTTATAAAACCATTGCCACATATTATAAAACCATATTTATTGTTAATTTTACCAAAATCATTACCAAAACAATTCGATAAAAATTACCAAGCTCTTTGGTGTCCCCATAAAGTTATCAACACGATAAAATTTACCATATTCTATAAATTTTAACCATACTTTTTTTTTCAGTGTACGATCACACTTACATACAGTATTTCGTATTCACCGAGTTTAACATATATATCGTAAGCTAATTGTAAAATGCAAAATGTCTCCTTTATTTAGCAATACACTAGGAAAATTAGAAAAGTCTAAATTATTTTCCGATCAGTTTGGCTACTTTTAGGATTATAGTAATGAGCTCAGATAGGCTCATTAGAAGATAAATCAAATTACTCAATCAGACTTATTTCAAGCTGTTTGCGAGAAACCTAGAGGAGATGAAAATGCTAATTGCATAGCTGATCAATACAAATTCCGCATCCAGCTCGCACCGACCACAGTGCTGACTTAAAATATCCTAAGTGGTAGACGGATCATTGGTTAGGGTCCCCTTGCCACATATTATAAGGCTAACCGCGGGAGGTTTTCGTGATTTTTCTCACCAAGTAAAGCGATGCGGGTTAGTTCCATCAAAATGTCCTTCACGAGGGCAAATCCTCCCAATACTTAATCCAGGAATTCCCTTGTCTTCTGGATTGGTTCAAAATTACAAGCTTACGGCAAGGTCATAATCCCAAAAAATTGGGTTGGCTGTTCAATGGCGTTTATAAAATAAAATACGTCTAGGCTAATGTAAGCTGATGGACTAATCACACCAATTGTCCTGATTCTAAATAGTATGAAGGGACATGGACTGAATTTAATGAGGTCGAAAGATAAATCTTCTGTGAACAGAATGAAAATTATATGGGTATAGTGTGACTGTTTTCTATTTTAGCTGAATTTGTCATTCAGAGTGTATTAATTAGTGTAACGTAGTAAAGTTTTAGAAAAATTTAAAAAAGCTTTTTTAATTTTAATTAGAAAAGGGTTTTGTGATAAAAGATGTGGAGAATTATAATTTTGTAGTATTTTTACTAACCTCTTTAATGGCTTTCTTCACACTGGAAATGGCAGGAGCACCAGGTAATTCTTCTAAGTAATATATCTTCACTTGCTTGAAATCAACCTTGTAAGTTTAAAAAAAAAATTGAAATAAGCACAAAGGAATCGGTTAAGAACTCCATTAATCTATAAGGCTTTCTTTTTTATCGTTTAATGAATGAAAGACGTTTAATTCATAAAACAATCAAATAGTAAGAAATATTTATTGCTTATAATTTGTTTATTCTATAATTCTATTTGTTTATTCTATAACTTCGAAATAGTGATATGCATAAGGATTATGATTCGCATACAGCTTAAGAGTACGAAAGTCAAAATTTGGATTTTATGATTTTTTTATGAACATTCAATTCATTAAACAATAAAGTCATTTATAAAAACTTTTATGAATTTTATGATTTTCAAAGGAACCTATAATGAATAAAAGGCGAACGTCATAATTACGAACGGACAAAACCACCAATGTTGAAATCTTGATGGGTAAACCCATTAACTTCGAAATAGTGATATGCATAAGGATTATGATTCGCATACAGCTTAAGAGCAAATGATTACACATCGAACGTTACACAGGCCAGTCTACCAGATATCCCTTATTTCTTTTTATTTTATAGGTTAATGGTTCTTAACTTTAAAAAAACAAACATAAGTGTAGGGAATACCGGGTAAGCACGTACCTAGTAAAGGCCCATTCCATATTTGAACATGTATATAGAGAGTGAAGAACAGGATATTTTCCATTTTTATTATTTCTTACAGATCGTAATAACACATTTTTTAGAAATATAACCATATTTGTTATTTATTACTGATCGTAATAACACATTTTTTAGAAATATAACTGTGGAATGTTATGCAAAGAAAAAAAAGTGTCTAATTCATAATTATGTTAATACAGCGTTTCTCAACCTTTCAGTATTCGCGGCCCAGTTTTCAATAAAAATTTTCATCGCGCCCCCCACTTACATTAAAATGTACACAACAATAATGTATATTGAGTAATTTGAATTCCGTCTTTAAATTATTTTTAACTAACTCCCAAAACAAAAGTAAAGTAAAAACCAGCAGCAATTGAGATTGTAAAAGCTATGTTTGGAGTTAATTTTTCAAAACAATTACAGTCCATACCGTTTTCAAATGATACTGTTGCTCGTCGAATTGGTGATATAGCTGAAAATGTAGTGTCAGCTTTTCTCAATGTTACGTTACAAAATGTTTTCAATACAGTTTGATGAAGCAACAGATATTAATAAAGATGCTCATTTAATTGCCTATGTTTGATTTTGTGATAATATGTCAGTAGTAGAACTACTTTTCTACAAATCAATAGAACTCAAAACAACAGCGCTATCATTATTTGCTATTTTAAATGATGTTATGAATGAGGCAAACATAGAATGAAAAAAATTGCATCGGAATATGAACCGATGGTGCTCATTCAATATCCGGAAGGTTCGAAAATATACAAGCGAAAGAAATGCGTCCTGGTTTAAATATTGTGTTAACTATTTATGGTTATTTTATCCATTGCAAATTATATAAAAATGTGAACCCTGAGATCTAGAATCTTTTACGATCTTTGCAATGACATGGGTTCAGTACATTCAGAGTTACTATTTAAATGCGAGGTAAGATGTTTATCACGTGAGAAATTTTTGCAACGTGTTTATGAATTGAAGGAAGAATTCGTCATTTTCTTAGAAGAAGATAACAGACTGGAAACCGAGAATTTTCACTATTGTTTACTTGTGATGAAATTGAGCTACTTGGTCGTCATATGCGAGAAATTAAATAACTTGAATCTTCAACTCCAAGGAGCAAATACACATATGTTGGATACGAGTGATAAAGTTAATGCTTTTTGTAGAAAATTGGAATTGTGGGGCAGAAATTTAAAGCAAAAAAACTTAACCATGTTTGCAAATGTGGATAATTGTACTAAAACTAATAAGGCTGAAGAAGAATATGTAAAAGTTGTAACCATTGAAAATCATTTAGCCATGCTGGCAAAGAATTTTAAAAAGTATTTTCCTGCTGACGACCAACTGATAGCAAGTTACGAGCGAAACCAAAATACAATTTAGTAATAAATCACTATTTGAATTTTGGGCAGGAGGATGATTTTTCTGCACTGAAAACAAGGGCATTTCGCATTCTATTACCATTTTCAATATCCTACCTTTGTGAAACTGGATTTTCTGCTATGGCTTCTTTGAAGACAAAATATAGATCACGGCCAAATATAGAAACAGAACTGAGAGTGACTATTTCTAATATTAAGCCTCACCTCAAAAAACTTTTCTCTGCAAGACAGGCCCAAGGAAGTCACTAAAAATTATAAATTTTTTTTAAAAAATTTGGTATGTTTTGATTAAGTAAGGTGGGTAAGCCAAAGGTAGCCAGTGCACCTAACGTAGCCCACCCCCCCAAAGAAAAATTAAATTTATTTTTAATCATAAGATCTCCCTGCTGCATTGTAAATCTTGTATCTGGGGTGCACGAGGCTGAATTGGAAGATATTTCCTTGAATGTCCTCCATTGTATGAAGGGATTTAGTTTTTTGCAGTTGTCGTTCTAATTTCCGGGTGAGAAGATATTGCAATTTATATGTTTTTAAATTCTTAGAACTTTGAGTTATGATATGTTTTCTGAAAGTTTATTTCTTTTTCTTTAACCACGTTACTTTAATTCGAATTAATCTATCAGATTAATAGTTTTAAGTCGTGCAAATGGTGAGAGAGACACCGGTGCCACCTTGGGGATACGTGGGCCACCTTCGGAAACAAACGTGAAATCTATGAAAGAGTTAATTATAAATCATTACGTAGCATATTATTTCTCACAAAAGAATGATTGAATTGAATGCCAATTGATTAATTTCATTTTAAGCAAATGTGGAACTTTGGTATTTTTTAAATTTTTAAAATATTTTGACGTTCTCTGCACTTTAGTGGAGTTTGCGATATTTTGTTTCAAGTTTTTTGTTTTGTTTGCATTTTAAAGTAATTTTTCAGGTATTTTTTTATTTTTGTGGTATTTATGAGTGTTTTGTGGTCGATTCTGGTATTTTCTTGTAAATTTGGGTATTTTTATACTAGTTTTGGGTTAGGTTAGTTAACTCTTGTATGATTATTTAACTCTTACTTGTTAGTTAATCTATGAGAATCACCACAGGTTGAGAATCGTTGTGTTAATAGCTATTTTAAAAAAATTCATGCTATAGTAAATACAAATATAAAGTGTGTTGTTATACATTGTTAAGATTTCACAATGTCATCATGTTGTAAAAACATTGTTCAAATAGTTTAAAAATAATAATTAGTGAACCATGTTCATTGACAAATAGGAATTTATTTATAGGAATTTATTTATATCAAACCTTAATCGCTTTAAGACACAACTTGATACACTAAGACTAATGTATCAAGTACAGTAAACAGTATGGTTTTTTCGCGTAACTTATAATTTAATATTATTAACGTTGGCTGCGTTAATAATAATAAATTATAAGTTATATATAAAAAGTTAATTTTGATGGTTTAAATAACATTATTTCTCCAAATTATTTATGTTCCTTACTATAAGCATTTTTTTGACTAGGGAAAATTTCGTTTGCAATAAGACTTAATCATTTAATCAAAGATCATTTAACCAGCAAACACGTTTTTCGAAAAGTAAGTAGTTAATCCCCAAAAAAATATTAAAATGAATTTCTAAAATTTAAAAAAAAATTAGAACAAGTGTTGATTAAAAAAATCTGTTCAATGGTTAAATCTAAAAAATCGGCTCGAAATTAAACTAAAATATGAATACCTTCAAGCATCATATGGTGCAAAATTGTGGCAAACTAAATAAGGTGGTAAACTGAACCATTCTCCGGCCAATTTGAACCATTGTGTAGCGTAGACAGTCTACTTTAGAAAGTTCAACAATCTGGTGCAACTTAAATTTTAGCGAATAATCAAACTATAGTTCAAAAAATCAACAAAAAAAAATTTAGAGGCTTCAATTTATAGCTGAGTGGTTGAATTTTCTATAAAACCTCGGTCTTTTATTCATGAGTTAGAATGTAGTTCTCTATCATGTAAAATAAAAAATGAAATGGTAAAAAAGAAAGTATAATAGTGTGTTTCTTTACGTTTCAATAACATTACTTTTTTTTGTAACTGCAGCTTCGGATTATTGTTCGATAAAACTTTCAACAAGAGAGTTAAATCTTCGGCATATCTACACATAGGACCTGTAGTATTGATGTGATCAAATGGCATTTTTTCAGTTTCAATCCAGGGATAATAACCTCGATTTGACACGATACCTGTTTGAAAAAGTATTTTTTTGTTAAAACGAAAAGCAACAGTAATGTCAAGAAACTAAAGTATTTACTAATAAAAAAAGGGAATATTGACTTAAGGAGTAATTTTTTTATCATGGAATTTCAAATATGAAATCTTTTAAATATTGGGTACAATTCTAATTACATTTTTATAGAAGCAAAAGTTTTTCTCCCAACAATAGCACAAGAAATTATTACTTCTCAAAAATTTTAAACATTTATTTAATTTTCAGTAATAAAACTCTCCGATTTGACATTTTTTCAGCTATAATTCGGGGTTTTTTTCCGGGGGGGGGGTGTAAATCATTCTGAGAGGATATTACGTCAGTTTTGACGAAACTACTGCCTCTTTTCACCACACAATTCAAAAATTTACTCAGGTATATTTATTGCAAAACCACCGCACTAAACTTCTTTTACAGCTTTTAAAAAATGTTTAGTAAATTGAGTCAGCACTACAACGTAATAAAATTTTTGTGTGTATAGAGCACACAATTCTCTTAAACGAATATTTTTCGGTAAAATTTGTCATCAGAAGAATTACAGACAGATTTTTCAATCTCTTTTCCGAGATGCTTAGATTAATTTAAAAAACCTAGTGTCTCAAAAATGACATACTGATTTTGTGATCCCTAGTTTTAGATACATAGATTATTATTATATAAACCTAGTGTCTCAAAAACGACTGATGATTTGAAAAATAAATTAAAGAAAAATAAGTGGAGGCAGAAATGTGCGCGCAGCTGCATTCTTAGGAAACCAAGTTTTATTCTCAAAAAGATTTAAAACTTTTCGAAGTTTGTCAGCACATGGCGTCAATGACTGGTAAAACCATAGAACAATGTTTTTTTGTTGTATTAGAAACTATTCTGATGTAGAAAGTCAGATATACTATTCAAGCAGAAAAAAAATAGATATGTGTGTAAGCAAGACAGCACTTCTTCAGGGGACACACTGCCTGCCAGCACACATGAGCCTTTCTGTTGTTAGTGGTAATACCAAAAACGGACAATGCCCCGAGGCCCCACAATGTATAAACAAGTAAGAAAAAGCAATTACAAAAATTGAAATGTAAATTCAAGGAAAAATTAATGACAAACAAACACTATTTAAAAGTACATAGAGTAAAACTTAATAATGATGCGCCCACATATAAGAAAAATAAATAAAGATAAAGTTACAGTTAGAATAACCAAATCAAAATAAAATATCAATTGCCAAATCATTAAGAAAACTAATCAAGGTATTCTGTTCCAGAATTTTGAATGAATTTAAAACTGTATGACGCAATTCTAAACAGCTCCATCTGTGGACGACTTTTGTGAATAATTTTGGAATTTTAAAAGAATAAACCAGTTCATTAAACTGTATATTTCGACCTCCTTACGTTTTCCCTTAGTTGATTTTTTCTAAAAAGTAAATAAATGTTGGGATGACTAAATAATATATTTTACTTGATGACATATTTTTCCAAAAAATATTTCAATAAGAGAACTGTGTTCACTGTAAAAACAAAACGGTAGTAAAATTCATTTTCTAAGCCTAACTAAGTTAAATTTGTGACTGCTGAATTGAAATCGTTATATTATTTTCAATGTTGTTAATTTTCTATTGAGAAATTTAAAACTTTAGGTTAGCTAGTTTCACACATACTTTTATTTGAGGTATTTGTAAACAAAATGACACAAATTTTATTCATATCTACAAAATTGCTAAAGAAGCTTATGAGTACTTACAGGAAGAAGGCTTATGCCCATAGATACTATTAAAAGCTGAAGGTACTCTTATGCTGCCGCCATAATCTGTACCAATTCCAATCACTGCTCCGGCTGTTGTGAGAAGTACTCCTTCACCTCCTGCAAAATTTCATGAGCTGCTAGTATTTTTTTTTCTGGAGAAAATACACTGTAAAAAAATACCCCTTATTTTTCTGGACTTTCCCGGAAAATTCTGACGGTTTATAGCTGTTTCGTTGTCAAAACGGTTTTTCATCCTAATCATAAACGGATTAAAACTGTCAGTTTAAATTTTAGTTTTTGGCGTGCAGTTTTGCTTTCCGTACGATAACTTTACTTTTATAATTATTCAAATCATTTTATAATTATTTTCTATACTTGTACTTATCTTTCAACACTTATTGTTTGGATTTGCATGGCATGAATGAAACTGTGGTTTTCTTTATTGTCAAATTGAGACGATATTGAAGGACCAACACAATACTTTTGTTTAATCCCCAACTTACTGAAATGGGCTTCTACCCCAGGAAAGAAACAGGTCAAACTATTTTATTATTACAAATAGAAATGTTTTCTGAGTGTTTTTACTTAAAAAAACAATTATTTTAGTGAGTCTTCTCTGTTTCATTCTTTTAAACCTTCTACCCATCAACAAAGATCATAAGCGTGCTCAAACTTTGGTGCTTGGTTTATATAAGTGGGTTACTAGATTTTAAACGTTTCTACTCTTAAGTATGATTTCAATATGTAAGATCATTAAGGTAAAGAGAATTTCAGACTTTTCTTCATTATAAAATATTAGAACCATGGTTTCTAAAGGAAAAGAGTTCTCGCCAACCAATGAAATAAACCGGGCTTGAATCCCGATACAAATTACAATGATACCCTCTAACTTAAAATATCCATTTCTGGTTTGAGTACAGATTTATTTTGTAACTTTCACAAAAAAAAACTTGTTCCATATCGTGAGAATCTTTTGTGACTAAAAATTTACTGTGAGACTTTAATAATCAAAACTTGTTTTAGTATGTAACAAAACCCAGCCTAACAACAGATTTCCTTCGTAATTGTTACGTGAAAATTAGTCTTATACTGAAAAAAACCAGTTGTGACTAATTTACTTTGTAACTTTAACGGAAAAAAATCTTGCTCTTTTGTTATCATGGCTAAAGATTTACTTCGTAAGGTTTATAGTTTTGCACAACTAGCCCATCAGCCAGTTTAAAACCGTAAGTTTTCTGCTTTATGCTGCTTTCAAACTCAAGTTTATTACCACTATACCGTCAAACGTTTCAATTTACGAATGATGTATCCCACTTTTTAATATACGAGTGATATATGATACTTTTCCATATATTAGTTATGTAAAAATTACCTGAGCTACCACCAGGAGTTCTCCTTTTATCATATGGATTCGCTGTTTTTCCAAAGATGATATTTGTTGAATCCCACCAACTGCACAGTTCTGGAACATTAGTTACAGTTACGGGTATAGCACCAGCATTGCGATATAGTGCTGGGGCATCACCATCTTCCTCTGCAGTTCTTCCAATATCTCTGTATAATCCTGCTGTTTGATATAAACCTGGAATAAATGAGAGATTATATTTGGAGCCAAACGATCTAATCTAATGTGATGATTTTATTGTTAAACTCCAAAAATTTTATCAATGATGTGTTTTTTATTTTGTATCTAAGTTTAAAGCGTTGATAATATATTATTATTGAATGCATAACGCAATAATTAATAATTTTCAAAAAGAGTAAATTGAGAGTAAGTTTTTACAAGGTTCATTGTAAGCCAACTAATACATTAGGGGAATCTGATAATAGAATAAGCAGTCCTTGATGTAATGGCCAACATTGGATATTTCTTCAAAAATTACAATACCGATTTCAAAAATTTTTTGCTTTGTCTTTGTTTTTGTTTAAGTACGCATTTCAAGACTGTTTTTTTTAAAATATCCTGACGTTGTTTCGTATTTCACCTGTAGTATTAAAATAATATTCCGATCAATTTATTCACTTTCTCTTAAAATATATTTTATTTTTAATCGATAAATGACACGCCTTCGTATTTAACTTAAATAAAACCTCACCCAGTTCCTGTTACATGTTTATTTCGAACTTTTTCAACCAATTTGTTTTAATGAATATTCATTACATCTCGCAATCCAAGCTTTTTACTTTTTGTCAATAATTTGTCTTTCAAATTCAAATTTAATAATATCAAACCTGAACGATAAACATATAACGTCGTTATTTAGCAAGATCAAAACAAGCCAATTTTCAAAGTCAATGGCAACATCAAAAAATTCATTGTGTAAAGTAAGATTATTTTTAAGTTTCAAATAATTTTCTTTGATATTTCCGATTGCATCAATATCCCTTTACAGTACCTCAGCTCTGTAATAAAACGCTAGTAAACAACGTGGATTTTTTTATTTATTAATTTCTACTTAAATAAAGTTATGACGAGTTATTTTTAAAATATGTCGTATTTTTTAGACGACATTTATTAAATTTGTAGAGCTAATACCATACTAATTAAAATCAGTTTTTCGACAGAAATTTCATTAATTTTTTCCGAAAAATTACGGAATTTAATTTTAACATGGTCTCTATGAAAAGGGAGTTAAAATAAAAATAAAAAATATTTTTGTTACAATATGTTCAATATTTTCAACACATAGTAACATCTAACCTGCTCATTTTAATGCTAGCTAGGAAAAAATACCAATGTCTCATTTAGCAGAAGTGGAAACCAAATTTATGGAAAATTAAAGACTAATAAAGATGATAAAGGTGTGTTTTACCTTTAACTCCAATTACTTCTTTGCAAGAAAAAGGCACCCCTAATAGTGGAGTGTTCTCCTCAATTTGTTCAAGGGTCTTTTCACCTCCTTCTAGGTAATGATCGACTTTTCTGGCATCTTCCATCGCCTCTTCATAACGTGCATCTGTTACAGCATTGGTGTATAGCTGGACAGTTTTCGTTCTGTTTACGTAAGCACGTACTACATCCTCACATTTTAACTACCAAAAGAACCCAATTAATTCTGATTAAAAACTTAACTACACAGTGTGATATTTAACTTTTACACTTTTTAAATAGAAAACAAAAATTCATTTCAACTTAATAACTCATCTACGCAATATGAAGTTTAGCCAAATCACATTTTAACTGCAGGGCAATAAGTTCATTTCAATATAACAATTTAAGGACGCAATATATTTTTAGCTACCTCACATTTGAATTATAAAAAAAAAAAAAATTCATTTTGATTAACTAACTTAACTATCTAATATAGGTTTTGAAACTTTCACATGTAACTGCGGAACAATAAATCCATTCCAATATAACAGTTCAATTACGTAATATAATTTGTAGCTTCTTCACATTTTAATTCAATGCAATAAATTCATTTTGACTTAATAACTTAGGTTCACAATATACAGTTTAGTTACTTCACACATAAACTACAAAACTGCAAATTTATTTTGACTTGATAACTTAGGTTCACAATATAAAGTTTAGTTACTTCACATATAAACTACAAAACTGCAAATTCATTTTGACTTAATAACTTAGGTTCACAATATACAGTTTAGTTACTTCACACATAAACTACAAAACTGCAAATTCATTTTGACTTAATAACTTAGGTTCACAATATACAGTTTAGTTACTTCACACATAAACTACAAAACTGCAAATTCATTTTGACTTAATAACTTAGAAACACAATATACAGTTTAGTTACTTCACACATAAACTACAAAACTGCAAATTCATTTTGACTTAATAACTTAGGTTCACAATATACAGTTTAGTTACTTCACACATAAACTACAAAACTTCAAATTCATTTTGACTTAATAACTTAGGTTCACAATATACAGTTTAGTTACTTCACACATAAACTACAAAACTGCAAATTTATTTTGACTTAATAACTTAGGTTCACAATATACAGTTTAGTTACTTCACACATAAACTACAAAACTGCAAATTTATTTTGACTTAATAACTTAGGTTCACAATATACAGTTTAGTTACTTCACACATAAACTACAAAACTGCAAATTCATTTTGACTTAATAACTTAGGTTCACAATATACAGTTTAGTTACTTCACACATAAACTACAAAACTGCAAATTTATTTTGACTTGATAACTTAGATTCACAATATACAGTTTAGTTACTTCACACATAAACTACAAAACTGCAAATTCATTTTGACTTAATAACTTAGGTTCACAATATACAGTTTAGTTACTTCACACATAAACTACAAAACTGCAAATTCATTTTGACTTAATAACTTAGGTTCACAATATTAAGTTTAGTTACTTCACACATAAACTACAAAACTGCAAATTCATTTTGACTTAATAACTTAGGTTCACAATATACAGTTTAGTTACTTCACACATAAACTACAAAACTGCAAATTCATTTTGACTTAATAACTTAGGTTCACAATATACAGTTTAGTTACTTCACACATAAACTACAAAACTGCAAATTTATTTTGACTTGATAACTTAGGTTCACAATATACAGTTTAGTTACTTCACACATAAACTACAAAACTGCAAATTCATTTTGACTTAATAACTTAGGTTCACAATATACAGTTTAGTTACTTCACACATAAACTACAAAACTGCAAATTCATTTTGACTTAATAACTTAGGTTCACAATATACAGTTTAGTTACTTCACACATAAACTACAAAACTGCAAATTCATTTTGACTTAATAACTTAGGTTCACAATATACAGTTTAGTTACTTCACACATAAACTACAAAACTGCAAATTTATTTTGACTTAATAACTTAGGTTCACAATATACAGTTTAGTTACTTCACACATAAACTGCAAATTCATTTCGACTTAATAACTTAGGTTCACAATATACAGTTTAGTTACTTCACACATAAACTACAAAACTGCAAATTCATTTTGACTTAATAACTTAGGTTCACAATATACAGTTTAGTTACTTCACACATAAACTACAAAACTGCAAATTCATTTTGACTTAATAACTTAGGTTCATAATATACAGTTTAGTTACTTCACACATAAACTACAAAACTGCAAATTTATTTTGACTTGATAACTTAGGTTCACAATATACAGTTTAGTTACTTCACACATAAACTACAAAACTGCAAATTCATTTTGACTTAATAACTTAGGTTCACAATATACAGTTTAGTTACTTCACACATAAACTACAAAACTGCAAATTTATTTTGACTTGACAACTTAGGTTCACAATATACAGTTTAGTTACTTCACACATAAACTACAAAACTGCAAATTCATTTTGACTTAATAACTTAGGTTCACAATATACAGTTTAGTTACTTCACACATAAACTACAAAACTGCAAATTTATTTTGACTTGCCTATACTACACATTATAAAGATTGTCTGCCTCACATTTTATTCACAAAATTGAAAAGGAAAAATTATTTCGGTAAAATAACTGAATTGCTGATTGTAAATTGTAGCATTTTCTTATTTCAACTACAAAAAACCTAAGTTCTATTGTATTACCTAACAGCATATTATTAAGAAGTCAGGGTAAGCATATCTCTAATCTACCTTGTAGTGTCCTGCAAAACTGCAATTCATATTCCACGACTTATTTCCTATCTAAGTTTAATATTTTTTTGTTTTATCCTTCAAATTATTTTGATTTTTACTACATAGCTCACAAACTATAGTCTGGCCATCACGAGATGAACCTGTGCTGCACCTCACGAGAACAACCTTACAGTGAGCTCTTTACAAAGCATGGTTGATACACTATATGTCTATCATTAAATTTTTTAAAAGAAATTTAAATAGTATATGTATAGTAGGAATCATTTAAATGTAATCTATTGAACTTAGTAACAAAATTTTAATTTTTCATATTTTAAGTGATTTATTAAAATCTTTTAATAATTTTGAAAGATAGTACTTAAAAATCTAAAAATTAAAATTTGGTGACTAAGTACCATAAAAAGTATTTTATTGACGAAAATGAAAAACAAAATTCCAAAATGTAAATTAATGACTTAACTGGTGACTATACGATTTATTATAGTTTAATATACAAGATGTGGAAGTAGAACTTGGTAACCAGAACGCAAGATTACCTAACAACATGCGATCATTGCTAGTCCTTCAATTCCAAGCTACATTATAGGGGTGAACTGTTCTATATCTTTTGGAGATGGAGAAATATAAAGGATGCATGTTGGATTTTTTTTTCTGAAACAGATACGGCACACCGGACTTATTTTTCCATTTCAGAAGATAGAAATGGAAAATAAAATATAACTTTTATAATAACAAAATGCATTTCGTCGCTTCGAATTAGCCATACTTTGCATTAACTTTTATTTTACATCTTTTTATATTACTTTTAGTAGTTGGATTGTTTTTTTTTTTTTGTTTTTTTTTTTTTGTTTTTTTTCGCATCGAAATGGCGACAAATTTCACATAATTTTGATTAGGAAAAAGTTTGTGTAAGAAATATCGGACAATGGTTCATGTACTTAAAAAATAATCAGCGCAAAGAACACCGGACAAGTGTATGCCGGGTAATTACAATTTACCTTAAATATCATAAATATAGGAAACAGCTAATAAAAGCAAACTATGGCCCTTAAAATTTTAAATTAAACAAATAAAATTTAAAAAAAAAACCCTGAGTGTACCGGGAAAAGGCGCTTTACCTTAAATGGCATCAGTGATGTAAACACGATGTATTTCCTTCTACCTTAAGGCCTATTTAGACGATCCAATTTCTTGGACTGAGATTAATTGATATTGATGGTTTTGCTTTGCTTTGAGCTTGGATCGTGTAAACAATCATTCAAGTACTTGGTTCAACTTCTTGGACGATAGTAGAGCATGTTCTACTTTCCATCCAAGTTTTTTCTCCCTTAACCAATCAGCGTCTTAGGTTTCATGACGTCAACAAGCAGGCAGCAAATTATGTCATTTTGTTGTCTGTTTTCATATATTCTAGTCCAAATAAATTGATCTGTTGCGGCTTATCTGTGTTATTATGATTTTCTTTGAATTTATTTAGTAATTTTAAACTTATGTAAGTATTATTTTATAATGTTGAATATGAACAAGGCGCATGCGCAAGTATTTCTTTCGACGAATCAGTGACATTCAAGAACTTGGATAGTGTCAACTAATCATCCAATTTCTTAGACAGAGAAATCTCTCCAATTTCTCGGATTCAAGAAATTGGACCGCGTAAGCAGGCCTTTACTGAGGCTTCAAAACAGAAACAACAATTCACGCTCCATAGTTCCCTATTTGTAGGAACCCCTATTATAGCTCCCTGTTGGTTGTAGGACTAGCGCTGCATGCTTGTTGTTTTGTAATTTTGCAACTAGACCACTCTTAAGGTAATTCTGAATATGTGAATTAAATAATGTAGATATCGTATACAAGTTATTCAATTAAATTACCTGTCTGTTCCGGATTTTCTTAGCCAAATTTGAAGCTGACAAGAGCAGAATACCGTTTTCAATCGGTGGTAGTTGTTTTGTATTTTTCGTACAAATGTTGTAGATGAAAGAAATAATTACGTCTGATAAAGGTTTTGTTAAGATCAAAAGACGTCTTATGAACTCCACCAGCAAAAATACGACCTGGAAGAATGTAGTAGAAGTGAGAAAAAAAATATTTCTACGATGACTTAAAATGCTGAAAAATACTTTAATTATTTACAATTATTAATGTTAGAATTGATTAAAGCCAATAAGAAAATTTAACTTTGCGAAAAAATCGGGATTTGTTAGTATATGATATTTAAACTTTTCTAAGTTATCATATTTTGTAAGAAAGTATGTATAAAGATTTTCGGACATTTAATAGGTCTCATAATTGCCGAACGTGTACTTTTGTATTATTAATTATTGTAAAAGGTCTTAATCTTTCTTATGCATTGCAGAATAAAAAAAACAACTCTGGATATTTAAAGGTCGTGAATGGGAAAGGGAAATGAAGGAAAAATAAAATTAAAAAATGATATCTAGTCAAGTGAGGTATTGTTTATCATGTAATTGTTCATGCGGAATTAAATGAAACCCATCACAAAATTATAGGATCGTAAACTAGACTTTAGCAAGGTAAAATACATAAAAATTCTGTAGTTGTTGTGGTTTATTAACGTCGCATTAAAACTTCACAATGAGCCATTGGTCTGGGAAACATATTTGAGGATGATCCGAATACATACCATCACAATTCCGATCCTCTGCTGAGGGAATGGCACCCCCCCCCCTTCGGAAGCCCGACTACCTGCGACCGAAGTCGATCACTTTACGGTAGAACAGTTTAACGAAGACCGATACCGCATACCTTCGGTTCCTTCATAGACCAGTCCAAGTGATCACCCACACGCTCACTGACCGCAGCCAATGATGCGTGACTTCAGTGATCTACTGGGAACCGTGTCTTAACGATCAGTTCACTGCGGGACAAAACTTTTTGTACTAATGGCAATTTACGCATCTGACCTTGCTGTCTAGGAAAGTGCAGTGTCGTTTTCTATGCATTTTTGGAATTGAATAAAGTCAAAACAAAAATAATAGAAATAGTTCTCAAGTGCAGTTTTACATATTCACTGATTTAACATTATAATCTGTATGAGAATGGAATTATTTCGTAACTATTTTTTGTGCTATGTACAATAAAATCAAATTTAAGTTTTTGAATTAATAGTTTTAAAGTGATAAGGGTTATATGCGTAAAATGATATAAGATAAAAAAAATTTATTTTCACTCATGAAACCTTCATATAAAAACCTTAATATTTTTCCAAACTTTTATTCAGACTCAGGTGTGATATTATTCAATTCCACTTAAACTAAAATTATCGCTAGAAATAATAATTGGGTGGTAATTGAAGGTGTTGGTTGGAAGTTCGTATAGTATAATGGACCAAATGAAGATTGTGATGAAAACAGAAGATGATGAAAATAACAGTTGAAAATTGGATCATAATTAATAATACTTTTATTTGGAAGTATATATTTGCAGAGCTCGCGATGCAATGTTCAAAATAAACTAAATTTTTGCATAGTAATAATAAGGACTGGCCATGGGAGGCAATTACCCCATGACAAGCCAAAACAAAAGCCAAATTAAAAGTACCTGTAATTTGTTCACAACGGACACAGCAGAAGCATGGGTTAGGAGATTCAAAATAGGCGATTTATTGAAATATAACATAGCCAAAACAAAGCCATCCCCGCATATCAATATTGGGTTTAAAAAATGCCTTGGCGATCACAAGTCGCCAACAAATTTCTGGGAATTATTACAACCATGAAACTGAAACATTTTTGTGGTCAGAAATTTAAAATAAAAAGTTCACAATTTTCTACTCCTTAGCAGCACAGCTATTAGAGAAATGTCCGCGCATGCGCTGATTTCAAGAGCGTTAACATTAGAGGTAGAGATCCATGCCGCTTTGCAAAATCTTTCTAATATCTTTGAAATATCATTCTAATATCTTTTATTGCAACATAAACATCTTTGTTTCTCGTCCCACTAGACGCTAAATTTAACCTTATCCAGCTAATGTCACATTTTTGTCAGCCGCTTGTGTTACATTATGTCGCATTCAATGAGATATTACTTCTTTTTTCTTTTCACCCATCCCACTCAATTCACAAGACTGTTCGCTCTTGTTGTCCTTGCAAATGCATTTGTAATTGATGTAATTTGTAACATTGTTTGTAATTGGGCACCTAACAACTACGTTTGTGCAATTCAGTTCTAGATCTAATCCGAACGATTACGCTATTTCTAGTTGTTATAGTTTTCTGAAAATGCAACTAAATTAATTTTTTTTTACAAATAGGCAACCTATTAAAGTTAAAAAAATTCGTGAATATTTAAGTACAGTAAAACCTTTTTTTGTGCGGTGGATAGGGATCGCATAAAAGAAATCGCACAAAAAAAAAGTTCGAAAATTTTATAAATTCTTACATGTAATAAACAAGTTTGTACGATATACTACCTAAAACTTTTTTATGCGGTTGATAGGGACCGCATAAAAAAAGTCGGACTTAGAAAATACATCAATGATTTATGAAATAGATGAGAGAATGCTTTCAATTGAATGAAATAATTAAATTAGACCTAAAGAAATTGTAAAAATATTTAGTTTTTCATTGTACATATACCTGGAGAAGTTTTCAAATTATACATTTAATAGTGGAATCGTCTGCCTTTTTACTTTCTTTTGGCTATAATTATTCATTTTAAGGGAGTACTTATGTCTAAAAATAAAAGAAAAATCATTAAAACTACATATAAATAGAAACAAAAGTAACTAATTTATCTATCTTTAATCTCACTATAAAATGAATCCTTAATCACGTGAATCGTGTATAAAACTCTGAATACGAAGCGTATACTGTTCTCGCGTCGAACGACAATATGTACGTAACTGACTCTGCCTTGTCAAAATAAATGAACAGAGCATCGCGAAGTCCAGATACGTCGTTGTCAAGGAGGCTACGTAATCAGAGTTCGTCTACAACATGTATATGTGCATTGATAATAAACTTAAACTGGTGCTAACGCCGCTAAGATTCATATACCGCATAAAAAAATCGCACAAAAATAAAATCGCATAAAAAAAGACCGCACAAAAAGAGGTTTTACTGTAAAAGATTAAAAAAATTGTGTTAAATAAGTAAAGTAAAAATTATAAATAGCTGAATTGTTAAATTATAATATATTTTAAACACTATTCATTAATAAATTCCACTTAAAAACATTAAGAAAAGTATTGATAAAATCAGTTTCTAAGTTGATTATTATTGGCACCACAATACCAATAATTAACATTCTGTTATTTCCTCTTACGTGCTCTGCATTATTAATAACATAAAATGCTTTCACGTGTTTTGTCACGCACCTAAATTGTTAGTTTTGTTTTCCTTGCTTTACAATTGGACTTAAAACTGTTTCTTGGAACTAGTTAAATATACGAAGTTTTAATATATTTTTTCAAAACTAATCCTCAAATTAAAAACAGGGCATCTTAAGTGCATATATGTTAAATTTTAAATGGATTAGATTTTTTGCCAACCATTTGTTTTTAAATTTAATGTCTTATATCATAGTGTGTTACATTTCTATAAACAATGTCGGTTATAAAATTACTATGCATGATTGTAATTAAAATGAAAATATTTAGTTAATAAGCTTTGGATGTTTAAATTTTTAAACCTTAAATTGTTGTGGATTTAGTGAATATAGAGATATCCATGCACAATACACGTAGCAGAAGAAATACAAATGCAAATAGAAAAAAAAATATTCTTTAGTACACATTTTGGAAACTAGAAATTCAAAATACAAGAGCATTAGTGGAAAATTAAAATTAAAATACGAAATTCAATTTAGAATTAAATGTAAAAATTACTGATCCAATATAAACATATTGGATCAGTATATAATATAATATAACTACTCTGCTAATATTTCCCTGTGAACAGTGAACCAAAAAAAAAAAAAAAAAAACAGATCGCCCTGAATAACTTTTGATTTAATGATCGGATTTTGATGTTCTAGGACTCAATCTTCAAGTTTTAAGAGGATGACCTTGAAAATGCGAATTAATAAGCGCCGACGATATTTTAAGTTACGAAATCAGACACAAAAGCGTGCTTTTTTTTAATACCTTTTTCTTTCTTGACGGATTTGGATTTATGACACCCAAAGTCCAATAGTCCGGTCAGGAGTGCGGTTTAAAGTTTGTGATCCCCTTTATGTTTATATTATCTTTGCGTAATTATGCCATAACTTGAGAACTTTTTAAGCGAATTGAAAAATTTTTGCACACAAGTATGAAATTCTTTCAACCAAAGATAATTTGGTTATTTACTATTTACTATTATTTACTATTTACTATTATTTTGTTTTGTTAATTATCTACTATTTTTTATTATTTTGTTTTGTTAATTATCTACTATTTTTTATTATTTTGTTTAATAATAGCCGAAAAGATTTTGAATATTAAGGAATATAATTCTTTTACATAATTTTAAAATGTTTAGTTTTACATAGCAAATTACAAATTGTTAGCAGAATTGGCTGAACAGTTCTTGAGAAATTTAATTTTAAAAACGCCTCATAAGTAAAATTCGATTTCTGAGAAATTATTCGACGCTTTATCTCAAGGTACTTATTATGCAATGTAAAATTAGATACTTTAAAAATACCTTATTGTACCTTATTATTGAAAAAAAAAATGTTCGGCTACTATTAAAGAAACAATACAGCGGACACTTTGTGAATTTTTTCAATTTTTTAAAACGAGCGAATCTCTTCAAATTGGTTTCATTTTAAAATATGCGCGTCAAATGTTTTGAAAAAGCCCACATTTGAAAAAAGTGCTCAATCAATGTCTTTAAATGAAATTTTTTAAAACCAAATATAATATTTCCATGGTTTATTTTAAAGAAGCAATAGTGCCGACACTTAAGGAATTTTTTAAAATTATTTGAAAAGAGCGAATCTCTTAAAACTGGTTTCGTAGTAACAAATGTACGTCAAATTATCTGAAAAAACCCACATTTGTCCAAAAGTTCTCAAAAAATGTCGTTAAATGAGAATTATATTTACCAAAACATGATATATCCACAGTCCATATCAAAGAAGCAATAGGGCAGACATTTTGTGATTTTTTTTTAAATTTTTTGAAACTTGCGAATCTCTTAAAAATAGTTTCATGTTATGATATGTGCGTCAAATTTTCTGAAAAAACCCACATTTATCTGAAAGTGCTAAAAAATGTCATTAAATGAATTTTTTTCAAAAAAACATTATATTTCCACAGTCTGCATTAAAGATTCAATACAGCGGACATTTAGGGATTTTTTTTTTTTTAATTTTTTGAAACGAGAGAATTGCTTAAAACTGGTTTCATGTTAAAATATTTGCTTCAAAGTTTCTGAAAAAGCCACTTTTGTCCAAAAGTCCTCTTAGAAAGTCTTTAAATGAGATTTTTTTTTACCAAAACATGATATTTCCACTAGCCATATTTAAGAAGCAATTGAGCGGAGACTTTGATAATTTGATAAAATTTTATGAAAAGCGATAGAATGAATCTCTTTAAACTGATTTCGTAATAAATTATGTGCGTCAAATTTTCTGAAAATAGGTGTTTTGTCCAAAAGTGCTCAAAAAATGTCTTTGAATGAGATTTTTTTAAAACCAAAACAGATATTTAAACAGTCTATATTAAATAAAATAATAAAAATTGATAAATATTTACTGAAATTGATTTTTTGTGCTGATATCTCTTGAAATAACTAACTTTATAATTTTGAGTAAAAAAATTTCTATATGCTTAAAAAGTTCCCAAGATATAGCGAAATAGGCAAAAAGTAAAATTAACATTAAAGGCTCCAAACTTAGGACCGCTCTCCTATCCAAACAATGGAGACCGTATTTCCCAGATTGTGACGGCCCCCTATATTTTGGGGATCAGAAATGCAAATCCCAGTTTATTCAGAGAAAGGGCGTTTTCGTTTCAGATTTCGTTTCTTAAAATATTGTCTGCACTAATTAATTATTCGAGGTCACCCACTTGAACCATTAGGATTGAGATATAGAACATGAAGATCCAATTATTAGAACAAAAGTCGTTTAGGGTTCTTCTTTTGTTTTCTACTTACAACCGTAAGCCTCATATTATACTTTGTGGTGCATGAGGAGTTTTAAGTCGTTTAATAAAATTAAATTAAAATTCATTAATTCGTTATGTTAGTTGAAAGAAAATGAGAAATAATGTCTGAAATTGAAAAAATAAACAATGATCTTAATCTAGGATCAAGAAATAATTAATGCAATTAAAATATTGAAAAATAACAACAGAGGACTATTGCAATAGATGTAGTGGATATAGAATGTGGTAATGGAATAACAGTGGGTCGGGATAGCCTGGTTGGTTGTGCGTTGGACTCATGTTCCGGATGATTTTTTGTGCTGATATCTCTTGAAATAACTAACTTTATAATTTTGAGTAAAAAAATTTCTATATGCTTAAAAAGTTCTCAAGATATAGCGAAATAGGCAAAAAGTAAAATTAACATTGCAGGGTCCAAACTTAGGACGGCTCTCCTGTCCAAACAATGGAGACCGTTCTGCACTAATTAATTAACAAATTCATGGTTACCCCCTTGAACCAGTAAGATAGAGATATAGAACATGAAGATTCAATTATTAGAACAAAAGTCGTTTAGGGTGGTCTGTTTATTTTTGACACACAGTTCATTAATTCGTTATGTTAGTTGAAGGAAAATGAAAAAATAATGTCGGAAATTGAAAAAAAAAATAAACAATGATCTTAATCTAGGATCAAGAAATAATTAATGCAATTAAAATATTGAAAAATAACAACAGAGGATTATTGCAATAGATGTAGTGGATATAGAATGTGGTAATGGAATAACAGTGGGCCGGGATAGCCTGGTTGGTTGTGCGTTGGACTCATGCTCCGGATGATTTTTTGTGCTGATATCTCTTGAAATAACTAACTTTATAATTTTGAGTAAAAAAATTTTTATATGCTTAAAAAGTTCTCAAGATATAGCGAAATAGGCAAAAAGTAAAATTAACATTGAAGGGTCCAAACTTAGGACGGCTCTCCTGTCCAAACAATGGAGACCGTTCTGCACTAATTAATTAACAAATTCAAGGTTACCCCCTTGAACCAGTAAGATAGAGATATAGAACATGAAGATTCAATTATTAGAACAAAAGTCGTTTAGGGTGGTCTGTTTATTTTTGGCGCACAGTTCATTAATTCGTTATGTTAGTTGAAGGAAAATGAAAAAATAATGTCTGAAATTGAAAAAAAAAAAATAAACAATGATCTTAATCTAGGATCAAGAAATAATTAATGCAATTAAAATATTGAAAAATAACAACAGAGGATTATTGCAATAGATGTAGTGGATATAGAATGTGGTAATGGAATAACAGTGGGTCGGGATAGCCTGGTTGGTTGTGCGTTGGACTCATGTTCCGGATGATTTTTTGTGCTGATATCTTTTGAAATAACTAACTTTATAATTTTGAGTAAAAAAATTTCTATATGCTTAAAAAGTTCTCAAGATATAGCGAAATAGGCAAAAAGTAAAATTAACATTGAAGGGTCCAAACTTAGGACGGCTCTCCTGTCCAAACAATGGAGACCGTTCTGCACTAATTAATTAACAAATTCAAGGTTACCCCCTTGAACCAGTAAGATAGAGATATAGAACATGAAGATTCCATTATTAGAACAAAAGTCGTTTAGGGTGGTCTGTTTATTTTTGGCGCACAGTTCATTAATTCGTTATGTTAGTTGAAGGAAAATGAAAAATAATGTCTGAAATTGAAAAAAAAAATAAACAATGATCTTAATCTAGGATCAAGAAATAATTAATGCAATTAAAATATTGAAAAATAACAACAGAGAAATATTGCAATAGATGTAGTCGATATAGAATGTGGTAATGGAATAACATTGGGCAGGGATAGCCTGGTTGGTTGTTCGTTGGACTCATGTTCCCGAGAACTTGAGGTTAAATTCAGCAGGCCGACGAATCCCACTTTTATAGACAGTCACTGGTGCATATTAAATATGTCGGGGTCAAAAAGTCCTCCTAGTCCTAGTTCCCATAAGAAATAAATACCTCTGGGGGTATTGATCCTGGAGTTCCCTTGCCTTCCGGATTGGGTTCAAAAATTACGAAGCAGTGGTAGCCGTAATCTCAAAAAGTTGGGTCGGCTGTTTAAATAAAATAGAAAACAGAATAAGAGTAATAGATATACATTTTGTATAATAAAAATGAAAAAAAAAAACATTTTGGGGGAAAAAAAATTGAAGGTTTGAGTAAGATGCAAAAAATAATTGCGTTCATGTTTTTGTTAATTTTTTTTTTACTAAACGAATACCAAAGTGCAAGTAAAATAGTAAAATCTACTTGAAGTTAAGAGAACTACCATTTGAAATAATTATAGTTCGTTAGATTTTACAAAGATATATGATTGAAAAATTCTTACTCCAGTCATAGTAGCAGAAATTCCAAGCTCCGAAGTATAATCCAAATTCTGCCAAATACTGATAAATAATGTCAAACATCTAATTGGCAGCATCGGTAGCTCTAAACTTAAACCGTAAGATTAGAATAAATTCCATTACAATGCAAGGTCGACTAATTCGTCACCTGCAACACTACACACATTATTTACTCAGGTGATAAGCTTCTACAACAAAAAAAAATAATAATAAAGGAAAGCTTGGAAACAATAAAAGAAAAAAACTTTATAATAAAATAAAGCATGGAACGCATAGCTTAGTGATTTCCGTAAATACATTGACATCATTAAACTATTAAACAGCATCGAAAATAAATTTTTATTTAGTTTTCAATTTGAATTTTTCTATTCAGACTAGAGAGTTTTTTTTTTTTTTTTTTTTTAATTTTAATAGTTTTGGAAACGTTTAAAATGTCTAGATTAGTGGTTTCTAATTTTTTTCGGCTATAAGTGATCAACTTTCAAATGGGTGGAACCATTGAAACTTAAAAAGTCAATTTCATTTGTAAAAGTGAACATATAAATCAGCAAAAAACTATTAATGATTTTAAAAATATTTAATAATCGAAATCCTATGAATGATTATGAAAATTTTTAGTGAATAAATATAAAAAAAAAAAATTCCCATCATATCGTTTAATCAATCTTAAAATTGAAAATTATGTATTAGACAGTTGAATTCCCAGGTCTGGAGAGTCATTTGGTGTATTCTTTTTCTGGTCTGAATTTTTCATTTTATTTTCTTGCCTAATTCTTAATTTGATGAAATAAAAATGACAAAGGACAAAAATTGAAGTTGGGAATGGTTATTGGAAAGACATACGTGAAGTTGGTTATTTTTATTCGATGCGAATACTAATGCAATTTTTATCATTATTCTTCAATATTTTTTAATAGAAAAAACATTAGTTTTAACTTGGCTTCCTTTTCCTTGTAAACATTTCCTTAAAATTCTTTAAAATAACAACAACAAACATTTCCTTAAAGTATTTCCTTAAAATAACGGAGCTATTCAATAAATAATGGATAATTAGTTCAATATGAATTTAATTACAAGTTTTGCAAATTACAATCGGTTAAAAAAGCGTCCTAAACTCTTGGAAACCCTTTAATACTTCTGCGGTACCCTAAGGCCGCGAGTGTTTTTTTTTTTTTTTTTTTTTTTTTTTTTTTTTTTTTTGTGAGAAGCCGTAAAAGGTTGAGAATGGTTATCAAAAAATGATCAATGACCGTAAAATGATTAAACTTCTTTCGACGGAACCCGGATTTTATAAATAATAATGTGTATGAATACAATAGTGAGCGCGTTAACAAATAAAATACTACTTTATTTTGAAAATATTTTATAACAGGATTAAAATTTTTCATAATTTTTATAATTTTAATTTAGGTTTTATGCCTGACAGTTGAATTCGCATTCCTGTTACTGTCAAGCCTTAAATTTGTTTTTGGTTTAAATGCATAACCTGAAAAGGAAATAAATAAGCAGAATTATTGAATTCGTTTATATTAAAGCTTGGAGAACTGTAATGAACGTCGTAAATAGTTAAAAAGAAAATATATTTCTTTATTAACGAATATTAGTTATTTTATCTTAATTTGAAAGTGCAATAGGAAATATTAATGTAGTTTTTCAGGAATGCAAGTCCTTTTCATAATTTATTCGATATTGTTATTAGAAAAATAATAATTTTTTAAAAAAAATCTTAGTTCTTTTTCATTGGCATTTCACTTTGAATAATTTAATAAAGAGAACCGAATCATTAAATAGCTAATAGATTACTAATTAAGGCTCATTCTCACTGAAAAGGTATAAATAGACTAAAATTTTTTCTTAAATTAAAGTAATTAAAAAAGTGATAAAAATTACATAAACGCCTTTATTTATTTTTGTTATATGTCCTTATAATAATGGTCAAGTTTTCTATTTTATTTTTTACAAGATTTAAAATATTTTAAATTCTGTCCTGTCCACGGAGGAGATGTAATAGTCAACGGAGGAGACATTTACAAGCATAAAATGTCAATGAAGACTGATTCATTAATTCTTGGGTACAATTGATACGAGTTTAACATTAATGAGTAAATAATAAAATATTTCATTATTAAAGATAGAGCTACTTCAGCTTAATCATGCTGTTATGAAAGGAAACATTTTTAAAGGAAGGAAGCATTTTTAAACTAGGTGTACAATTTAAGTAACTTTTACTGAACATTAATAAATTAAAATGTAAAGATTCTTGAAATAAAAATTCAGACTTCACATGAAAGTAATTTATGTTTTCCAAACAAAAGAAAGAAAGGTATTTTTCTCAATAAATGTTAGAAAATATAAAAATTAGTAACATAATTTTTTTAAAAACTGAATTTCTTTCATTTCAAAACTGTAATGACATCTAGAGTCCAAAACAGGCTGTTTGAGAATATGAACAATGTCATCAACGTCAACAACAGAAATATCATCATCAGCTGGAAACACGAACTTGGTTTTTCCCGTTGATCTTCTCATAAATTTGATGGTATGCTCACCTAAGTTTTCTGATACAATTAAACCTATGTAGTATGATGCTTTTTCACCCCTAGAAATTGTACTACAATATAATCGTTGGTTTTGGGTTTTTTCAACTTGTTGGTTATTTCTTCTTCACTCCTTGTCAAAATCTCCTTGTCACTTTCAGAATATACATAATTAAAAAAGAATTAGTTTGTTGGCATTTTATCTTGTAGAATTGTCATAAATGGTAATGCTTACGTTGATCACTTTGGCAACTTAGGCAGGGGAGGGATCTTGCTTCAATAATTATTTGATCCTTTTTAAAAACAATTTCATGAATTTTCCTTGTACCAGGAAATTGTGCAAGCTGTTAGGAATTTTAAATTTTTATTATGGCATTTAGTAAGTATTTTTCTTGAAGTAATTTTTTTTTTTTATCTGATTGAATAACCGATACTTTTTAATACTTTTACCAGTCAATACTTGTAATATTGTCATTTTGTAAGATTTTTGGCTTTTAAAGTTAAACTGAATTTGACTGCCAATAACTTCAGCAAATAACAATTTTCTAAATAGGTTTGCTTCTTCTTTCTTTACTATTCATTTCTCTGCTGATTTTACTTCTTGGTGATTCATTTTTCTTTTCTTCACTTTTCTGAAATCTGTTTAATTTTTTTTAATATATCTTTCAAGTCTAGTATTTAATTTTTTGTTTTTATCTTCTAATTCTTCTATCTTCTTTTTTAATTTATAACGGTTTTTTCTTAATGTTCTTTTTCCTCTTAAAACTCCTGAATTATTTTCTTTGACAATGCTACTATTATTCAATAGAGAAGATAAGCTCGGAGTTGTATCTATGATTAATCCTTCAGATTCTTCCAAACATTTTCTTTGTTTACGACATTTTCTTGCTTTTTCTGTCCAAACTTTTCTTATTTTTCTATTTTCATTCATTTCTTGAACACTTTTAATTTTCCCACAGGCTTTTCTTTGGTGGTAACGTTTCTCTCTCTCTCTCTCTTTTTTTTTTTTTTTTTTTACTTTCTTAAAACAATATAGGGTTTTCTTTTAATTTCTGTCTAGCTTGTCTTATGCTAAGTTTTTTTTTCTGTTCCTCCCTCTTTTAGATTTGAACATTTGATTGCTTTTTTTTTTTTTTGCATTTTGGTTTTGTCATTTTTTTCCTAAAATTTGAAGAGAAAAAAAAATTAAACATCACAGAAATTATTTAGAAAAATTTTCAATATTTACTTCTCCGATAAAAAAAATTAAACTTAATTGATTTTCTTTAAAAATACAAAGAGATTAACACATTTGTTCCATTTAAAAATATCAATTAAAAGAAAACAGTTTTTTAATTAATAAAAATGTATTATTGGTTGTCTAACACATTATTATTGGTTGTCTAACACATTGTCTCTTCCATTGACTGTGTCATCTCCTCCGTGGAACTGTATTGTCCACGGAGGAGACGAAAACTAGTTCTTGAATTTTTCTGATTTTCAATTTTAAAGTTACAAAAATGGCGCAGTTCTTCTTATGAAATATACTATTTTTGCAATCTAAAATTTATATATCAAATATAAAATAATTTTATCTTACCTTCTTTATGATGACCACGGAATGTACATTAAGAACTTTGCCAAACCTCAGTTGAACTCAACAATCCGAAAATAACACCAAAGAAAACAAAAGCTACTGATAGTAATCATTAGAAAATAGAATGGTTACCTTCCCCACCAGCTGTCTTATAGGGATTTCACATATGCTGTCCTTATTACATATTTACTGAACTATGTAAATTGTCTATTGAGGAAGACTTCATTTTTGATGGACAAAGTATACTAACCATTTATTTTATAAATATAAAACTTTTAAAAAAAATATTTAATAAAAAGCTACTATAAACAATTAACTAGTTAAAACTACAAAAATCATTGAAATAACATTTAAAATGTTTAACAGCCATTAAAAATTATTTTGTGTCACAGACGTAGGGACGTCCACGGAGGGGATTTTGAAGTTATGTTTATTAAAAAAATAAGAATGAAATATTGAATGCATTCAGCAGAAATGCATATGATTGCTTAGTTAGACCTTTACGAAAAATGATGCAGAAAAATATTAAGAAATCTGCTATATTCCCTAGTATTTATTACTAAGGCACTAAAAAAATCACCTCTTTGTGAGAATGACCCTTATATACTGTTATAAACGAGTTTGAAAGTATACAAATGAAGCAAGAACTTGTTGAAATCGGACCTTCTTCCCTAAAAAGACCAATTATTTGAAAAGGGAAAGAGATAAAAACGCAATATTTACTGAATTTTGATTGAGTGTCAGGGTTCATTCGGCACTTAAACAGGGTTTGAATTTTTAACCCCCCCCCCTATCTCAATTGTGGCTCTTTAAATTTCCACACCGTTTTCTTTCATAGTTTGAACATAATTAGCGAATGAAACCGTGTATACATAATGTGCAAATGTGTAGCCGAAGAATTAAATTGTGAACATCATCGTAGTGTCCTTCAAGTTCTCCAAGTTCCCATAACAAACCAATGCCTCTAGGGGTACAGAACTAGAGGTTCTCTTGTCTTCTGGATTGGGGTTCAAAATTATAAAACTACGGAGTTGAATATTCTAGCCGTTAACTCAAATTCGACTCGGCTATTCAACAACTGTTATAAAATGAAATACTTTCCAAATAAAGGCAAAATATTTTGTTTTAGAAATATACAATCATTGTAGTTTTATGTAAGAAGATTTTGTTGATCGTGACGAAATGGGTGATTAATTGGATTTGAAAAATTATCACGCGTTCTTAAAAGAAAATAACCTAAAAGAATGCATATTATACGAAATTACACACTCAATAAGAAGTAGTTCAGTTCGAAGGCAAGAATTATATTCAATTAGAGAGCTAATTTCACCTCCGTAGTTGCATTTCAGAAGGCTTCAGATCGATCAAATATGATATCTTGTCCCTTAACGTATAACAGTTAATATTTATCACACTAAATGACTAAATGAACAAAATATAACTAGAAATGGACGGTTACCTAGATTTAAAAAGCAATCACGTGTACTTAAACAATCTAAAAGAATACGGATTATGTGACTCAATAAAAAGACATATTAGAAGTAGTTCTATTCGTTGACAAGAATTATATTTTTAAATAGATAGCAAAATTTAGTTCCTTAGTTGCATTTCAGAGGTTACAGACCAACCAAATATAGTATTTTGTCCCTATAGGTTTAACAGTTAATAGTTTTCCTAACTAATTGTCGAATATTAATTTTTTATTCCATTGTACTCTCTGTACATTTTCTACAGTTTTTTGCATTTCTACAGTTTTCAACGTTAAGTTGAACACCCAGCGGCGGCAGTATATTTTTTTAATATAGAGAGAAAGTCTTGGATTAAGAATCTTGCGCAATACTCTATTGACTCTATGTCTAGAGAACGTTTTCAGTGCAAATTTATTATTTAAACAATCGTCTTTTTTCATTGCTACATTCTAAACAATGACATGGCATTAAAATCCTAGACGCAACACTTTTCCATTTCTTTATTCTCGAATGTCTGGGTCACACTCAATTATGTCTCTGCTAAGCATCCAGCTTAAGTTAGAGCGATTAACGTTTTCTTATTGAGTCACGATATTATTTTTTCTTATTCTATTTTCAATTATTAATAATAGTCCAGGTAAGATTTTATTGCCAATACTCACTTTTTGATTAAAATTCAAATATCTGTAAACAACAATTTAATAATCTATATGAATATTTCTCTTTTGTGGCACTATAAACTCGGGGATTTTTCTATCTATTGACAACATTATAGTTGATATTATTCATTTCGTTAAGTCGTCTTAAGTAATACTTTACGTAGTGTTGAATAGTTATATATATATATATATATATATATATATATATATATATATATATATATATATATATATATATATATATATATATATATATATATATATATATATATATATATATATATATATATATATATATAAGAAGAAAATGTTACTTTTTAATAGAACTAGCATGTTCCAAACCTAGAATAATCCTACATTTGTTTAATTTATTCCAAACTATGCAATTTCATCGATGTAAATTTTTAAAATGTTTGTCATCCCTAATAAGTAGCGGTAGTTCAATAGCTACATAGAAAGGGATTTCAAAAGTTTCATGTTTAGTTGTTGACTAGATCATCGCAATGATTTTCTAAAAAAATTCAGTTTTTGAGAAAAATTATAAATATCTTCCTTTTATTTTTTTTAGATATTTAGACATATTCTTACTGTTTAAGAGTTTAATAGTACTGGAATTTTTTGTTTCTTGTATCAGTCCATATACGTTGTAAAAAAAAGTATTTTTTTGTGAATATAAAATACATAAATTTGTATGCTAGTTTCAGAAATATTTCAGTATAGGAAATGTATTAAAAATACCATATTCAAATATTTATTCCCCAATTTTATAACTTTCATGAGTATATTCTCATAAAAGTTTTGAGATTTCATACTTTTGTATTATTACCGTCATTTTAAGTTGAAAATAGAATTCTAAATTTTTTGTTTTATCGAAAATGATTTTTTACTGTATTTTAAATCGATACCATATTTTTATAATTTCGGACTATGCATTTAATTAAGTAGAATAAAGAATAGTTATGTGAAAAAAATTCACACCTTTTTTTAAAAAAAAAAAAAAAATCTGAAGAAACCAGCGAAACAATATATTTTGAAGAAACGGATCTCAGAACCATTTAGTGAACCAGAAAATAAAGAAAATGAAAAATAAAGGAAATTAATTTTAAGTTAGGAATTGAATTTAGATGGTGCTCAGAAAGATAAAAAGAGAAATGATAATGATGATTTTTGATGAATGCTCCGTAACATGTTCCGATAAAAATAGATTATACGGAAATACGTATCGGTACACTAAATACAGATACTTTTTTTCATCTGGAATTTCTTACAGTGTAGAACCATACTTTTCCGAAAAATCGAAATAATTTAAAATATATTAAAAAATATGTAATCTTAACAACATAAATTTTAAATATATTTCCATATTGGAATTATTTAAAAAAAAATTACATTATTTTCCAAAATAAATAAACATTATTTTTTTAAATTTTTGTTTTTTTTTATAATTTTGGATATTTTTTTAAGAGTAGGGGAGAGTGGGGTTAATTGTAACAGGGTACGATTGCAACAGAGCAAAAATTTCGAGTATTGGGTTCTAGATTTGGTTCCTAGGTGGCGCACAAGGTGTATTTAATAAATCTACATGAATACCCTTTCTGGCAACCATTTTTATGTACTTTTGAAAGTGTTACATCAAAAAAGATATTTTCACGCTACGCAAGTACTTTTTCTGGTATTAGAATATTATATTGTAACAAAGTAATTTTGTTTAAACAAATAAAAATTATTAACCGAATATGTAAGTGGACACCTTAATTAACATTTCCAAAAAAAAAGATTAGTTTTGTTAATTAACTAGCATTCTTTTTAACAATAGAAGCTGAAATGGCGTCTTGGGGACGATTGTAACAATAAGTAAAGGGACGAATGTAACTGCTGAAAATAAATAATCTTATGTTTACAAACTATTACTTAACTCTTTAAGAACCACCAATAGCTTCCTATATCATTTATATTATGTTGCATGTGCATTATTTTATTTGTCACCTTTCACAGCAAAAATTAAAATTTTCAACCCCTTAAAGTTAAAAGTTTAATCCTTTAGGTCTCTGCTCATTATTATTTTTACTCCTAAAATATCACTGCTATTTTGATCAATAAAAAAATATATCACAACTATGATAATATGCATAATTAACTATGTTTTAGTTGAATTTATGAACTGTTACAATTGACCCGTAAGTGGGGACAATTGTAACAAGTGCACGACTGTCAAAAATTTTTAATAACTAATATAATAACATTTAAAATAAGGTTTTTTTTTTCTAGTAGAGGATAGTCTACTTTACTCGTCTGTCAATTAATACTAATAATATATTGGAATTTTGTTAGTTAAAAATAGTTAAGTAAAAAATGTTGCAATTGACCCCACTCTCCCCTACTTGTTTTTGAATGACTGAATTCTATAAAGTTTTATTTTATTCTGCTATACTGGAAACAAGTAGCTGAAATAAGTTTAAACAATATGTTTTTATTCAATTTTCGTAAAAATAAGTACATTGTACCAGAAAAGGTACTTCAAACTATTGATTTATGTCATACATTTTATTTTTCTCTTCTCTCGACTACTCAGTTTTTTCTAAAACAATTATATTAACAGACGGATTCTGAATCACACACACAAAAAAACTCATTTATCTCCTTTTGTTTTCATTTATCTTTCTTTCATTCTTAGAGCGGATGAAAGCTCAGCATTGCAAATAAAGCTCATTTCCTCACGTGACTAAAAAGAAAATTTTCATATCATGACCCGATTAATTGTTTACAAGTGACAACTTATTTTTTAGGCCAACGGGGTAGTCCGCATTATAGGCCGCATGAAATAAACGTCTCCAGGCATTCATCTATTTCGCCACACTCAAGCCTTTATGAAACATATTTTTTTGAGCGGCTATTGTGTTTGTGATAAGCGTTGATAGAAAACATGAAAGTAAGTGTTTGTATTTATTATCTCAACAGTTATTTTAACGATAATGACGCTATACTGTAAATTTAACCCCTTATAAGGCCACTTCTTTTTAGCAATGTACTGTTAGAATTTTCATTCTGAAATTACGGTGAAATAACAGTAATCGTTCCACCCGATGAACCATAAAGTTTATGGTTAGGAACATTTTTTTGTTGCTTTTACGGTTTTGAAACCATTTACAACTAGCATAGTTTCTAAACCTTAAAAATAATACTTAAGCGGACATTGAAGCTCTGCGCGTGCTGCGTCACTTATGCTTGAAGGATAGTTTCACGTTCTGATAAACCGGGTCACCAATTAAAGAGAGCAGAACACTGGAAACTGTTCATGTAGTGAAGGAACGGAAGAAATATCGTAATAACCCTGGGATTCAAACCCCCTCTAAGCCTGTTCTGAAATGAACCAATTTGCCCTCTCAGTTACAGTATATATCCAGCTGTATGGAACAAAATGGCTTTACTAGGTTATCCTTGCCTGACGTGGATAAAATTTTGGTTGTTGTCCCGTATTATTAAAGAAAAAAAAAACAATTAATAAGCGTTTTACCTCACTCATAGCATTTTGAATATCATCTTTATTATGGTTATTTGATAGTTTTGGTTGATTATGGTATAGTAACAATTAAATAAATTGCTATTTAATTGTTTTGACCCAGAAATTTCTCACAGTGTCTTATGTTAAAATATTTGTGATATTGAGATTGATTTATAAAAAGAAATATTGAGCATATTGCTTAAAATAAATTTTATTTTTTAAATGGGAAGATGGATGAGGATTCTTAGAATTTTACCTTCTGTAAACAGTTAGCAAAAATTTTGAACTCCATTGCTTCTAAATTATTGAATTTATAAATTCTGCATTTATAAATACAAATAAACTTGAAATGATCAAATGAATAACACACAGTCCAAGAGAGAAAATATATCCACAGAGCTAGCCTCTCTACTTGACCATTTACCAGCCTTTACTGTATCCTATATTAATGTGACTAAATCCTTTTTCGTTTTTATTTTCTTTCTACTGAAGGTATCAACAAGTAACCGTCAAAATCATCGGTGATAAAATAACTTACCATCAACATTTAAAAATTTGGTAGGAAGTATAGTTCCGAAGGCCTTATAAAGGGTTAATAGTACTTGTTACTAATCTCCATTTAATTTAAAAATCGGATGCAAATGTATTTATTTTAATGCTTAAATAAAATGATGCTTAAATTAATACATGTCATAAATAAACTAATTAATTGCACTTTTAAGTAACATTTTATTTTTGATATATTTATGCGCAAATTTACAATTAGATATATTGTACATTTGAATATTATAGATACGAAAGATAATTTATTATACAATATGTTAGTATGGAAACATTTGCAATTGTATTTACAGCTGTTTTATGAATTGCTTGATATATATACGATTCATGGCTAAAATCTTCATTCTATTCACTTGCATAATTTTAAATAAAACTAACAAATGCCTATATCATATGTAAATTAATTAATTTCATTTATAAATTACTTTTTACTGTTGATTCGGAAATATTTTTCTGTTTCATAATGATTCTCCGCTCAAATATACAATTAGATATATTGTATATACAAATATTGTAGATACGAAAGATTATATATGATACAATATGTTTGTATGGAAACACTTTCAATTCGATTTTTAACTGTTCTAATTAGTTGGAATATATGCTTTTTATAGACAAAATCTTCTCTTTACTTACTTGCATAACTTTATATAAAACTAAAAAATACTAAGACTAACCATATATTTTTCAAGTGCATTTGTTTTAAATTAAAAACAGAAAAGAAAGAACATGAGAAATTTCTTCTATTTTTAAAAAATCATTTGTGCATCATTTTTTTTATCGCATAATCACTGTAACAGTTATCATTTTAAAAAATATTTTTCTATGAATTATCATCTGTGTTAAACAATGAAATTTTCTGTTCGCAGTTCAGACTTATACAAAGCTTAAAAATACAGATTTTTTTTATTTAGTGCTTATTAGTAGAAAATTTTACTAAAGAGGTTGTCATGGTATGAATTCATTTTTTGAAGCAGAATATATTAGATTTTGAGCAGGGAGAAAAATATTTAAAATAAAAATCTCAATTACATAAATCAACGGTCAGGATTTGTTTTCATCTGGAAAAGGATTTTTTTATTGTATTGGAATTATATTGATAATGGAACTTCCGAAAGTCTGATCAATAAACAAACGAAAATATGAAAACAAATTGCAAGGAATCCAAGGAATTCCAAGAAAAAATCATCTTGTTTTTAGACCTATGAATTCCTAAAGAGCATTCCTAAGTTAGGTGCTCATTCACTGAAAAATTTAGTGTTCATTCACTGATAACAGCTGTTCATTCACTTGGTTATCTTACTAATTATTTGAACCACCAAAAGCTTAAAACAATATTATGTAAGTTCTCTAAATTGTTTGTTTACATAATTTTCATTTAATAACGAATATGTTGGCACTGTCATTCAGCTAAAATTACAAATTTTGAAATTTTTATGATTTTTTTAAAGGCAAGCTAGGCTTAAGTGTTGCTTTACTGGTCAGTTTACCCTATACAAGGTGTAAAATGTTTGAAAATGGTCAAATATCCCGAGGAAATATAAGCCGTATCAAAAAATTTAATATTTTTACACACATTTAATATTTTTAAAAGCAATTCAATGATAACTCACTCGATTCAACCTTTTTTGTGTGGTTTCTGATTTCCCAGAAATAAAGTAAGCTTATTTGACATATACATTTTGCTCCACAGATGGCTTTGTTGCCGAGAAAAACTAAATAAGGTACAAACTGTTTAAAATGGCGGATCGTAAAACCAATCAGATTAAGAACATAAAAATCTAAATGTCTCAAATATTTTTATAGATTTTGTAATAAAAAAAAATTCGTAAATATTATTTTTTTAATTATTTTTATAAGGATTATAAAAATAGAAATTTTTCATATCTTTATCAATTTCTTGTAAATTATGATTATTATTTTTATTATTTTTTTTTTTGAAAAAATGTCGGAACAATTTTATATTTAATATTTTTTTTTTAATCTAATGGGCCCCGAGACACTGCTATTTTAAATAGCCCATGTCCAATTTAATTTTTCTGAGCTGCATCACCATATGTGAGGTCCTGCATGAACCATACTTTTTTGGAGAATTACTTTACTTGGAGAATCCGAAGCTGCAATAAAAAAGACGGATTCCTATTTAAGACTTCAAAGTTTCCCTTCACCCCGCCACCAAGGGGTAGTGTGGAATATATCATCTTGGTAGCATTCATTGCTTTTAAGAAAATATTGTGCTTTTTTATTTTCACTCTTTCGATCCGATGAATTCATGAGATATTTGACAATTTTAAAACTTTTTTTACTTCTTATATATGTGTCCAAAATTAGAAGTTTATATTATATACTGTAATGTAAAAATAACTTTAGTAACTCTTATCTCTATCTTATCTTACTGTAATTATAAATTTTCTGAATTCAGAAATGGATGTAGTTGATTTACACCTAGTCGCATAAAAGAACATTCTCCTATTGTACTAAAGTACTAAGAACCAAAACTTTTCTATGGTGTACCGATACACCACTTACTAAAAAAATTTTACAGTGTAATTAAATTATTACAGATATAAAGCAGAATATTATATTGATATTTCATGATTCATAATTAATTCAAGTTTGAAAAATATGTGTTTATTTATAAATTTTTTCAGGTCGCCAGAGTCTTCGGAGAAACTTTACGAATCTTACTCTTTCTCACGCGACCATTATCAGAATATGTGCTCACCTATATCTATGAATTATTTATGGGAAAAACAAAACAGTTGCCACCTATAGATAATAAAATATTACTTTTATCAGCATCAGAACTAGCTCAGAAAATTCGAAGACGAGAGGTAATATGCACTTACTAAATCTAAATTTAAATTCGTTGTTTGGTTACAAATAAATGATTCTTTAATATTTATGCACCGTGCTTAGTAATGAGCGCCATTTATACTGGTTGCTTAATTATGTCAGTATTCACCCTCTAAACTTTTATAACGGCGTATTTATACTTTTAAAATTGGTGTCCTAGTATTGTAAAGTTTAATTCCACTTTTTGTGCCATTGGAGAAAAAATTCGAAATTACTGTTCCTATTTTGAAAACGGCTCAAGGCAGAGAAAGATAGTACATAAGGTTATAGCGCAAGTTCGACTATGAACAAATAGACAGTTTTAGTAAGTAAAGCTAATGAAAAACGCTCGAAACAAGCATTTGCCTGCACTGCAAAAAATGGATACACAAATATCACAAAAGTTTCTCCGTTTCTGACAAAACGGTTTCTTGATATACTCTACGAACAAAAATCTCATCAAAGTGGCGAAATAACTATCGTCACTTCTGCGAGGAAGCAAAGTTTGTCAAAATTAATGATATATTTCGTAATTTTTTTTTCTGAAAAAAAATCTCTTAGTGTTTAATGTTTTTACCTTTTCTAATAATCACTTAACCGTAGTCATTATATAGAGGGATCAACGTTGCCCTAACAGCACAAGAAAGATAAATTACACCCATGTCCGGTGCGGGGCACGAAACCTGGATTTTCCTGGTACGAGAACAACTCCTTGACCATGACACAAAGCCGATCGGCATATCTCGTCAATTTATTTTCGATCGTCTAGTTTCGTCATTCGAGTTAACAATCTCCCACAATGCACTACGACGATTTTTTCAGTTGAGGAAACATTTTCGCCATATATTTAAGAGATTGAGTTTTGACACATATAACGTGATTTTAGTGACGAAATGATTCTCAAAATTATGAGAGAGAGAAATTTAATTTATGAGAGTGTGTTACGTGTTTCTGAGCAGAAATGTGAGTAACTGATGTTTGAAAAAGAAACTGACTTGAAACGTTTATTGTTATTTTTATTATTATAGTGAGCATTAATCCCCACAAGTTTTATATTAATTAATAGTTTAATTAATCGAATATTGCTCTACATTTTTTTATTCAATTTTTCCTTTTTATAGAACCCTATCTTAACCAGGAATGCTAACTTCCTAATTTCTTGTAGGGTAGTGTTTTAAGCAGCACACAGTGCCATTTAAATTCACTTAGAAGCATCGCTGTAACTCAAGTCGAAACGGAGTTGAAAACCAAAAGTTACAATGACAGTTACAAAATCTCGCTTTTTCTCGCTGCAGTATGTTTATCAATAAGAAGTTGAAACATGTTTGTGCGGGGAAAAGCAAGATTTTCCGAAACCACGGTTACGGAGAGGGAAAAGTGTGGAGTGCTGAGAAATCACATAACCTTGTGATACCTATTTTTTACAAAGAGTATAGTGAGTTTTGAATAGAGTAAGTACTGAAAACAGTTTTTGTTTCCTATAGATCAGAAGTGAAGAAGTAGTAAGAGCTTACGTAGAAAGGTGCAGAGTGGTGAATCCTCTTATTAATGCAATTGTGGATGAGCGATATGATGATGCTCTTAATGATGCCAGGGCTGTGGATAAGTTTTTAAGCAGCACAGATAAATCCGAAGAACAAATTGCGAAGGAGACTCCCCTTTTAGGAGTTCCATTTTCTTGCAAAGAAGCCATAGGTGTTAAAGGTAATGTGCATTGTGTATTTTAATTTTAATTAAATTGTTGTTGTTCAAAACTTTGTCCTAGATGCTATCAATTGCAGAGTGCAGGGAAAAGTAAGCACACTGTAAAAAAATGGATACTCAAATAACACGAAACTTCCTTCGTTTTTGACGAAATCGTTTTGTTAATCCAAGTGAAAATTTCGTCAAAGTGGCGAAATAACTATCGTCAGTTTTTCAAGGAAACAATTTTCGTGAAAATAAAAAAGTGCATAATGCATTTACTTTTTCAAATAATGACTATTTCACGGGCACTATATAGGCTGTACAACACAACAAGGACATATAGAACAGATATTTAAATTACTTCCATGCCCAAAACAGGTTTCGGACCTTCCTGGCTCGAGGACAACTCCTGTCGATTGTATGACCACCATACAGTCGACAAGTTTAATTTGTCACTTTATTTTCGATTGTCTAGTCTTTATTCTATCTCGTTTCATCATAATAGTTAACAATCTCCCACAATGCACTACGATGCGGTTTCAAGTTGAGGCAACATTTTCGTCATATACTTGAGAGTTCGTGTTTCGTCCCAAATCACGTGGTTTGGTGACGAAATGATCCTCAAAAGTAACGAAATGGCTTGCTTAATTGTCAAAAGTGAGAGCTTCATATCTGGGAGTGCAGAGATCTAAAAATGTCAACATCTTGACTAGCCCTGTTTCTGGTGTTTTAGGTAATTTTTTAAAGTGTATATACATTTCTTAGGCTATTTCTGCAAAAATAGCTTCTAAAAATAAACGTATAATCCCTAGATACTTAAGCGGAATGATATTTGATGATTTATTTTATTTATTAATTTTACCCTCTTTGAACATTCGACCCAATTTTGGGTTAACGACTACTAATGTTCAACTCCGTAGACTTGCAATTTTGAACCAAATGCAGAAGACAAGGGAACTCCTGGATAAAGTTTTTGGGGAAAATTTGCCTTCGTGGAGGTCTTCTCGATGTAACTACCTGGCATTTGCGTTACATGGAAAGGAAAACCACGAAAGCCACCCACTGTTAGCCTGATGACGAAAGGACTCTAACCTATATTATGTCTGTATACCACTGAGGTTATTTTACATCCATACAGTGGCGGGGTGCACAATTTGTATCGACCAACCATCACTGGGGTTTAAAACCCTTGTTCACCTCATTGAAAAGTGAACTTTCCTGAAAGCGAACTTTCCGAACCCCCTGAGCCACCAGGGCCCTACTTGAGGATTTAAAAACTTCATAAAAAATTAACAGTTTCAAAATTATGAAGATAGTAGGGAAAATAGACATGTTTCATGTGCTCCAAAATATGCGCCCATTCTCGAAACATGCCAAAGGTGAATATCCTTTGTCTTGAAAATGGTTCACCATAGTCTTGAGAGTAGGTCCCTATTTTTGAGCACTCGAAAGATGTCGACTTAAGTTACCCTTTTCATAGTTTTTAAGCAAATGGAGTTTCTATATCATCAAGTTTCCAAAATGCTGTTATCAGATCGCGATGATTGACAAGACATAACTCTTTCTAGTAATACTTGTATGCCTCTTTAATGAGTTACATAGGAAAAATAAGATTTTAAACACACGAATCATGGACAAAAGGTACATATTTCAAGTAATATCTGAATGTTTGTAATATAATATGCATTTATGTTTGTTGTTTTAAACTGTTTATTATACTTCAACCGAATAACTGAACAGCATTCGTAAATGTTTACTGTACCATCATTAAGTAACATTAGCTGTTGTTCTCTAGGAATGACTCAAACTTGTGGAATAGTTGCTGCAAAAGGAAGAATTGCAGATGCAGATTCCGATAGTGCTGCACTTTATAGAAAAGCTGGTGCTATTCCTTTAGTTGTGACGATTGTACCTGAGCTATGCATGTGGTGGGAGAGCGCTAACTTATTGCACGGAATGCCTAGAAATCCTTACAATAACACACGCACCGTTGGTGGAAGTACGGGTAAGCCGAATTACAAAGTAATGCAATATCTTATTAATAATATACTAAAATCAACTGAGAAAAAAAAAGTGTGGTTAATGCTTCCAGAACATGGTAAGATTTACCGTGTTTCTGGCTGTATGGGAATTCCAGAAAGCTCGATAATTTTTACCGAAGAACTTTTGTAATGATTTTGGTAAAATTAATAATAGAACATGTTTTTTTTTTAATTTGTGACAAAATATGGTAATTTTATCAGGGTGTGGCATGAAAAGCTTTTATTCGGTTACATTATTACGGCTACATTATTACCGGCTACATTACTTTTGAGTTTCGTATTTTTTACTAAATGTGTGGTAATAAAAAAATAATTTAGTAAATCGGAATTTCCAGCAAACCATTGTCATATAAACAGAAAAAGTGCCAAGTGGTTTGTTTAAGTACGGTAGAGTTCAGATTTTAATTCCAGAATTGTGAGGTTTTCTTTAACAGAAATGTTATTACTATACAGTACGGTAATTATACTAGATTTTGTTTTCTCCGTGTAACTGTTGGAGTAACAGAATTTGATTAATGAAAATTTTAACCATCAGCATGTTGATCCATGGAATATTCTAGATTAAAAGAACCAATGGAACATGATTTATAATTTACAATAGATAAAACATTACAATAAATAGAGAAAGAGCATTTTTACGCAGCATCCTGCACCCATAAGCATTTAGTAAGAAAGTAAGATCAAAATTGTTCTAAAGTAACTGAACTTCGAATGTTAATTTGCGAGATGGGGCATAAAGTTTCTCTAATTTTTTCAAAAATTTAACAAACAAATAAATCCCACAAGTTTATTTGTGCAATTTTTTAGTCTAAAGAGAAAATAAACTAAATTAAAGTAGCAATAACAAGTAAATAAAATAAAAGTAAATGTATAAAGTATAAATAAAGTTACTTGAATGGTTGTACTGTAGTTTCGTTTCCATAAACAATTTCTCAGTCCAAGCACAAAATGTTTCGTGTTTAGACTCCAAGGAAGGTTATTGTTTATAGATATATAGATACAGATAATTATTACATGTCTTTTCAAGTACCTTTATTTGTGTTTTATTTTATTCATGTGCAGCAACAAGTATATACCATACTCTCTTAAAAAGTGCTCATAAAAGCATGTCCTTTCGACTTTTGATAAAACATATTTTTTCATTCCAACATTTAACAAAACTAAACACGAATTATTAAGATACACTGCCATTAATATTTCATTCTGTAAACTATAGTTTGCAGATGGAAAAAAATTTTTAGGAAGTGAAAATTGGATTAGTTATTTAGGACAGAAATTCTCCCGAATTCTGTTCCGCAAAACCCTAGGATTCCGTGGAGGAGTTAAAGAGGTTCCGAAAGTTGGGATTCTATTTTAAAAGTGTCTAATTATTAATATTTTCGAAACATGCAATTATATCAATATTCTATTAATTATTCAGTTTCCCTTTCGAAATTATTTAAAGTAAGATGCAAACGGAAAAAAATGGCAATTTTTTCAAAAATAAATATTTATATTTTTAACAGCAATTTTTAAAATAAATAATAAAAAGGATAAGTAATTTTAAAAAATTGCATTATTATTTCATATTGCTCTAAATTCGTTACTATAAAAACGTTTATAATAGTTCTCTTTCATTTTCATATCAACGGATATTATAATTCCACTTATTTTAATCATTTTTTGATTACATATATTTTCCAAAAAGAGATTCATAGGCAGAATAGATACCGCTCGAGCTTGGCAAATTCATCTATCAGACCTAAAACTTTAAGATATTTATTGATAAAACGATGCAAAATTATATCTACTTATTAAATATTTTCAAAATAAATGTTTATTGCGTTCCTAATGTCTTTCTTAAAGTGAAGGTTCCGTCAAAAGAATGTTGATCATTAGGCAAAAAAAATTTGGAAGCGCAGATTTAGAAGATATGGATTTAAAAACAAGAAAAAAATTCGTTACGTCTGCTTACTGAAGTCTCAATAACTCCGAAACGAATTCTTCCAATACATGAAACTTTTATAATGCAATTACATTTATCATGTGTGAAGCCTATGTTTGAAATAATTATGTTTGAATTTGAACAGAAATTAATTTAACTGTCATTTTTTATTCACTATGAAATCCAATGTCCAACTGATGAAATACGAAGGCTTGCTTAAAAAATTACTTATTCACATAAAATATTATATTATTCTAAACACGCATAGCGTACAATCAAAACAAGTACTATTCTTTTCAAAACATATTCAATAATAAAAAAAAATATACACGTTTAATATTATTTGTCCTTAAAATACCTGAAAACAATTGGAAGTTAAATATTTAAGTATTAATCACAGAATTTTTAAAAGAAACATTTTTAAGGAATAAAAAATCGAATATTAGTTAAAAAGTTCAAAGTGATTCTTTTTTTTTTTTTTTTTTTTTTGCGCACTGTGAAAAAAAAATCTATGTAATTTCACACAATTTGTATATTAAATATTTTCTATAACGAAATTTTGATTATTTTTGACCATGATTCAAATTACATCGACTATATAAAATCTATAGTAACTTAGACAATAAAAGCTAGTATTCCATTGCAAAAAGCTGTAGAGAAAATTTTGTAAATTAATGCAAAAAGCTTGCACTGCAATAATAAGTATGCTTTTCAGGAGGGGAAGGGGGTATACTAACAGCTTGTGGTGCCATTATTGGAATAGGAAATGATATAGCAGGAAGTATTCGTCTACCGGCTGCATTTTGTGGTATATACGGGCATAAACCATCCACAGGTACAGTTTATGATTCATTTATGAGCATAAAGTTATTAGTAATAAACTTTTATTTGTTTATTTGTCTGTTATATATTTTAAACTATCTGTCTAGCCTTAACAGCTTTTCACTATTATCAACAATGATTAAAAATACATAAGTACCGATGCTTAGACACTATAAAAAATTTTGGATAAAATTAAGGTAAAAAATTCCGGCTCTCAGGGTGTCGGTAATTTCTAAACTCGGTAAAATCAATTTTTATCGGAACATGTTACGGAGCCAAAAATCTGATATTCAGTAATAATTATCGTGAAATCTACTACTGTAAAAATACAGAATAATATTTCATGGTAATAAATGATTTAATGGTATAAAATTGATATTACGAACGATACTTTGTATCGCAATTTGATCTGGAATTTTTTGAAATGTAGCAGATTAGTATGATTTTAACACTCTTTGAAAAAAAGAGTTTTTCTGTTATGTTAATTATTATTAAACTCTAAATAAGCTCTCAGGGTGTCGGTAATTTCTAAACTCGGTAAAATCCATTTTTATCGGAACATGTTACGGAGCCAAAAATCTGATATTCAGTAATAATTACCGTGAAATCTACTACTGTAAAAATACAGAATAATATTTCATGGTAATAAATGATTTAATGGTATAAAATTGATATTACGAACGATACTTTGTATCGCAATTTGATCTGGAATTTTTTGAAATGTAGCAGATTAGTATGATTTTAACACTCTTTGAAAAAAAGAGTTTTTCTGTTATGTTAATTATTATTAAACTCTAAATAAGGAACAAATTATAGAACGTATTTACACATCTAAAAATTTTTTAACAGATTTTTCCCTTTTACTATTGTATTTAAATGTTTAGTTAAGGAATAATTACCGTAAAAACTACTACTGTAAAAATACAGAATAATATTTCATGGTAATAAATGATTTAATGGTAAAATTGATATTACGAACGATACTTTGTATCGTAATTTGATCTGGAGTTTTTTGCAATGAAGTAAAGGATTAGTATGATTTTAACACTCTTTGAAAAAAAGAGTTTTTCTGTTATGTTAATTATTATTAAACTTTAAATAAGGAGCAAATTATAGAACGTATTTACACATCTAAAAAATTTTTAACAGATTTTTCCCTTTTACTATTGTATTTAAATGTTTAGTTAAGGAATCAAATTTAAAGCTTTAACTATGCTATATTTATTATATTCTAGATCTGCAAAGAAAACTATGTGGGTGTGTTTTATCTATGAGATAGGGTACTGTAAATGTCTTTTATGTTTTCTCTTATTTGCGAAAATGTTTTCTTTATTTATTGAGACGTTTTACGTAACAAAACAGGGATATTTGGAGCATCCTTTTTGAAAAAAGAAAGTAAAACATTTTAAATTTCACCTCATATTTATTTATCGAAAATTTTTGTCGGTAGGTTTATTTTCCTTCTTAAATTTCTACTACTGCAACATACCTAATAAAATTAGAAAAAAAAAACATTAATGTTTTCCCCCTATCATTTGAATAAATAAGGAAAAAATAGCATCACTTAAAGATTAACAGTCACTCTATACGATGTGATATAACATTTACCTCAAAAGCATTAGAGAAAACCTATACAATAAAAAACAATATAATTACCAATATGCAATAAAATAACAAAAATAATATGTCTAATTATTACAAAGTATTTTTTTTTTCTTTACCTTTGAATAAACGGATTTTTTTATTGTATGTTAAAAGATCATTGATTTACTTAAAAATTTTCTGAGATATAATAAAGTGCGTGAAAAGTAAAATTAACATTATGGGGCCTAAGCTTTCATCCACACTCCGGAGTAAATAAGTGAAACCATATTTTCCAAATTGCAGCTATGAGTTATATTTTCATTGTTACAAATCCAAAACCCATGAAAAAAAGTCATGTTTATTCATGAAAAAAAATCTTTTTTGTGTGATTCTGTACCTAAACTTGTAATTAATAGTGATTCGGATTAATTCTTATATTTGAGGTTACCTCTTGTAATGATTATTAATCATTATTATTGATGTATTCATATTCATAAAAAATATTCGGTTAAATTTACTTTTAAGCTTTCTATTTTTTACTAAATGATGGGTAAAAAGAACTGTACTTTTAAAAACCAGAATTTTTGGTAAATCGTTTCCATATGAACGGAAAAATTACCAAATGAATGGTTTAAATACCGTATATTTAAGTTTTTGTAACCAAAGTTATGGTTTTCCACCAGGAATGCCATTACCATACTTACCGTATGATAGATAATTAGATTAGAATAGGGAAAAAAGAACTGTACTTTTAAAAACAAGAATTTTTGGTAAACCGTTTCTATATGAACGGAAAAATTACCAAATGAATGGTTTAAATACTTAACCAAAGTTATGGTTTTTCACCTGGAATGCCATTACCATACTTACCGTATGATAGGTAATTAGATTAGAATAGGGAAAAAAGAACTGTACTTTCAAAAACAAGAATTTTTGGTAAATTGTTTCCATATGAACGGAAAAATTACCAAATGAATGGTTTAAATACCGTATATTTAAGTTTTCGTAACCAAAGTTATGGTTTTCCACCAGGAATGCCATTACCATACTTACCGTATGATAGGTAATTAGATTAGAATAGGGAAAAAAGAACTGTACTTTTAAAAACAAGAATTTTTGGTAAATCGTTTCCATATGAACGGAAAAATTACCAAATGAATGGTTTAAATACCGTATATTTAAGTTTTTGTAACCAAAGTTATGGTTTTCCACCAGGAATGCCATTACCATACTTACCGTATGATAGATAATTAGATTAGAATAGGGAAAAAAGAACTGTACTTTTAAAAACAAGAATTTTTGGTAAACCGTTTCTATATGAACGGAAAAATTACCAAATGAATGGTTTAAATACTTAACCAAAGTTATGGTTTTTCACCTGGAATGCCATTACCATACTTACCGTATGATAGGTAATTAGATTAGAATAGGGAAAAAAGAACTGTACTTTCAAAAACAAGAATTTTTGGTAAATTGTTTCCATATGAACGGAAAAATTACCAAATGAATGGTTTAAATACCGTATATTTAAGTTTTCGTAACCAAAGTTATGGTTTTCCACCAGGAATGCCATTACCATACTTACCGTATGATAGGTAATTAGATTAGAATAGGGAAAAAAGAACTGTACTTTTAAAAACAAGAATTTTTGGTAAATCGTTTCCATATGAACGGAAAAATTACCAAATGAATGGTTTAAATACCGTATATTTAAGTTTTTGTAACCAAAGTTATGGTTTTCCACCAGGAATGCCATTACCATACTTACCGTATGATAGATAATTAGATTAGAATAGGGAAAAAAGAACTGTACTTTTAAAAACAAGAATTTTTGGTAAACCGTTTCTATATGAACGGAAAAATTACCAAATGAATGGTTTAAATACTTAACCAAAGTTATGGTTTTTCACCTGGAATGCCATTACCATACTTACCGTATGATAGGTAATTAGATTAGAATAGGGAAAAAAGAACTGTACTTTCAAAAACAAGAATTTTTGGTAAATTGTTTCCATATGAACGGAAAAATTACCAAATGAATGGTTTAAATACCGTATATTTAAGTTTTCGTAACCAAAGTTATGGTTTTCCACCAGGAATGCCATTACCATACTTACCGTATGATAGGTAATTAGATTAGAATAGGGAAAAAAGAACTGTACTTTTAAAAACAAGAATTTTTGGTAAATCGTTTCCATATGAACGGAAAAATTACCAAATGAATGGTTTAAATACCGTATATTTAAGTTTTTGTAACCAAAGTTATGGTTTTCCACCAGGAATGCCATTACCATACTTACCGTATGATAGATAATTAGATTAGAATAGGGAAAAAAGAACTGTACTTTTAAAAACAAGAATTTTTGGTAAACCGTTTCTATATGAACGGAAAAATTACCAAATGAATGGTTTAAATACTTAACCAAAGTTATGGTTTTTCACCTGGAATGCCATTACCATACTTACCGTATGATAGGTAATTAGATTAGAATAGGGAAAAAAGAACTGTACTTTCAAAAACAAGAATTTTTGGTAAATTGTTTCCATATGAACGGAAAAATTACCAAATGAATGGTTTAAATACCGTATATTTAAGTTTTCGTAACCAAAGTTATGGTTTTCCACCAGGAATGCCATTACCATACTTACCGTATGATAGGTAATTAGATTAGAATAGGGAAAAAAGAACTGTACTTTTAAAAACAAGAATTTTTGGTAAATCGTTTCCATATGAACGGAAAAATTACCAAATGAATGGTTTAAATACCGTATATTTAAGTTTTTGTAACCAAAGTTATGGTTTTCCACCAGGAATGCCATTACCATACTTACCGTATGATAGATAATTAGATTAGAATAGGGAAAAAAGAACTGTACTTTTAAAAACAAGAATTTTTGGTAAACCGTTTCTATATGAACGGAAAAATTACCAAATGAATGGTTTAAATACTTAACCAAAGTTATGGTTTTTCACCTGGAATGCCATTACCATACTTACCGTATGATAAGTAATTAGATTAGAATAGGGAAAAAAGAACTGTACTTTCAAAAACAAGAATTTTTGGTAAATTGTTTCCATATGAACGGAAAAATTACCAAATGAATGGTTTAAATACCGTATATTTAAGTTTTCGTAACCAAAGTTATGGTTTTCCACCAGGAATGCCATTACCATACTTACCGTATGATAGGTAATTAGATTAGAATAGGGAAAAAAGAACTGTACTTTTAAAAACAAGAATTTTTGGTAAATCGTTTCCATATGAACGGAAAAATTACCAAATGAATGGTTTAAATACCGTATATTTAAGTTTTTGTAACCAAAGTTATGGTTTTCCACCAGGAATGCCATTACCATACTTACCGTATGATAGATAATTAGATTAGAATAGGGAAAAAAGAACTGTACTTTTAAAAACAAGAATTTTTGGTAAACCGTTTCTATATGAACGGAAAAATTACCAAATGAATGGTTTAAATACTTAACCAAAGTTATGGTTTTTCACCTGGAATGCCATTACCATACTTACCGTATGATAGGTAATTAGATTAGAATAGGGAAAAAAGAACTGTACTTTCAAAAACAAGAATTTTTGGTAAATCGTTTCCATATGAACGGAAAAATTACCAAATGAATGGTTTAAATACCGTATATTTAAGTTTTCGTAACCAAAGTTATGGTTTTCCACCAGGAATGCCATTACCATACTTACCGTATGATAGGTAATTAGATTAGAATAGGGAAAAAAGAACTGTACTTTTAAAAACAAGAATTTTTGGTAAATCGTTTCCATATGAACGGAAAAATTACCAAATGAATGGTTTAAATACCGTATATTTAAGTTTTTGTAACCAAAGTTATGGTTTTCCACCAGGAATGCCATTACCATACTTACCGTATGATAGATAATTAGATTAGAATAGGGAAAAAAGAACTGTACTTTTAAAAACAAGAATTTTTGGTAAACCGTTTCTATATGAACGGAAAAATTACCAAATGAATGGTTTAAATACTTAACCAAAGTTATGGTTTTTCACCTGGAATGCCATTACCATACTTACCGTATGATAGGTAATTAGATTAGAATAGGGAAAAAAGAACTGTACTTTTAAAAACCAGAATTTTTGGTAAATCGTTTCCATATGAACGGAAAAATTACCAAATGAATGGTTTAAATACCGTATATTTAAGTTTTTGTAACCAAAGTTATGGTTTTCCACCAGGAATGCCATTACCATACTTACCGTATGATAGATAATTAGATTAGAATAGGGAAAAAAGAACTGTACTTTTAAAAACAAGAATTTTTGGTAAACCGTTTCTATATGAACGGAAAAATTACCAAATGAATGGTTTAAATACTTAACCAAAGTTATGGTTTTTCACCTGGAATGCCATTACCATACTTACCGTATGATAGGTAATTAGATTAGAATAGGGAAAAAAGAACTGTACTTTCAAAAACAAGAATTTTTGGTAAATTGTTTCCATATGAACGGAAAAATTACCAAATGAATGGTTTAAATACCGTATATTTAAGTTTTCGTAACCAAAGTTATGGTTTTCCACCAGGAATGCCATTACCATACTTACCGTATGATAGGTAATTAGATTAGAATAGGGAAAAAAGAACTGTACTTTTAAAAACAAGAATTTTTGGTAAATCGTTTCCATATGAACGGAAAAATTACCAAATGAATGGTTTAAATACCGTATATTTAAGTTTTTGTAACCAAAGTTATGGTTTTCCACCAGGAATGCCATTACCATACTTACCGTATGATAGATAATTAGATTAGAATAGGGAAAAAAGAACTGTACTTTTAAAAACAAGAATTTTTGGTAAACCGTTTCTATATGAACGGAAAAATTACCAAATGAATGGTTTAAATACTTAACCAAAGTTATGGTTTTTCACCTGGAATGCCATTACCATACTTACCGTATGATAGGTAATTAGATTAGAATAGGGAAAAAAGAACTGTACTTTCAAAAACAAGAATTTTTGGTAAATTGTTTCCATATGAACGGAAAAATTACCAAATGAATGGTTTAAATACCGTATATTTAAGTTTTCGTAACCAAAGTTATGGTTTTCCACCAGGAATGCCATTACCATACTTACCGTATGATAGGTAATTAGATTAGAATAGGGAAAAAAGAACTGTACTTTTAAAAACAAGAATTTTTGGTAAATCGTTTCCATATGAACGGAAAAATTACCAAATGAATGGTTTAAATACCGTATATTTAAGTTTTTGTAACCAAAGTTATGGTTTTCCACCAGGAATGCCATTACCATACTTACCGTATGATAGATAATTAGATTAGAATAGGGAAAAAAGAACTGTACTTTTAAAAACAAGAATTTTTGGTAAACCGTTTCTATATGAACGGAAAAATTACCAAATGAATGGTTTAAATACTTAACCAAAGTTATGGTTTTTCACCTGGAATGCCATTACCATACTTACCGTATGATAGGTAATTAGATTAGAATAGGGAAAAAAGAACTGTACTTTCAAAAACAAGAATTTTTGGTAAATTGTTTCCATATGAACGGAAAAATTACCAAATGAATGGTTTAAATACCGTATATTTAAGTTTTCGTAACCAAAGTTATGGTTTTCCACCAGGAATGCCATTACCATACTTACCGTATGATAGGTAATTAGATTAGAATAGGGAAAAAAGAACTGTACTTTTAAAAACAAGAATTTTTGGTAAATCGTTTCCATATGAACGGAAAAATTACCAAATGAATGGTTTAAATACCGTATATTTAGGTTTCCGTAACCAAAATTATGGGTTTCCACCAGGAATGCCATTACCATACGGAAAGGTAATTAGATCAGATTTTTTTTCTGCGTTTAGTTGTTGAAAATACAATCATTAAAATAAAAGTTATTTATGGTGTTATCCTCAAAAATTTGCGCACGATAAATACGTTCCTTTAAGACCATGTATGAATTTTAAAAACTTAAACTTGTATATAAATTTTTCAAGTCTATCTTATTTCATGCACTTTCTATTAATTTAGGGATAAACGTGTATCAAAAACTTAAAATTTTACGAGCGCCAAAATTTTTGAAAAAATTTACACATTTCAGTTTAATATTATCCTTAATCTATTTGTAAAAATAAATATTTATTTTTTTAAGTTATAAATTAACACTCTTTGCATATGGAGACTAAAGTTGCATAATTTTTTGCACCGCGAATTTATCGTTGTTTGATAAAATTACATTACCGATTGTATGGATTGCTTCAACAGTAAATTATAACTAAGTGCATAAAAGTCTGCGATATGAGAGCTGCAAAATGTGAAACAGTTTTGACTTTGTATATTGTTTAAGAACACTACACTAACATATTTTAATAACTGAGCAGCGAGTAGAGCGAGTACGGGACAATTCTATGAGAGTAGCAAGAAATCGTGGTCAAGAGGCGTAACACTTTACATTGAGAAAAAAAGTATGGTCAAAACAACCAGAATTTGGTAAAACTAAGCTTGTTCCTAGCTCTATGGAAGCACAAAAAATCTCGGTTTATTTTTAACGTAGTGCTTTGGTAGTGATTTTGGTAAAATTAACACTAAAATATGTTTTTATAATATGTAATATATTATTTTATAATATGTATATAATTTTAAATGTATATAATTTTATAAATTTACATATATCATTTTAAAATAAATATGGTTTTATGTATGTATTATTTAAATAAAATTTCAGTTTTAGACTCGAGCCACAAATTAGGATTTTAAAACTTTTAAAAGCGAATTTATTTGTCTGATAAAACAGGAAGACATTTTCTATCAAAATACCTTTCATTACCATCTATGGTTCTGTAATGTTCAAGTCTTCATAGACTGTGTTAAATTTAATGTTAACAAAAATACACTCTTAGCTGTGATACTAAATATTAATATTAATATCGGTGATCACAGAATAGTGTTGAGGTATTGTCTTGTGCCTTCATAACTCTTAGTCTATTTGAAATAAAACTTACATTTTAAGTTCACATCAGAACTTGAAATTTATATTTAAGTTCACATGAAAATTTTTTATCGATTTCATTTTTTAGTATAATAATAAAAATAAGTATAAAATATATGTTTAGTAATTTGGTGATCTGATGTATTATGTATGTTTAGAAAATATGTATATTATATATTAGATTATGTATGTTATATATTAGATTATGTATGTTATATATTAGATAATGTATGTTATAAGTTTAACAGTTAACAGTTTTCTATGAAATTTAACTATTTATAATGAACGATTTTTCACTTGGAAAATGTAATTCAAAATTCTCAATTGATTATTTTTTTAAGTGATACTCTTTTATATTTCTGGGTGCCCTTAAATTTAAAACAGTTAATTATTTGAACGCATGCAACTCCTCAAGTTTAAAATATCTAATGTGCATTAAACGTTTAACAATAATAATAATAAAACTTTGTCCAGATTTATGTACGAACATCTTTATTAATTAGATGATTAATTTTAAACTAATATAAGTCAGATTTTGTTATTCAGATTTTGTTTATACATGTTATTCTCAAGAAACAGAGTCCCAGACCCATATCTTGAAATAAATTCTTATAGATTTGAAACAGTGAGGAGTTTTACTTACTTAGGATCAATTATTACCATTGCTCCTAAAATTGCTCCTGAAATAAAAAATCGACTTTATTAGGCCGATAGGGCTGTCTATGGGCTCAGAATATTTATTAAATCTAGGTTTCTTTCTAGAAAAACAAAGTTCGTAATCTACAAAACGCTTGTCCGGCCAGTCTTGACATACACCTCTGAAGCTTGGACAATGACAAAACTGGAGGAAAATTGTATCGCAATATTTGAGAGAAAGATTTTGCGGGGTATACTTGGTGGTGTAAATGAAAACTATAACTGGAGAAGGAGATTTAACTTTGAACTGTACAAGATTTATAAACAACCTGATGTATTATTAAATACATAAAAATAAATAGAATGAATTGGATCGCCCACATGATTCGCATGAGTGACGACAACACAATAAATAAGATACTGCTTTTTAGACCCACTGGAAAAAGAAAGCCGGGAAGGCCGCGGTTGAGATGGGCTGACTCAGTGGAGTCTGATTTTCTCGCAATTAATGAAAAAAATTGGAGATCAAAGATAAATCGGAAGTCGTCATGGAGAAATCTTCAGAGGAAGGCATTGGCTCACATTGGGCTGTCTGGCCAATTATGATGATGATGATGAGTCAGATTTTAAAATTAAGTATTTTAAAACAGCACTTTTATAAAAGTAAGGGAAGCATTTTAATAAAATAAATTGAAGCATTATGAAAACTATTCATTTTTTGAACTTTTATTGTTTTCATAGAGCCATTAAAGCAAGGGGTGTGACTGTTCTTGTTTTCCATTGGCACCATCTATATCCCTGAATTTGACTTCTGTCACACCCATACGTCACGTCAGTTTATAGGGCGGACCCATTCATACATCCATTCATTCATCCACTGAGCGTAATTTTGACCTGAAACAGAGAACTGTCTATCTCCAATTCAGTACCCTCAGAAATATTGTTTGTTATGGAAACATGGAGGTCTTTGTGACCCGACAGATGTAACGTGCATCAGTCACCATTTACTACACGGGAAGTCTTCGGCCGGCTCTATCCCGCTCTATTCAACCAGGCTATCCCGGCCCTTTTGAACTGTTCAAAAAATTATATATAATCCCAAAACATCAATAAAACAATTTTTTTGAAAAACATTACCACCGAAGAATTTTACGGAATATTTAAAATTTTGAAATTTTGCACTTTTAAAAATTTATCAATTAATAAATGTCAAGAAATTTTACTTATAATTTGAAAACTATTAAAATTAATTGCTTAACAGTTAAAATATAACAGTCAAATAATAAGTGCAGATGTTAATTATTGAAGTTTAATCTACACTCTAAAGAATTCCGGATCAAATTACAGTAAATGTACCGGCAAAATTTCCCGGAACAATACCGTAATTTTTACACTAATGTTTATAGTGTAATATCTCATGCTCTGAAGTCAAATAATTATTACTATTAAGCATACGGAATAAAATTTTAGGATAAAAATGGATTTTAAGAAAAAAATAGTTTTACGGATGAGGGATGTCGATGCTTTATAGCTCAATTTGATCAGTTATTTTTGACAGTGTACTCTTGAAATTTAAACAAGTTTTTAAATGAATTTGTTTATTATTTTTAAAAAATAAATTGCATTTATTAGGTTTAGTGTCCAATTTTGGTTTTTTCCCGTCTGATGATCAAGAAAATGAAAGCGTTGATGCATTTGTCAGTACAGGGCCCATGTGCCGATACGTTGAAGATCTTCCACTTTTGATGAAAATTTTAGCCAAAGATGACAAAATGATTCATCTGAATGAAGAGGTATATTAGTATTAGATTATATCCAAACATAATATTCATATCAAATCATAGTTCATATCAAATCATAATATTATGTTAGCTACACTGCGAAAAAAACCAAGGTGAAATTTATCTCTGGATATGTTGTTAAATTACCTAAAAAAGTTTGTGAAGTAACCTTTCATTTCAAATTAACTCCAAATCCAGTTCTCTTATACAATTTAAATAGTGTAATTTAAATCTAACACTTATAGTAGAAAAAGCTAACGTCACGCTCCCGTCCATTCGCAACAAACTAGATTTATTTTTGCTTCCGAAAATACTAATGTTGGCGCACTCTGGATATCGCCAACGATTTTCGATTGAAAATTTTAGTCAGGCAGAACATTAACAAGTAGGGAAGAGTCGGGTAGCCCCGCCCACTTAAGGACTATTGCTTATATTTCTGTATAATATTGAGTAATAATCAAGATTTTTGTATGTTTCTATTGTTTTATCATTTAATTAAATAATACAAAAAGAATAAACCAAAAAAAGAATAGTTTAACTTAAAAAAATAGAAATTTAAAAAAACATGTTTTTCAGCTCTTTTCAAAATGTGTCGGGTAGCCCCGCCCAGTAACAAAAATTATGTTTTTTGATTGTTTTTTCAGGTGTAAATGAAAATGTCCAATGTATTGACAATAGATAAACCTTATTTATCATTTTTATCACAAAATTATTTTTTTTATTACATATTTATATACTTTTAGTGAATTCTATCATTTATTAACAACAAATGTTATATTTTTTATTATTATTAATGTATATTAATATATTATAATATTAATATATTATAATATTAATATATTATAATATTAATATATTATAATATTAATATATATTTATATTAAATATTTAAAGAAAATAATTTAATTTAAGTAAATCTTTGGAACCGTACATTTATCGACGAAATAAAAGTGGGCTGTGATACCTAACATTCATGTGAGCGGGGCTACCCGAAATTTTGACCGAATCCAACTACCGAATCCAATTTTTTTGTAAATTTGTAATTACTCGAACAATTTTTCACAAATAAACTTCGTTCTTTGTGCAAACTAAACTTAAGACTACATACTTTAATGCTGTATGTATAGAAAAAATTATTTTTTTAATATTAAAATGAAGTTTGATCGAAACATTCAACCAATTTTTCTTAATATCATGACAACTGTATTCAACATATTTTCAAAACTATTGTTTACCATGTTACCAGCTGCATAAATACTTGAAACTTTGAAAATAATCTTTTTTTAATCTAACAATTACATTGTCTGATGGCCCATTGACTTGAAAAAATATTCTATACGTATGAAATTGACATTGGGCGGGGGTACCCGCTGGGCGGGGCTACCCGACTCTCCCCTACACCACATTCTTAGTGTAGCGACATACTTTAGCTCATTTTTGTTTTTGAAAAAAGTGGATGCTAAGTGTTCAAATATAATTAGTTTTACATTTCTATTAACATTTGCTGAATCAATATTGCTTGGCCGGCTACGTTGCATTGGAGAGGGTGAAAACTAAATATGATTTGGCGAGAGTTTGCTATTATCTTTTACGTTGCTATATATTTCTAAAATCAAAAATTCGCCGTTAAAGTATGCATGTATGTTTTTAATGCAAAACATGCAAGTGATGTAGTGGGGGTATCTCGATCCTGATTGGTTGTTGAAACGTGGCTTTGGTTACTTTATCAACTGTTCTTTCCATTCTATTTCGAGTAAGCCAAAACGTCAAATATCAAATCTCTTAAGTTATACATTATATATTCTTTCTCGATTCTTTCACAAAGATTTCAATTATCTCGCTGTATGTTTCTTACTTAACACAAAGACAGGCACGAAGTCATGTAGAACATAAATAAACTTATTATGTATCAAACTTGCCAGGTACACAAACAAAAACATATCACGGTTCACATGACTCTTGTTGAAATTTTGGACAAACTTTATCTGTTCCTCAAAAGATCTATCTTGACTAACAAAAACATCTAATATTTACAGTATGATGGCTACAATTCCTATGACTCTTGTTGAAATTTTGGACAAAGTTTATCTGTTCCTCAAGAGATCTATCTTGACTAACAAAAACATCCAATATTTACAGTATGATGGCTACAATTCCTATGACTCTTGTTGAAATTTTGGACAAAGCTTATTTGTTCGTCAGAAGATTTATTATTTTGATTTACAAAAACATCCAATATTTACAGTATGATGGCTACAATTCCTATGACTCTTGTTGAAATTTTGGACAAAGTTTATCTGTTCCTCAAAAGATCTATCTTGACTAACAAAAACATCCAATATTTACAGTATGATGGCTACAATTCCTATGACTCTTGTTGAAATTTTGGACAAAGCTTATTTGTTCGTCAGAAGATTTATTATTTTGACTTACAAAATTGTCCAATATTTACAGTAAGAGTGTTAATACTAATCTGATACAGTAGTTTAATTTATGTATACCCTGCCAAGCAAATGAAAAACTACCCCAGTGTAAATGTTTCGTAAAGCACTGACTTTGTTTTTCCAGATGCACGACAGTGCTGTATCTTATAAATAATGAGTTTTATCTTTTCCTTGTTTAAGGTGGACTTCCGTAAAGTGAAAGTGTATTTTATGGAAGGATTTCCTGATTTTCTCCTAAATCCTGTACCTGCTGTGAGGAAAGCTGTTAAGAAAGTATGAATTTGATTGTTTTGAAACTTTGGAATAGTTTATACCATAGGTTTACAACGTGGGCGTTATTGCTCCTCGTTAGTGAGCATTTAAAACTTCTAAGGGAAACGTTGATAGAGGATATGTAAACACTTATATGCATAAGAAAACGTTTTGTAATATATAATCCAATTAAGATTTAGTATTTTATTTTGTATTCAAAAATCAATGCACACTTAACTTTATTTCAAGTTAAATATACTGCTTTAATAATGCATGCATGTTTAACTTTGTTTAAGTCATTAAAGTAGTTATTCAACAATTCATTGAAAAAAATAATTAATCAAATTTTAGAGGGGAAAAAATAATATTTTGCAGTTTGGCACAAAAATTATTGCCCTTGGAAGTTTGAGGTGATCTAATGATTGGATCTTCAGGTTCTAGGACTCAATCCTAATGAATCGAGGGGGTAACCTCAAATATTCTAATTAATTAGTGCAGAAAATATTTAAGTTACAAAATCCGACACAAAAACACTTTCTCTGAATAAACATACCTTTTTATCATCGGATTCAAATTTCTAATCCCAAAAATATCGCGGTTGGCTGCAATCTGGGAAATATGGTCCCCATAATTTGATCAGGAGAGCGATCCAAAGTTTGAACCTCATAATGTTCATTTTATTTATTGCTTATTTCACCATATCTCATAAACATTTTAAGGAAATTGAAAAAGTTTTGCACACAGTAATAAAATTCGATTAGCCAAAGATAATTATACACAAGAAATAAATTTTTGTAAATTTATTTATATGAAGTTTATTATTTTTTATTACTTTATTTAAAAATGGTCGAAAATATTTTTGAATTGTAAGGTATACAATTTTTTACATCATTTTAAAGTATGTAATTGTGCATGGCAAAATACAAAATTTGAGCGAAATAGGTTGGATAGTTCCTAAGAAATTAAATTTTAAAAATATCATATATTTAAAAATCAATTATTCAACTGATTTCGCTCAAATTTTGATATTTGCCATGCAAAATTACACACTTTAAAATGATATATAAAAAAAACTCTATCCCTTGCAATTCAAAATTTTTTCGTTTGTCACTAAATGAAATAATAAAAATTAATAAATATTTACTAAAATTTATTTTTGCAATGAATTTTCTCAGAATAAACTAATTTTAAAACTGTGTGTTAACATTTTTCAATTAGCTTGAAAATTTCACGAGCTATGGTAATACGCAAAAAATAATTTAGCATTAATGGGTCCAAACTTTGGATCGCTCTTCTGATCAAACTATGGGAACCATATTTCCCTGGTGGCGGCTATATCCCCCCTATACTTAGGAGTCAGAAACTCAAATCCGTTGGAAAAAAAGGTATGCTTATTCAAAGAAAGTACTTTTTGCGTCTGATTTCTTAACTTAAAATATCGTCTACACAAATTAATTAGCATGTTTGAGGTCACCCCCTCGAACCATTCAGATTGAGTTTTAGAACGTAAAGATCCGATCATTTGATCAAATGTTAATCAGGTTAATCTGAGTTTTTTTTTGTTCCTTTTTATTTAGTACTGTACACGTATTTCGTTTAAATTTCAATAGCACAATTTTTGAAACACTACACAGTAGTTTTCTTTCTTTGAAATATTTTGTCAAATTGTGATAAGGTAGTTTGATATATTTGGTTTCTATTTGTGTTCCATCGATGTACTTTTTTACACATTTGTAGCTCTATTTTTAGTAAATTTGTGAAATAAAATAGTAAGCCTGGGAAGAAAAATGTATTCCCTGTCACAAACATTTAATTAATTTTATAATAGTGTGATAAAATTTTTCAATTCTCTTAAAAAATTTGCGAGATATGGCGAGTTAACCAAAAAGGAAAATTTACATTAAGGGGTCCAAACTTTAGATAGCTCTTCTGACCAAACTATGGGGACCATATTTCTTAGATTGCTGCTACCCCCTATATTTTAAGAGTCAGAAATACGAATCCGATGAAAAGAAGGCATGCTTATTCATAGAAAGTACTTTTTGTGTCTGATTTCGTAACTTAAAACATCGTCTACACTAATTAATAAGCATATTTGAGGTCACCCCCTCGAACAATTAAGATTGAGTTCTAGAACGTAAAGATCCGATCATTAGATCAAAAGTTAACCAGATTCGTCTGTTTTCCCCCCTTTTTTGCGCATTATACTCGTATTTTGATCTCAGATTTCAACAGCTTAATTTTTGAAATATTATACTGCAGTTTTCTTTCTTTGAAATACTTTGACAAATTGCGATAAGGTCGTTTGAGATATTTGATTTTCATTATTTTTCTATTGATGTACTTTTTTACGCATTTGTAGCACTATTTTTAGTAAGTTTGTGAAATAAAACAGTGAGTCAGAGAGGAAAAATGTATTCCCTACCACAAGCATAGACTATCAGTCTAATTTCAGACAACCAGTGCAACATTATAACGTTTTAAAACGAGATCTTAAGCTACATCAAAAGTCCCCACATAAATTTAAAATTTTTGCATCTTATTTTGGTACCTTACCGTTACTGCTTTTTTATTAATTTATGATTTATGTATTAATATTGCATCATACATTTTAAATAAATTAGTGCCTTCATTAATCTAAATAGCTTTTAAAATTCTCAGACTGCAAAAGTTTAGCAAGCAAGATAACATTTGTTTAAACTGTGAATATTAAATTGTCGGTTAAAGAAAATGAGCTGTTGTCAAGTACTGAAAAGAGTGAGTACGCTTTTTTCATTGAATTGCAAAGCATTTTCTAATAATTTCGCCTTTGGTTTCCTGATGCTTTTATCTAACAAACACTTACTTTTAAGACAAATATAATTTTTAAAAAGAAACATATTCGATAAAAACACAATTTATAATTTGATTTAAAGTTTGAATTTTATTAATAAAGTGTTTTTTTTTCTTTTTAGGCAGCAAAGTATTTTGAAGATAAATATGGAATTACAGCTATCGCATTAAATATTGAAGAGTTAGGCGATGCTATGACTTTATGGCAATGTAAGCTTTTGGAAGCTGGCTGTCCACCCTTTCCGGTGATTCTCGCCAACGGAAATGGTCAAGTGAATATGTGGTTGGAACTCATTAAAAGCATCTTCAGAAAATCGGATCACACATTGCCTGCCATTTACTATGGCCTCATCGAAAAATGCGATAAGGATGACTTTTACCATGAATGTCTGAAAAAATATAAAACTTTGGAGGAGAAATTTTCGACAATTTTTAACGAGGATGCTATTTTGTTAATTCCAACGTACCCTGAACCTGCTCCTCATTATCTCATGACGATTCCCAAATTCGCCAATTGTGGCTATACTTCTATATTCAGCATATTAGGTTTTCCATCAACAGCAATTCCTGCGGGTATGAGCTTTGATGTCCCTATTTCAATCCAAGCTATCAGTGGAAGGCAAAAGGATCATTTGACAATATCAGCCGCACTTGAGTTAGATAAATTGTTTGGAGGATGGAAAAGTTCATGCCATACCTAAATTCGAGAGGCTTCCATGGACCATGTTTTATGTGGTTGTTTCATTGGATTCAAGTTTATATTTATTAGATTCATAATAATATTTTGTAAAAAAAAACTACTACGATTTTGTTTTATATTTCAAAACTTGGAGGAAAAAAATTTTCAGGTAAGATGTTATTCAGTTAAAAACAACATATCTTGGATATTCTCATCAGGGCTAAAGAGGTTTTAATCTTTACTCTCATCAGGGCTTCACTCTTTAGCCCTGGCCCCTTTATTATCTCTTGACGATTCCTGAATTCGCCAAATGTAGTTATACTTCTATATTTAACATATTACGTTTTTCATCTGTGAGCACTAGCTTTTATTTATATCAAATATATAATGTAATTATTACAAAAAAGGTGTTTCTTTGAAAAATTAACATTCAAGATATTTTTTAACTTCAAATTGTGTTATGATATAGCAAATTAAACCTTAATACCCCTGCACGCTTCCTTCTTTTTTGGAGGAAATGAAAGTGAGTTAGGAGGGTGAAAAGAGTTTATTTTAGATGGGTATATTTTCAGATATATTTTCAGATATATTTTTGCTTGCCGAATTGAATGAGGTAAATCTCTAGAGGATCAGACTAGTGAAAAATTGTTTGAGTGAGACATTGTTTGGATGAATTTCTTCTCGCTGAATTGAATGAGATTACATCCAAGGTAATAAAGCAATGAATTCAAAAGTAGAAATAGTTTTTATGTGTAAAATGTACCAATTTTCGGACGTGTGTTTATATATGCACTTTACATTTCTATCCAAGAACTATCTAAACATGTAGTATACATTTTTCGATTTAATTTGTGACGCTAAATTGAAATAAACCAATTCTGAAACCGGTTTAATCGCTTAGAAGTTTAGGGTTTTCCTCACAATAAGTGCAATTCAAAAATAGTACTTTTTATTGAAAAAAAAATAATAGGATTTTTTTATTTATATTTTATCGCATTCAAGTAAAGGAAAGAAAAAAGCATATAGGAAATAATATCTCAATTGTTTGTAACTGAATATAAGATGCGTAAATAAATACAGATACCAAATTGTATTTTTTTTTTATAAAACGCTTGTAACTTCTAAACTATATTAATGATTGGTCTTATTCAATTTAGCGTGAAAGAGTACGTCGTAAAATTTGCCTCACTTGCCTGACTAGAAGAAATTTAATTCTCCTTTTCAAATCCCCCCCCCCATTCCCCTCTAGGAAATGGTAGCGTGCGGAAGAAAGTGTAGAAATTTCCACGTATCATTTATGATAGTATAACAAAGCTTTTATGTCAAAAATGCCTTTGGCATTCATATTTTCGAAGACAGAGTAAAATATTAGGGGACGGCAAACTATCAGTAGACATTCGACCATCTGATGCAGTTGCTTGACAAATCGTTGTAAAGAAAACTAAGTTTATACCACAATATTGTTTAACATATCGTCAGGAATCCAATATTTTTTGTCATTTACAGTCAAGTGTATATGATATTATGTTCTTTAATGCAATCAGAAATTTTAATATGCAAGATGTTAGGGGGAAAATCGGTAAGCATTTTCGAGTAAGATGCTGTTTTGTTAATTCAAGAGTTCACTAGAACTTATAATCTTATGATATAATTCTCAAACTTGCCAATTGTGGATGTACTTACGTATAGTATACTAAAAATTAACAGTAACAACAGATACTAACTTTGGTATGACAATTTAAAGTTATACTATTTATGGAAGGTATTAAGATCATTTTACGATGTTTACATTACTTGAATAATTATTTAAAATTATTTGAAGAAAGTTGGAGTTGTTACCATAATTTTTATTGTAAGTTATTTCGAATGTATAGATTGATGTACAATATTTATTAAATTGTTATGTTTTGTTGTAATACCTTGATACTTTGTTATAATTTGCTGTGATTTTATTTTCAAGTTTGTCATTTTATGCGCCGAAATAGTAATAGTTCATGCAAATATAAATATTTTGTTTTAGAATGTTTTCAGAGTTGATTTTTTTTTAAATTTTGTTTTACGTATAAGTATAATATAACCTACTATTTAACACTAGAACGATCTTTACTGTTATTTTGACCCCAAAAGAAAAAGAGCATAAATATTTGATTTTTATTTTAAATATCATTACTGGAAGTTTCAAGGGACATTTTTAATAATCTTATCATTCTGTAGTTGTCCTAATCGAATTATTTTTAATACATAAAAATTGACTTTAATTGACTTCAGGAAAAATAACAATAGCATCATAAAATAGCTGCATACCATTGTTGATATTAGCACATGGTTTGAAATAAAAAGTTACTATCCATAATGTCTTAGCATTTTCCACAAATCAGTTTTACAAATGACGAACATTTTTTTTTTATGTCGGCAGAATGAGCATTGATCACGTTTATTATTTGTTTCAGAAAAGTCAGAGAAAGGTAAGCGAGCAGGCTTCGATCATGTGTTTCTGGGCTGTGCGCAGAGCTATTTTTTGCGCATTGTACATGGCACGTACGTTTTTTGTGATATCATGTACCGTTCCAACTCTGTTTAGGGTTGTCATGCGCTGCACATTTTACGACTGAAAAAAAATGGTATAGATATTTGGAAATTTCTAGTTTTTGTACCTGCGTAGTCGTAAACTTAAAATAGTTTCGATTTTAAGTTTACGGCTACTATAGCTAGTGCTGTTCAATGGCTGCTGTAAAATAAAATAGGTTGAAACAGGACTCCACGATGTGTTCCAGGGAACACCTTCAAGTTAACGGGATGACTTATATGTAACCTTATAAAAAAGTTTAAGTGCTAAATGCATTAACATTATAAATGGTGATATCATATGTTTTTATATTCATCTCTCCATTTACTTAAATATGATGGAGCATTTTTACGTTTACATAACTAAAATTAGAGTTGCTTTTGTAAAAAGTACAGTAAAAATTTTTAGCAGCATAATAATTATTATCTATTTTTCGATAAGTACAAATTATACTGCAATACACTCTTTTCAAACATAATGCAGAACATTAAAATTGAACATTTTTCATAAAACAGGACTGTACGAACATTTTTTTAAATCTATGGAGTCTTCTATTAAAACTAGAGATATGGAGATACGTTTGTGGCGATTCTTTAATTTAATTTCCGACCTCTTGTATATATATTTGTTTTGTGGTGAATGGCATCAAGTTTTTTTTTGCTGTTCCAATAAGTGTATAAAATAAATTGCTATATTCTCTTATTACTATCGTCATTTATTTTACTATTTGTATTCTTGTTAAGGATTAAAAAATATTGAAGGGAAAATTATTCAGCAAAAATCTGCCCCCTCATTGGTGACCCGGACGTGATCACTTCATTGTCCTCTATTGGTGTCCCAGGCTATGATGCTATGTTTGACTCCGTAGCCTTGTAATTTTGAACCCAATTTAGAAGACAAGGGAACTCCTCGATCAAGTATTGGGGGGAATTTGCCTTCGTGGAGGGATTTTTGATGGAACTGATCCGCATTTGCGTTACACGGAGAGGGAGACCACGAGAACCTTCTACGGTTAGCCTGACGGCAAGGGGACTCTAAACCATGATCCATCTACCACTGAGGATATTTCACTCAGTGTATTATGGGCTTGTACAGCATACTGCTGTTTGCGCATGGTAAAAACAATCTATTTATAGATATTGAAATGATGACGAAAATCAGGATGAAAAATCACGAGAGAGAATAGGTATTTTTAATGGATCTACCTACGGGGAAAAAAAGAAATCTTCTGGTAAAATTACCGTAATGTATGATAATGACATTTCTCATAAAAAATAAAATTTTGGCAAATAAAATCGAAATATGCTTTATTTTAACCATTCATTTGGTAATTTATCCGTGCATATAGCAACTTTTTACCGGAAATTCCAGTTTTCAAAATTATACCTATTCTTTTTACCACGCATTTCACAAACAAATACAAAACTGCAAAGGGAATTTAACGAATGAATGGTCTTTATGCTATGATAAAATTGCCAAATTTCACCTTATTTACCACATTTTATCACTTACCGTAAAACCATATTTTATTATTAATTTTGCCTTAATCATTACTAAAGCTCTTTATCAAAAATTACCAACAGAGCAGAGAGCCAGAGAATGTTACCATATTCTGATAGTTTTGACCATGCTTTTTTCGTAGAGTAAGATTAGTTAAACATTTTATAAAATGAGCAAGCTGCTCGCTTGCTTCTCTATTCAATTAAAAATTAGTTTTGAAGCAAGTTCCAATGAATTATTTAACTTCGGTTTCCTAGGTTTGGTTATCACAAATAAGATCACTGCCAATAATTTCCTAATTCGTATTTTTCTCAATTACCAAAGCAATTATATTCGATTATATGCGATTTTCTTTCTTCTCCAATCTTTTGACTGAAAATAAATTATGTTGTCACAAGGGTTCATTTAACATGCCTGTTCTTTCTACCTTGAATTTCAAATCAACGGAAAAAAAGGTATGGGAGAAAATTTTATTATTCTTTTATAGGGCAGTAACATTTAGATGTTCTGTTTAATCTTCTATTGATTTTTTTTTTTAGAAAAAGACTATTTCGTTCCTTTTCTTTCTTTATGATATATGCCAGTCTGCATATTTAGGAAAAATAAAAGCATGTGCGTCAACTGATGATAATAAAGCACAGGTGCTTTTATCAGCAGTTTTGAAACGATGAAAAGATCCGTAAACAATTGTCATTTTTTGTAATAGTTTAAACAAAATTAAAAAATACATTAATCAAAAGGATTGTTACTGAAGAAATTTTCTTTTTCTGCCTTTTTAAATTGCTTCGCTGACTGACGTAACAGTTTTTCCAAAATTTTACTATGATGAAGACGGTGCTGAAAATATTAAAACCAGTCTGATTGTGTAATCAAACTTAAGGTATTTCTAATAATCGCTTTTTAACTCCTCACTATTTCATCAGAAAATCAAACAAGTTTTTACGTTTTTAATCTCTTGCTGAGAAAAAAATGTATGGACCAGACTAGAATATGGAATATGGTAAAATTTACTGTGTCTCTGCCCTTATGGGAACACTGCAAAAATTCTTAGTAATTTTTACCGAAGTGATTTGGTAATAATTTTGGTTGGGTTAAATATGCTTTTATAATTTGTAGTAAAATTTGGTAAATGTGATAAAATTTTGTAATTTTATGATGACATCTTAGAGCATGAAATAAAATCCTTCTATTCAGTTACACCATCCCAGTTCCAGGTAGAATACCGAAGACAAGCGTCAGTAAGTGATGGGGTGACCACTTTGATCAGCCAGCGTAGGGACCGAGAGTGCCCTGTATTGATCCTCGTTGGACTATTCTACCGTTTAGTACTCGATTTCTCGCGCAAGTTATCCGGCTACTAAAGAGACGGAGCTATCCCCTCTGAATCAAAATTGTGATGGTATGTCGGAGGATAATCCTCAGTGGTGTTTTCCAGAGGGTCGCCAATAGCTGTGCAGCTGTAGTGTGGCGTAAATGAATTACCTATTACCCAAATCTTTTCAGTTTAGTATTTGTACTAGTAACAAATATAATTCTGAAAACCAGAACGAAGTATAACATTATCATATTAACGCAAAAATTACTAAATGAAAGGTTTCTCCATACTTTGGATTTTATTACCAGAAATGTTTTTACCATTCATTACGATTACTTTCGTGGAACTGTTTTCTCAGCGCTCCTATATAGTCAAATTTTGAAATCATTTTTCCCCACCTTTAAATATTTATTTGTGACCTCCGAAGTATATACTTTTTTTTAAATTCATTTTTGACAATGCTATTAAAAATATACTCTAAAGACAACATTTTATGCAACATTTTATGCAGTAAAAGTAAAGTAATAAATGCAATAAAAAAATTTCGGTACAATATTTTATCAGTCGTAAAAGGATATAGTACCCAAAATATGGCCAAAATGTTGAGAATTCAGTGTTGAATAGTTGAAAAAACGTTTTGAAATATTTATATGAAATTTCAAAAATTAATTCAAAACAAGTAATAAGCATTTTTCCATTGATACATGAACAATTTTAGAGATCTGAGTGGGTGTGGCTTACGTAAAAAAACCGAGATAACAATACTTTATATGTAATTTACATATTTATTAGTATTTTAGTTTAATACTTTTTGAAAGACTTTTTTACGCATCGCTTCATTTTTATGTATCCAATAATTTTTATGCGTTTTTAATTTCTTTTTCCAATGCCCGCCTGGGAAATGACCTACGTCATATAGGCATTTGAAGGGCAGATTTGTTCGCCACTATTTCAGGGACACCATATTAGGTGGGCCAACGTTGCTCTCGCAGTAAGGACAGATAATGAAATAACAACCATGTCTTGCCCGGGAATCGAATCCAGAACCTTTCTGATGCAAGGCCAGTTCCCTGACTCCTACGCAGGCCGGCTGGCTCTTTGTGAAACAATGATTTTTTTTTTTTTTCAATTTCCCCAACGCCTTAGAGCTAAAACAAATTATATAAAATCGTTTTATTCAACTTTTTTTATGAAATGATATTCTGAAACTATGTCATTATTGCAATTGTGAAATTAAATAAAGGCTTCAAAATTTAAAAATTTTAACTATTCACAAACATAAACTTTCAAACTTGTTTTACTCTTTTTTTTATCATTTTAATGTTTTTTTGTATATAAAAGACTGAGAAATATTATATACAATAATTTTTGTGCATTTTTCGTTGTGAAACAATGATTTGTTTTTTTCAATTCACCATATTCCTTTTGAGCTAAATCACATTATATGAAAGTATTTTATTCTGTTTTTTTTATGAAATGACATTCAGAATCTATGCCATTGTTGCAATTATGAATTTAAATAGAGCTTCAGATTTTAAAAATGGTAACTATTCACAAACATAATTCTACAAACATGTTTTTCTCATTTTGTTATCATTTTAATATTTTCACGTATATAAAAACTTAAGAAATATTGACAGAATAAAGTTGGATATAGAATAAAGTCTGGAGTAAAGGAAACTTTTGAAGAAAACCGTCATAAAATTGCCTTGTTTTTCATTCAAGAAAATTACTTAAAACTAAGTGTATGTTCCATATATGTGTTTTATATTTATTTGGGGTAAATTTTTGGCCTGCCTGTTGTTTTGTTTTGAAAATATATTGACTTCTAAGAATATTTCATAAATTGAATAACAATTCGATTTAGTTAAATAAATAAAAAAATAATGATAAATGAGAAGGAAGCAAAGACGTTTTGCAGTTAAGTAAACTCATAAAATGGGCAAATGAACATTATTTCTCCCATAAATATTAAGTCAATAATAGCTAAGCATCATTAAAAATAAGCACAGGATTGGGTGATTTTATATTGTATTAATTGAGGAAATTTGGGCGAAGACTGAAATGCTACTCAAATCGGTAATGTTTTGTCTGTCATTACACGTTGTGTGTTTGCTTAAATCTTTGATTCGTTGTGTGTTTGCTTAAATCTTTGATTCTTGGATATTTCACTGTAAACTTTATTTATATCGATATAATATATGGTAAGTTTTTTAATATTTACAAGAAAGCTATCTTTTGGAATTGAAACGGTATTATAATTTCAGTAATTATGATAATTTTGTTTTAAAATAGAAGACCCCACCCCGCCTTCACAATAATATTTGTTTCTTGACGGTAAACTGAGTGTTGCGTCGAAATTTAATTTAAAATTAGCTAATAAAACATTCAAAATTTCTTTTAATATGTTTAAACACTGAGAAAAAGAGTGTGGTCAAAATTACCAGATTATGGTAAATTTTAAACCAGATTTTGGTAAAAACACCATAAAGCTCGGTAATTTTTACCAGAGGTAATTTTACGGTAATTATTATAGAATTACTGGTTTCGGAAAAAGTGACAATACAATATTTTCTTATAATATTTGTTAAAAATTTGAAAATTTATTAAAATGTAGTCATTTTATGTAGATACCCTAGAGCTTGGTATAGAACCCATTTATTCTATTAAATTTAATTTTCAGTTTTGCATCTTTACTAAAATTCCTTATTATTACCATAATAAGAAATGTGTGGTAATTTTCAGAAAATCCGTTATCCCATGAAAGGTGAAACTAAAAAATGAATGGTTCAAATACCGTATATTTTAGTTTATAACCAGAATTATATTTCTTTCCGCAAAAATGTCCTTACTGCATGTACGGCAATTTTACCAGAAATTTTTTCTCCGTGCCCAGATCTAATTTCACAGCTTTAGTTTCCAATTTCTATGTCCAAATTATTCTGTATTAATGATGTATTTTTTGGTTTTAACAGATATGAAATGCTAATATTTTATTGAAAAAGTAAAATTTTTTCAGAAAATTTAGTAATTAATTTTAGTAAATTGTAAAACAAAAATAATTTTTTCTTGTCAAACTAAGCATCTTCGATTCATATCTAAGTTATAACAAAGAAGATTGAACCTTCACGGAGATAAAATTTCAGATAAAGTTTCCCACCTGTGTGGTAATGACGTTTCTGGTAAAAAACATAATTTCGGTTAATGAAATCAAAATATACAGTATTCAAACCATCCATTTGGTAATTTTTCCGTGCAAATGGTAATGGGTTACTTGAAATTTTTGCTTCTTAAAAATATAGTTTTTATAACCCCACATTTAGTAAGGAATAAAAAAACTGAAAAGCAACGTTTTTACCAAATAATCAGTTTTTATACCAAACTCTGAGGTATCATCAGTAAATGACGAAATTTTACAAAAATTACCAAAGCTCTTCTGTACTTTATTTATTTATATATATATATATATATTTATATAAGTATATATATATATATATATATATTTATATATATATATATATATATATTTATATATATATATATATATATATATATATATTTATATATATATATATATATATATATATATATATATATTTATATATATATATATATATATATATATATATATATATATATATATATATATATATATATATATAAATATATATATATATATATATATATATATATATATATATATATATATTTATATATGTATATATATATATATATATATATATATATATATATATCAAGTGTTTTTAATACGTATAGAACAAAAACAAAGTAAAAAAAAAAAACAGTTAGAAATGCAATTCTAAACATAAGAAAAAAAGTGGAAATAAATACAAAACCTTAGAGATCATAAATAATAATAAAATAATTTAAAAATAGCAGAACACGTGCTTGACATCATTTCGCTTCAGAAGTACAGCAAGTAGATGAGCATTGAGATGATTTTTACAGCATGACATAAATGAAAACTATTTTCTAACTTCTGCTGCATATTATGCTGAAATGTAAAGAAATAATTCTTAAGATGATCTGCGTGATTTAATGTCTACCATACAGATTAATATTCACTGCATAAAGAACTCTGACAATATAACAGACATCTCTTGAAAATAAAGGAAATTGAAATGAAAGTACATCCAAGCAAACAACAACTAAGTGATGAAAAAAAATTGGTTGATATACTGCTTGAAAATAATTAATTTATTAAAAGAGTTGGAGGACTTGGAAAAATAATTGTTGGAAATGTAATTGTTCTGTGCATTCAGCATGGTTGCCAATTAAGTTTATACATTGCACAAAATAACTTTGAAAGGTGACCAAATTGGAAACAAATAGAAATACTTATTATTTTTTGTGTAATAATTTAAAATTTACATTTGTTTCAGATAATACGCCATGAGAGTTGCTGTAATTCTTTCTCAACCTATTTCTCAAGTTGTATTGAAATGTATATACCGTATTTTCAAGGGTAAAACAAAGTCTGTACCAGCCATTGATAACGAAGTGCTTCTTATGTCTGCTACAAAACTAGCAGCAAAAATTCGTAAACAGCAGGTAATTTATGATGATTTTTTTTCATTTTAAAAAGTTTTAGTCTATTTAATTGAAGAATAAGTTAATAAATAAAGATTTTTATTTTCAAGCGAATTGACAAAACTTTATATAAAGGTGAAAGAAAATCTTAAGCCATATACATGCAGTTTCATTTGCAAAGCACGCCAAGATAAATCAGTGAACTAAACTTCGAGCCGAATTCTCATCAAATTTATTTGCTATTCTGTAAAAATGGTTCATTCATAAATGGTACAAATGAGTAAAATTATGATCGAAAGTTTACCATGTTTTTGGTTCTTTGGAAAAACCAAAAAGATCTGTAATTTTTGCCGAAGCGCTTTGGTAATTATTTCTGTTAAGTAAACGTGAAATATGGTTTTATAATTTGAAAATAAAAATTTGTGATGAAATTTGAGGATACTTTAGAGCATTGCTTAAAAACCATAACTTGGTTAAATTCACTTTTCAGTTTTGAATTTTTTACTACGTGTGTGGTAACAAGGACTATAATTTTGAAAACCAGAATTCCTGGTAAACTTTTACCAAATGGACGGAAAATGGACATCCGAATAGTTTAAATAACGTACCGAGAATAAACAAAATAAAGGAAACACTCCTGTACTAATACTGTTTTTTATATTTCGCAAAAAATACTAAAAGTATCATTTTATAATTTCAGACATGTTTAGATCATGCAGTTTTTCATATCAATGAAGTTTAAAGCTTTTTAAGGTTAGAGAGAGCGATAATAAATTACAAACGGAAAATAATGTTTTTTAACAACCTATGATCAAAAATGTCGCACTAGATTTGTAACTTGTGACATTTATTGATTATTGATGCAATAATAGCACGAAATTTCTTTATTCTAGCCTAAATATTTGTGGAAATAGGGACATTTTTATAAAAAAAATTATTTATTTTTTTTGTATTGAGTGTTTTTACTTTAATTTAAAAAATTTTCTATAGAATCAAACAAAATTCTCAGAGCAATTTAAAATTAATTACAAATATTTCCTATACTTAAACATTTCTAAATTTATAAAATTATACTCTGAGTATTTTTTGAGAAAGATCAAAAAGTGTGTTTTGTAAATATGTTGTTTCCATTATTTTGTCTAACTCCTGTTAAATTTCAATTTTTTTTTCTAGAATTTTATTATTACCAGAAATGTCATTACCATACAGTATGGTAATTTTACCAGAATAATTTCCCCCTTGCATATAAAAAAAATGACTTGAATTTAAATAATATGTAGCATCTATATGTTATATATATATATATATATATATATATGTTATATATTTATATATATATATATATGTTATAAATATATATATATATATATCATCTAGCCATCTCTTTCTGGGTCTTGAATTTATTCGTGTTTGATTTAAATTTTTCTCAGCCCCTATTTTAATTCATTCTCTCTATTTGGTCAGCCATACCAATGAATTGAATAAGTACTCTGTTTAATTAGATTGTCAAGTTAATCACTGTTTCTGTTTCTCAAATAAATAGGTCCAAAAAAATTTTCTTTCAAATGTTTAATGACTTATTTTCATCATTATTTTCTTCATTATTATCTTAAATACCGGTACTCTGGGTGTCAGTGTTTCTTACTGTAAACTTTTATGGAGCAAAAAAAAATCTCATACATTGTACTTTTACCCAGTAATATTCACTGTAAAATCATGTAAACACAGTAAATAAATAATTATTTCCGTAAAAATTACAGCACAAAATTTTATTGAAAAAATGGATTTTAATGTTAATTTCATAAGGTTGCATTCAGGGTGACAGTACTTTTTCTCATAATTTCATCTCGTATTTTTTTACAATGTGCGTCTGAATGGCTTGAGTCATAATTTGCACAAGACTGCAACTGCATGGCGTAGATAAAAAATATAATTGTATTTTTTTCTATTGAAATGTTACTAATGAAAACATAAATTTTTATCTAGTAAACAAGGTAATAATTTTTTCATTATATTTTTCGAGTATCTACACTGTTATTCTCTCTGTAATTTAATCTGATATCAAGAAAAGTTTTCGATAACTATTTTTCAGTATTTTATTAAAATTTATGTTAAATTTTCTTATTTGAGAAAGTTGCCGAATTTTTATCCAAAAAGTACAAAAATAAATATCAATAAAAATATTTTATACAGAATATATAATTAAAATTAAATTTTATTAAATTCTAAACATGAAACCAGATCTGATAGTTGTAATGCACGGAAAAATTATTATTTGATTACCCATCGTGAAAAAACTGGTAAGTCTTCGTTCATTCCTATTCATTCATATAATCATTCATATATTTTGTCTTAAATATTTTTTAAATTTTTTTCTTTGTCATTTACAATGATGAAGCATGAATGAAATTCCCATGATTTAAGAAATGTGTATATTACTGAGGCCGAGCCAACACCTCTTCGAAAAATGAGAGACATCGATTTAGTAGTCCTATGTAATGAACTTAAACTGCGCGATAAGGAGAATATAAAATAAAAAGTCACAATGCTTGGACTACTAAACTGCGAAGCATGAAATCTGAAACGAAATATGCTGCTACATTTGGACTACTATGGGACCAGATTTCTCTTTTATGGTAACCCGTGCGAAGGTCTCTCTTCTAAGAGGTATTTTTTCAGTCTGATAGTCTTTATTAGCTCTTTTAATCCATTAACTTTTTTTCAAATAATAAACATCAACTCTAATTCACAATTTCAAATTTCCGTGTTTAAGTGCACAACAATTTTAAGTCTTTTATTTTTCTAAAAAAAACAAACATAAAATGCATAAAGGCCGAACGAAAGGGTGGAGAAGTGAAAATGAAGTCATAGTGACGAAAAATTTAATTTAATATTCAAGGGTTGAAGGAAAAATATTAGTTGGATCACTGAGCGACGTCCTCCAACTTTAGTAGCATAAAAGAGAGCTACCTCGAAAACTTCCTAGAAAAGTCTTTATACTACACAATATTTTTCTATTCTTGTGTAGTTTCATTAAAACGTCTCTTTCTCTTGCGTAAAATCGTGGTTTATAACAAAAAGATAAAATAATTTGATTATTTACATGAACAATTCACTTTTAATCTTTCATTTCTACCCAACTTATAGCTCAGTTTGTTACAATTCCCCCTTGCAAACGCGAGAAAAGAAGGTTTCTTTCAATTTTGTGAATTTTGTATAATTTTTCGATGATGTTTCGTAAATGAAAATGTGAAAATGTTTTTATTTACTTCTTTTTTTCTATTTTTTAACAGATAAAATGTGAAGAGGTTATGCGCGCATACATTGACAGATCCCACCTAGTACAGCCCTATATCAATGCTGTCGTTGATGAAAGATACGATAAGGCTATAGAAGATTCCAGGGATGTTGATACTTTCCTGGAAAAAGGAGAAAAGACTGTTGAAGAAATTGAAAGAGACACGCCACTGCTAGGAGTTCCATTCACTTGTAAAGAATCCGTTGGAGTTAAAGGTACATTTCTAATATACAGATACCATTTTTATTAAATTACCATTATATACCAAATTATTATTACTAGTAGGGGGCGTTGTTCGTTTGTGAATTTCAGTTTGGTTAAAGATTTTCTGAAAGTAGTGAGCTTTGGTTTTACAAAGATATATTTTTACGAAGGTTTTTTGAACATTGTTTTCCTTTAGCAATTAGTTTTTGTATCTTACTTTTATATTTTGTGTTCTCTTTTTCGTTTGTCCTGGACTTTTTAGAAAACCTTTGGGGTAAAGAGAGAGCCAATTTCAGACATTTGCCGTGCTCTCTCGATAGAAAAGTTTTTATGATTTTATGACTTCTGGGGCTGGTACCCCCTGATGACGTCAGCTTCGGTTGACATTATTATATTTTTCAGTATTTTCATTGCTTTCTTCTTTAAAATTTTCGATTGGTTTCAATTTTCTTATGGAATTTCTACTGCATTGCGTCGTTTGGAATTGTAATATTTGACTGTTTTATACATTATTTTTTATTTCTCTTATTATTAGTAGTAGTAGTTAACAATATTTTACAATTTCCTGGGTACCTATATGGCAAAGCATTCAGAAGAGTGGTCAAAAGTAGTTTAATTTTATTTGTAGTGAAAGAAATAACTCAATATACAAAATCATTGCAAAGATGTTCGCGTTAACAAGAATTTTGTTTTTTCTCTTTTTAACTAGCTTTGGTCCTTTCTTAAATCTACTGCAAGCAATATAAAGAGCTCCCATAATGATTCCTCGATCATTGGATGAGATAGTAGTATAAGCCTCAAAGTAGATTAAAAATTTGTTCAGTTACTATCATTCTCTTTCGTTAGCATATACTCTGCAACAAAATATTCTAATGGATTAAAATCCGTAGAGTTTGATGGCCATTCATCTCCGAGCAGAAAATCATTCTGAAATTGATTAATGTGTGCATTATACAAAGTAGCATCATCCTGCTGAAAACAAGAGCTCAACTAATTCTTCTGAAGAATTTCCTCTAAAGAATAGACTTTGTCTCGAATTTTAGACCTGTGATTTGACCTGTGATTTTAGACCTGTGATTTAGAAAATGTGATTTGATCCATAGACAAGGATATTTTATAATGTGTTATATCTGGGATTGTTGTTAGCAGCCATGGATTATTTTAAGAGTTTTTTTTTATTGTTTCACAATAAAGATTTTCCCTTTGGATAAAACAAACTATTTTACATGCCATAAGAGAACGATAATCCACTTTTTTCATCCACTTTCTAGCTAGCGACTTTCTAGCTGTCTTTTTAAAAAAAAATATCAAGGAACAGTTTTTTTTAAAAAAAAAAGAATGTGCACGGATGACTTGAGAATTTTTGAGGTATAAGATTATTTTATATGCAAAATTAGATATAAGGGTCATTTTCAAAATGAAAATGCTTTCAGAATTTTTTTTCTTGAAATTAAATATTCAAATTGTTACTTATAAAAATTGCAGCTGTAACTGGAATGTCTAAAAATATAAAGCAGCAAAGCACTTTTTGACATGAACAAAAAATAATTCATTAGCTTTAACCTACATTATGATACCCTCTGTTAACATCGTTCAAAAGTGCTTAAATAATTAAATTACATGAAACAATAAACAATTTACACTCTATAGAAATTAACACTTTAAATCACTAAAACTGCTTTTTGTTATGTTAAATAAAAAACAAATGCTGATAAATGTTAGGTAGGTACAGCACTCAAAGTAAAAATGGACCACCCTGAATAACTTTCAATCTGATGATTGGATTTTCCCATCCTAGGAATTAATCTTAATGGTTTGAGGAGACGACCTCAAATGTGCTAATTATCAGAGCAGATGATATTTTAAGTTATAAAATCAGATACAAAAACGTAATTTCTCTGAATAAACATACCTTTTTTTCTATGTATTGTGGTTTCTGACCGCCAAAATGTAGGGGGTAGCCGAACCCTGGGAAATATGATTCCAATAATTTGGTCAAATGAGCGGACATTAAATCGGATCCCTTAATGTTATTTTTGCTTTTTTCGTATTTTGCTATAACTCTTATTAAATTATCTTATTAAACGAATTGAAAAATTCTTTGCACATAGTTATAAAATTTGTTTATCTAAAGATAATTCCTTGAAAAATATCACTTTTAGTAAATATTTATTATTTTTCAGTACTTTATTTAATAATAGTCGAAAATATTTTGAATTGTATTGTTTAATTTTTTTGCATTATTTTAAAGAATGCAATTTTAAATAGCAAAATTCAAAATTTGAGTTTAATCGGTCGAATAGTTCCTAAGAAGTAGAATTTTGAAAAAAGTCGTATTTTGAAAATTTGGTTTCTCAAGAACTTTTCGATGAATTTCGCTCTACTTTTGTATTTTACCATTTAAAATCTTTAAAAATAATACAAAAAATGTATACAATTCAAATGTATACAATTCAAAATTCTTTCGACTATTATTAAATAAAGTAATGAAAAATAAAAAAAATTTACTATCATTTATAATTTTCGTGATATTATCTTTGGGTATTTGAATTTTATAATGTTATGCAAAAACTTTTCATTTCGTTTTAAATATTCTCGAGATATGGCGGAATAAGTAAAAAGTAAAATTGACATCAAGGGGTCCTAACTTTGGATGGTGTTCTGATCAAAATATTGGGACCATATTTTTCGTATTACGGTCAACCCCTGTAATTTTGGGATTAGAAATCCGAATCCGTCGGGGAAAAAAAGGTATTTTTATTCAGAAAAAGTTCGTTTTCGAGTCTGATTTCCTAATTTAAAATATCGTCTGCACTAACTAATTAACATATTTGAAGTCATCCTTTCAAACCAATTATTTCAAGTCCTAGAACGTGCAGATCCGGTCATTAGATCAAAAGTTATTCACAGTGGTTCGTTTTTTTTGCATATTTTACATATTGAAAGAAATTTAACAGAAACAAAGACTGACAGTTAAACTTTAAATGTTCTTGAATTTTACTTATTCAAATTTGACACCCATCTATATTTCTTTCAACAAACTTAATATGTAATGAAAGAATAAATTAAGTCATTAAATAGAAATCACTATTTTACTATAATTACTATAAACACGGTAACAGAATAGAAGAGTAACTGAGGGGGGAAAAGAAAGAGACTGCAAGTCAATTTTAATTCGAAAAGTTCAATTGAAAAGGAGAAATGTTTATATAAAATTGAAAAACGTAAATTCATCTTACCATAAAAAAAAAACAAATTAACATTGAAACAATAAATTTAAAACAATTATGTTAAAATAAAGGGAAAAACACAGCCTTTTCTTGTCTAAGCATTATTTTCTTAGAATACAGCAAATATAATGAAATTTTTTAAATGGCAACTTCATTTAAAAAAAGAATATATTGGGAACATATTTTTGCCAACTGAGCATAAATAATTTTGTACAATAGTTATGATAACAGAGTAGAAAAAAATCTCGGGATTATATTTAAATACTTGATTTTTATTCAAAAGTAATTTTAAAACTGTACATTAGATAAGCTGTGTGGGCACAGTTTTCCCAATAGATAATTTAAAATTATTTGCAATTAACTGTTGTTTAATTGCTATAAAATAAAACTAAAAAAAGGCTGAGACATAGAAATTTATCTGTATCTTACGAATTAATCTTTATAACACAGTTATCATTTTAAAAATATTAATTTCTATATGGTAAATAAAATTTAGTGCTTAAAAATATTATTAGGAATTTTATTTCAAAAATTAAAACTAATTACATATTACATTAAAATAAAAAAGGTTTTCTGAAAATGACCTATGTGTTTACATGTGAGAAATTGTTGAGTAATCCTTGAGCCTTCTATTTTTATAAAGATTAGTATCGGCAATAAAATCACTAAAAAATAATTCATTTCTGCAATTTCTTAAACCATATCCTACACTGCTAAAATTTCTTTTATTACCTCAGATCAAAAAAAAATTTTTTTTGAATGATTAGATTTTTCTTTAAACTTAATCTCGAATAAATGTTGCTCTAACAAAAGTGTTTACTTATCGATAAGAAATACATGCCTTGGGTTACGTACATTTTATGAAGTTACTGCGTCATTCTGTTTAATCAGTTTTATTTTTTGGTGCTTATTTGGGACATTCGTTTCAACTTAAAGGATAAATATTACTGTAATAGTTATTTAGTCATAAAAACCATAAGGAATTAGTGGCATAAATTCTGAATTAGAGCTACTGTATATCTCGCAGAAATTGCTAATTATCTTTTGGATATCGAAAGAATTCATTTTTATTGTTAATACAGGTCAAGTCACATGCTGGCTAAAGTTCATGCATTTTTACTTATGTCTAAAAGTAAAGGTTTCAAATGTGGAAGCTTATTTTAAACTGTAAACTATTCCGGATAAAAAAAAAGGTAAAAAGTACTGGCACTCAGGATGCCGAAACTTTTCTACGAAAATCCATTTTTTAAGGAACATATTACAGAATTTAAAAAAAAAATGAAACACTGTAATTTTCACGATGATAGTTACCGTAAAATCACTGAATCTCTTTAATGAAATAAATATTACTGTAAAAATTACGGTATAACATTTTACGATAAAAATGGATTTTATACATGATGCACCCAAAGTGCATGTATACATGAAGTACACATACAAAGTATACATGATGCACCAACATTTTAATCCGGAATTTTTCGCTGTGTAGTGATGTAAACTCAACTATGAGACTGTGTTGATGTTATATTAATTTAAAAAAAATAAATTTCGAATATTTAAATATTGTAAAAAAATGTATTTAATCAACAATATGAAAATTTCTACCTGGTGCTCAAAGCATTTAAAAACAGAGATGCGGTAAAAAGTTATTATTCGAAACATTACCTCTGGCAATAGGCTTGTGTAGGGGTCAAGGAATTGCACTTGCATCAGAAAGGTTCTCGATTCGAATCCCGGGCAAGGCAAGGATGTTCTTTCGTTCTCTGTACTATCTGTCCTTAATGTGGGAGCAGCGTTAGCCCACCTAATATGGGGCACCTGGAAAAGTGGTCAACAAATCTGCCTGTAGGACGTAGGTCATTCCCCCGGCGGGTACTGGGAAAAAAATCTCAGGCATTCAAATTCGATATTGATTTTAATCTCTCTTTAAATCATACAGATTCGCCTTATATATATTTTTTTAAATTGTTTTTTCCTCATTTAAATAATAATCTGCGATCCCTTAGTATAAAAGTATAAAGTAGTGTAAAAGTACACCTCATATTGTCACTACATAGAAACCTCATCTATAAATTATTAATAAGTATCAAAGAAGAAAACCTAAGAAATCTGATAAAAATTCAACCGAATAATTCACTCAAACATGTAAGCTGTCAATGGTGTTATGTTATCATATACTACACGGGTAGACAAAATTAAGAGATGGAAAGCATTTTCTCACATTTCACACAGCTTCAATGGGCTAATGTTCTCTTCACCGATGAGTCCAGATTCAGTCTACAACCTGATTCTGGACGATTATTGATAGGGAGAGATCCTGGAACCCGATACAATCCCAGCAACATTATCGAAAGGGACCATTATGCTGGTGGAGAACTCGTGGTTTGGGCAGCGATCATGTAAGATACCCGAACACCACCCCATGTGTTTGACAATATTTCCGTGAATGCTCAGAGGTACACGCAGGAGGTCCTAGAGCCCTATGTGCATATTTTCAATGGCGCTGTTGGCCCTGAGTTCATTTTTATGGACGACAATGGCTACATGGTTGATGAGTATCTGGAAAGCGAGGATATTCAACGAATGGATTTACCAGCCCAATCCCCTGACCTGAATCCTATTGGACAAGCTTGGGATGCTCTTGGGAGAGCTATTGCGATGCGCCAACCTCCCCCAGAACCATTCTGGAGTTAAAATTTGCTCTGGTGGAAGAATGGGAGAATCTTCCACAAGTCCTCCTAAACTCCCTTATTAACAGCATGCATACTCGTTGTGCATGCTGTCTGTCTGTCAGGGGTGACCATACACACTACTAGAGGCAACACACACTGTGCAAGCCTCACTTTTATTGTCATCTTTTATTCTTAAGTTCAGACTACATTGAATTTATTAGCAATAGGTCATGCCAGTGAATGGCACTTTCATTTTTGTTTTGCATACTTTATTATCATGGAATAAGCTATTTCCATACCAAATTTCATTTATTTCCATTCAGTATTTTTTGAGATATTTGGGAAAATGTCTTCCATCTCTTAATTTTGTCCACCAGTGTAGTTTAATGTACAAACATATAAAGTAACAGGTGTTACTTTATATGTTTGAAGTTAAATATATAAGAAAGACTTTATATATAAGAAAGTTAAGTACAACTACTAAATTATGTACTAGTTTTATCGCTATAAAAGTCCTTTGTGGATTATTTTAAATACTTTTAAAACTTTTATATATATATATATATAGAACGGGATATGTAGGGTTATAAAAGAAACATCATTTACCTGAAATTTGTAAAAACCAAAGTCATATTTAAGCATAATTTTCTTTACAGGCAATATTAACCTTCTCAGGGTGTACGATGTTGCACCATAACATGTAGTCCACATATTGCACCAACAGTAAGTTAAAGGTTAACAGAAATAATTTTTTCACAGGTTTTTCACAAACAGCTGGTATTTATAAAGATAAAGGTAGAAAAGCAGAAAAGGATTCTGATGCTGCTGGATTTTACAGAGCAGCTGGTGCTATACCTGTAACTGTAACCAATGTTCCCGAGCGAGCTTTGTGGTGGGATAGTGCAAATCTCATTTATGGCGTCACCGAAAATCCTTTCGACCACTCCCGAACACCAGGTGGAAGTTCAGGTATCACTATTGTTTATTGGTATCACTATTGTAAATATTTATTAAATAATCATTTTACGAGGATACATATTTTATCAAAGTTCAATTAATCGTAATGGTAGAAGCTATAGAAGGTGATTTTATTTTATAATCGGCGTTGAACAGCTGATTCATTTCCGTGTTTACGATTATCCATCTTCAACTCCATAGCCTTATAATTTTGAATTCAACCCAAAAGGCTTGAACTCCTGGCATTGAAACAAACTATATATTTGTGGAGAACTTTTTTGATGAAACTAACTCGAATTTGTGTTACATGAAGATGAAAACCACGTTGACCTCTCTCGGCTAGTCTGACGGCAAGGGGATTTCAACCCATGGTACGTTTATAGCAGGGGATATTTTACGCCAAAACTGTAATTAGTGTGAATTGATCCACCACGAAATCTTCGAGAAAAAAGTCTAGACCAATGAAAGGGTAAAATTGATATGTGTTACAAAAAAAAATGAAATATCACTTTAGAAAATGGAGTCGCAAACCCTATATAGAGTCGTTTGAGAGGGTTGCAAATTGCGCTATAAACAAAGATGAAGTACAAAATAATAATTTTAAATCTTTTGTTACTGTATTTCCACGCATATTACCCATTTATAACCGATTCAGCTACAGCAGATGCTGAAACTTCTGCCAAAGTGCTGAGTACAACGACAGTCTCAGTGCAACTCTCAGTACAACGACATTGCATGGAACGACTCACCCCATCAGACCTACCGAATGTATCTCCAGCACATCTTGGAATCACAATAGTCTATGAAAGCTTTAAGCATCTACTGTTGTAGTATCGTTCGTAATTGTTAAACGAGTAATACTGCAGGAGAAACAATACTGCAGGATTTATTGTCCAATTTCATTATAATTTGCAAGACTTTCTAATGATATGAATAGAGTTTGCAACCACAAATTCTTTTATAATTTTTTATCCCTTGTATACACCAGCTCTGCTCACCATTTTATATTAGTCACAATTTTTTTTAAATGCTATATACAGCGTGTTCCGTAAAAGTCAACCTTCACGTGTATTTTTGGAATCATTATCAAAAATAAAAACATAAAACTACACACATTGGAGGACGCAAATTAAAGTTAAAACTCTATGGAAACTCGACGAATCATGGCACAGAAATGCGATTATAATAAACTACTAGTAAGATTTATTTATGGAAGGAAGCAGAGATGAGTTGAAAGAAAATCATTAGAAACACTTTCAACTTCCTACCTTCAATCAATGCTTAATACATGCATCCACCTTCTTTCTACTGTGACATGTTAGATTTTGATAAAAAAAATTCGTTTTGTTTTTTTCTCACTTATATATTAATTTGCAACTCCCAATTTGCATACTTCTTTGTTTTCATTTTCGATGGAGATTTTAAAGATGCATATCTTCACGGGAGCAACTTGTATCTGATTAATATTTGAAATATTTTGTAATAGAAAAAGGTTAGAAAAGAAATATCGTAATCTGTCAACATACTGTTAATTAAACTGGGTTTTAGTAGCGATCGAAATGATAATCAATTTAAATTTTCGTAGGAATAATTTAAAGTAAGAAATATAAGTGAAATTTTAAAGCATGTTCATTGAGGAAAATATTTTAAGCCGTTTTATATATTTACTTTTTGTGAGTTGCTTGCGTTTTCAGATTGTTTACTTGTATGGATACTTTTGAGACCCAAATTTTTTTTGAAGAGTGAAATTGTTAAATTTAGAAAAACAATTATTTAACACCAATTAAATTTTACTACGCGTTAAAATATGAACACTTTTTTAAATCTTACTTGATTTAATTTGTTTAGATTATACTAAATTAAAACTTGTCGAGCAACTGGGATGTTTATACTAAAGATTATTTAATAATTTGATAGGTGGAGAAAGTGCTCTACTCACGACAGGTGGAGCTGTAATCGGTATCGGAAGTGATATAGGAGGAAGCATTCGAATCCCATCTTCGTTTTGTGGTATATACGGGCACAAGCCTACAACAAGTACTGAAACAAATCCTTATTATTTCTATAATTTTTAAGTTAATACCTAGTTTTTTATACTAAATAAATTTAAAATTTGTTATGGTTATACGAGGGTTGTTTTTTTAAGTAAGGGTCGAAAATTAAGAAAGAAAATTTTCAAGAAACAAATTTATTTTAAGATTCTACATGCGGTTCTCTTCTGTTCAGAATAGTTGCTAAGTTTGTTTAAACACTTATCATAGCCTTACAATTAGATTTAGAATACCTTCTTCACACAAACTTATCGCCTGCTCCGTTAACTAAGAGATCCCGGCCGTTTTTACGCATTCGCCGTCGTTATGGTGATTACCACCAAAATGATGTGTGAAATGTCGGAAAAGATGCAAGGTCAGTGCAAGGTCTGGGCTGTAGGGAGGGGTAGTCCAAAACTTTTCAATCAAAAGAGTCCAATAAAGCTGGTATATGAGCTGCGGAGAGAGTCATTATCATAGAGTAGCGAAATTCCCTGTAAGCATGGCGGGGAATTTTGCTACATCACAAATCGTAACTTCATAAATCTGCCAGTGAATGTAGGCAACAGACAAGTTTTTTGCCGTCTAAAAGTGCATCACTGACCATATCTCGTGCGTGCCGAGCGATTTGTTAAATTTGAACATTTTAAAGGCACAGGACTGACAGTACAGTTTACCTACACAGCTACAACTGAGCACAGTTGTTCTCAAGGAATGCCGGGACACGATACAAGCACTCGTTGCGACACACGCTTCACCTAATAGTATACACAACAAAACGACTCTTACTTAAAAAACAACGCTCGTAAAAATCAATCCTCTATTGTTGAAAGGAGCCCAGAAATGAATATATAAAATCTATTCATACTATTTACATGATATATATGTCACACTAACATATACATTTTACATGTTGTATGTCACACTTTTGTTGCAGTGTAGTATTTGTTGCTTGTATAGGTGTAGTATCTAATGCGGGGAAGCATCCATACCATGAAGTTCATAGTAAGAAAATAAATCACATGGTCAGTATTGGCCCAATGTGTCGATATGCTGAAGATCTTCCTCTTCTTTTAAAAGTACTGTCTGGGGATGATAAGAGGCTGAGGTTGAACAATAAGGTAAACAATATTTAAGTGCTACTTTGGATAAAGGAAAAGAATTATAAAAGCCTATAATTTGGATAAAGTGAAGAATTAGAGTAAACATATAACCCCTCGTGAGTGTAGCTAAACCCTTTGAGTCCGTTATATATTGATGTCCCAAATCCATAGTCAAACACGTTAAAGCAATCATGATTGAAAGAATCATTTTTAATCCGAGATATACAACTGGATACTTGCACCTCGAGAAAAAGCATACGTGATTAGGATCAATCGTGTGATTTAAATCACATGGTAGCGCCTAATTACTCGGTTATGCTTGGCGGGTAAACGTCGCAGCAATTAGGCTTGGTTTATTATTATGCGGAATTATTTTATAAATCAGATTTAATTGGATACTAGTAAGCAACGTCACAAGTGTTTGTCTATCCTGATTGGCTTCTGAATCGTGACTTAAACGAATGCTTCAAATTTACCCACGGAGACGTCCTTTGCGGGTATCCAATTGCGAAAATAAAATGGTGCTCTGTTCCGTATTTGAATGTAACTGTAACAGTTCATACATGCAATACTCTTCAATGCTATGTTTAATTATTTTTATTTTAATTTGCTTCGTTTACTGCCGTATTTTTCATTTGCTTGTTAATTAGCAAATTCCTGCTTATAAATTGTGTTTATCTATTTTCAATTGTTATTAACGTATAAGAGAAGTCATTTATAATATATTCGTAAAGTTTGGACATACATGTTTATAATTGTGAGCAAACATCGGATTATCTTAAAAAGTTTCTAATAGATGTTTCGAAATATGCAAAAAGGAAAATTAATCATAAGGTCCTTAATTTTTAATTCTCTCCTTTTTCAATTATTAGGAAAATATTTCCCAGATTACCGCAAGTTCATCAGCTCTTTCGTTACTTTCAATTCCTGTCCTGTCCTGTAAAGAATAATCTTATTTATGGTTTCCAGTTCTCTTGAAAGGTTTCTACATTCCAGCAATTTTTGATTTAACTTGGAAAGAATTAAGACCCTTAATGGCTCTTAATGGCTGCTTAATGGCTGCTTGATTGTCACTGAAAAATCCACTTACCGTGGTATCCTTTTCTTATATTTTCCTGTAGACAGTTGGTGATGACAAGAATCTCTGCCTGAAACACTGTGGCATACAAGTATTTATCAAGAAAATTAAATATGTTGACTCTCCACATACTCCCAATCCAAAGAGGTTACCTTTCTTTTATCCATTCGTAAACCAGATTAGATCATCAGATGTTATATTAAATGTGTTGTAGTTCCATTCTTCTCTGGTAGACAAAATTACCTCAATAACCTGTCAAATAGCCTATAGTGGTAAGCTTGTCATACCATTGATTTTGCAATTTCATTCCGTATGCAATCATTCCTGCAACGTTGCATATGAAGATGTCCAATGGAGTCAGGTTTAAAATAGTTTCTAGTGCTCTAGTTAGCACTGTGGACAATGCACCTGTGTAACACAGGCAGACCAGTCTTTGATGACTTCCTAGCTTGTCTTTCACAGTTTTTTTTTTCCACTTTGCACCACTAAATCACGGAAGCATAAGCAATATCAAGCCTGAAATTGCTGTGTACATCTAAAACATCATTTTCAGTTGAATGCCCCAGTTTTTATCAAACATGCTTCTACACATCATGATGCATTTTTTTGATTGATTAATTTTCTAATCAACATGTTTGTTCCATGTGAGAGTTCGGTCATGGATTAGGCCTAAAGATTTCACCTTAGAGGCAATGTTGTTTCGGACATTGAACAGTATTAGAAGGAAAAAAACCATCGGTTTTTATTTTCCGAGTGAATGGCACGAGATTGGTTTTTTGTGTATTTATATGCAGATTACTTTCTATGCGCCATATGCTTATAAAGCTTAGAGAATTTTGCATGACAAGTTATGTGAATGTCTTTAGCAATAATTAGTATGACATAGTAATCCACATATTCCTGAGTATAGTAACCAAAATCGTTTAGGTGTTTTAGTAGAATCTTTCCTACCAGATTCTAAAGTCATAGTAATGAAACACTTCCTTATGAACTGTCTTTAATTGTCTTTTTTTTTTTAAATGAGTCATTAAAGATATTAATTTGAATAACTCTAGAGAGTGGGGTCTTAGTCCATGAATACAAGGTATGGTTAATCCCTGAGACTCTTAAGGATGGATATGTGAGGATTATTATTAAATGGACTCTGTATATAAAGGAAAGTGGCTAAAGCAATTTTCTTTCTGTCTAGGTCGTCTTCAATCTTAGATACAAGCTGATGTAAGGCTGTTTCTGTAAATTTTCTGGGTTAGTTGGCAAATTGTGGATTATGCAAGGAACTTCTACTACCCATGTATATTCTAAAATTCCTAACAATGATTTTCTCCATAATTTTGAGAAGGAATGGAGATAAGCTGATTTGTCTGAATGATCCATTGATTCCTATTGACTCTTTTTAGAGAGCAAACTTAAATGCTGCTTTTATTGCTATTAATATCTCTGGCTCCAGAAAATTGAGTTTTGGCCATCATTTCCAAAATTACTTTTCCAGTACAAGCATAGTTACCATCCTCATCTTTAAAGGTACCAACCATAACAAGGTTCATCCTTACTAAGAATTCTTTGGAATCTTGCTCCTTTAGTGACAAAATTTAACTCTCCGCAGAACTTTATCTAGTAGTCCTGCTTGCTTATCTTACATGTTTGTTATAAATGGTGAGGACTTTCTTGTAGGCGTCCCATTCACCATGTTTCTTTGCTTTATTAAAAAGTTTTCTAACATTTGCCCCCTCGATTTCTAAAGAATTGTTCCACGTAGGACATTTGGGTTTAGCTCTTTTAGTACGAATTGGGCAATTTTTTGTTATATGTGCCTAAAACTTCTCTGGGCAGAAATTCTGCAGTGACTTCTAGATCAGTGGTTACCAACTGGCGATCCACGGGCTCCATCAGGCCCGCGAACTAAAATATATTAGTTGTAATTTTTTTATGGACAATTTTCGTAAAAAATCTACGTGGGTTTAAAATACTTTTCTTTCGTTAAAAAAACCATAATTTAATCGTTGCTCATTAATTTGTTTAATTCATAGGTGCACATTAAAGATATTGGCAGAATTATAAGCCAGAATTTCTTAATATGCAATTAAATATTTTTAAAAATCTACTTCTTATTTTAATTTTGCAATTTAATACTTTTGTTTTGTACAATTTGAAAAAATCTGACAGTAGTAGTTACACAAGAGACTCCGGTAAAACATTATAACCGCAGTGCCATTCACCCAAAACAAGGGACGCATAACACCTGGTTTATGGAAGTTGGTTCTTAGCCTCTTATTTGATATATGGAGGCTGTCGAGTAAGCGATACTAGACATTCGGCTATCCACCACCTACCAAAGCGCCTGGTAGCCACCCACGCCCCAAGTAGTAATAACTTTAATTTGTAATATAATATTATTCTATATCAATCACTGTTTCTTTAAATTATGAAGAAACATTTTATATGTTTTTAAATAAAACCAAAAGCACCAAAATAATGTTTTAAACATTATGCAAGAAAACTGGTCGTAGATTAAAATTTTAGAACTAAGTAATCGGAAACAAAATTTGTGGATCCAAATATGCATGAAAAGATGATAAATGATTAAAGAATTATAATTATGCACTAGTGATTTAAGCTCATAGATATTTAGAATTCTGTACTAAGAATAATTGAAAGAGCCGTTTCCACTACCACGTTCTTATACATTTTTTTCTTTTTGAATTCCAGGTAAATTTCCATAAAGTTAAGGTGTATTACATGGAAAGTTTTCCAGATATACCCGCCGTCCCAGCTATAAAGCAAGCAATTAGAAAGGTAAATGCTCTGTTTATGCTTATTAAATACCGTTTTTCATCAAGTCCATTTTTTATGCTTCTTTTCACACAAAAATTCACTCCCTAACTACTCTTATTCCTTTTTAGTTATCATTATTCTATGAAGTGAAAAAGAAATATTCTTAAAACAATACATATTCCATCTATATTTTTTATCATTTCATTACTATCGTAAAAAAAACTTTTTATGATGACCAAATTACACGTAATAACGTTCAATTCCTTTTTCATTCGTAATATCAAATCAAACTTAAACTACACCATACACCATTGATACAAATATACTCTATCAAGATTATTTAGTAAAAACTATTAAACATCAGTGCTTTTGGAAATCCTAGTTAACATCTTATATCAACGGTTAACAGAACTCCAGTTAACACTAAGAATCTCTCATTTAAGAAAGAACAGGGCATCATAAGTTGGATATTTCGGATACAATGTTCAAGAACATCAAAAATAAATCACAGTTTAAATCTAAGATAACATAAACACACGTATCTCTATTTACTTCAAGAATTTCTATTCTTTATATCTGCTGATAACTATATCTTTGATAATATTGAACGGAGGGAATATTGATGTGATAAATCATTAAATCTTCATTTTGAACGTATGCTTGGTAACAAAATTACAGAGTAAATCTGTAGCAATCTTTTCATAAACTCAAATTTGTCTGCAAAGCAATCAGACAGATATTATTATTGTAAAAGTTCAGCTTAATCTAACATACACAGCAAAATTTGCAAATACGAGATAAGTATTAGTCCCCGAATTTACATTCATATTATTTCAGACCGGAAATTAGTTTTACATTTGCAATGCACAAAGCAGATCCAAAACAAATTCTAAATTCAAATTCTCGTCTCTCCAAAACAAATTCTAAAAATTAAATAGTGGATTTAACAACGATTTAATTTTTTGTTTGAACAGCTTGAACAGCGATTTGATTTTTTGTTTGAAAGTAGGATTTTTGTTTTTTAAAGTCAGTACTATCAAGGAGTTTTTTTTATTCACTTTTTTAAAGTAAGTGGAACTGAATGAAATTGATCAAAACATTTAGTCAATTCGAAATTTTTTGTCGAAATGTTAATTAGGAACTTTTTTATTCTTTAAGACTTGAGAACATTAGCTTCAAAACTCTAAATAAAATGGCTGAAAAATTAAGAGAATAAAAATAATGAAATTAAAAGGATAAAAATATTTTCAATAAAATTATCATTCGAATATTAAAGATTACCTCATGTTTTAATTAAAACAACAATTTTGTCCTCAAGTCAACTTATCGTGAAGTTAAATAAAATATCATTTCTGAAACTTTTACAGGTGTTTGGTATAAAAAGCAGACAAACTTTCACTCAATCATTACAAACTTGTCTTGTTGGCACCGAAAGTAATATTTCCTAAGCAAAGCAGAGTGGACTCGGGTTGCAAAAGTTTGCCATTTAACGACATTTTAAATCTCAAATATGCAGATTTTATTTACTATGCCTTAGTTATTTTAATTAAAACTATTTCCGTAAATCTTGGCAATTTTGACATCCAAGCAACTTTGCATCAAGTTTTATAAATGTTTTCTTTTGGCTTTTTCACAAGATTTTAGAGCATACAGTAGATACATTTTTAATGACTCAATTTTTACAAACTTGTATTTAGACAAATTTATCAATCCACCACAGGTAATTTCTTCAAAGCAAGTCAAAGACTCACAAAAGTTTTCCTTCTAACGGCATTTCAAATCTTAAATCTGAAATTTTTTTAGATTAAAAAATTCTATTAAAACTCCTATTGCAAATCCTTGCCAACGTTGCCAACTTTGCATCAAACTTTATAAAACAATTCTGAAATTTCTATAAGCTTCTGGACCAAACAGCATCTACTAAATTAACTGCTAAGTTATGCAAAGACAATTAAATTATGACATAAATTTATTTCTGTTATTTATTCTAACTCGTCAAGAAATGGCAAATGTGATGCCATATTAGGCATTACATATTTTCTAGCTCATAATATTTCTTTAATTTCTTAAACTTATTTTTTTAATCATTCTTAATCGAAATTCAATTAAATTAAACCAATTATTTAATTTTTATTACATTTATAAAAAGCAAATATAAAATATTTTATTCTTTTCTTATCTATCAATTTAACGGCTAACTTTTTATTTCAATACTAATGCAAGACTCTTTAGTTCACTGTCGCGACTAAATCGAAGACAAAAATTTATTTATAACTCTTCATTCTTTATTTATTACTACAAAAATGTTTCAGTTAAATGGTTAAACTAATTATAACAGTATTTTTGGCGATTCACGTCCCCCAAATTATTTCAAATTCAATATTGATTAAAAGGGGTTGTCCTTATTTTTGGCAGCGTTATCTTTAAATTAATTACCAATCTTGGATCGCTTCCCCTGCTCCAAACTGTCCGTTGGGAACAATTAATTTACTTTCAATTTGGAATTATTGGAGACTGGTGGGGTGCATCTGGACCTTCCAGTTCCAACTTTTGAATATGAACCTTAACAGAAATTCTCGATGTGAAGAGAATGAATTTTTTAACCCCTTTAAGGGATTTCTTTTAGTTTTTAATGTGGCCATATTCAGTTTAATATTCACTCAATAAATCAATTTTTCCTAAACGAATTGTATTCATTTCTCTGAGATAATTATCCCTTAATGATTTCTAAATTGAAGTGTATCTCACTAAAATATGATTCATGCTGCAATGATGCTTCCTTGACTTATCACTACAATTGGTCTGATGATCACCGTCTCTACAGCAAAGTTTTCCGGTGGGAAAAAGCTCTCAAATTTACAGGATTTCAATTCTTAAATATGTAGCATTTTTTATAATCTACGCATTTTTCCTTACAGGCAGCAAGTTACTTTGAAGAGCAGTATAAAATAAAAGCCATTCCATTAAGATTCGAAGAGTTGAGGAATGCCTACCACATCTGGGAATGCGAACGTGTGAAATCTGATTCTCCTCCAATTAAAAGCTGCATAGCAGAAGGCAAAGGCAATGCGTGGGTAGAGCTTTTAAAGAAATTCTTACATCTTTCAGAATATACATTTCCTCTCATCTACTGTTCTATAATAGAAAATCGTGAGAAGAACCAGCAATACTATGATCTTTTGGAGCAGTGTGAAGTATTAAAAAAGAAATTCCGGGAAATATTTGAAGAGGACGCTGTATATTTAGTTCCAACACATCCTGAGCGACCACCATTTTATCATTTGACCGTACCTAATCTTTTTAACGTTGGCTACACTGCAATTTTTAATGTCTTGGGATTTCCTTCTACTGCTATACCAGCAGGTATGTGTGATGGGTTACCCATCGGTATACAAGCAGTGAGTGGACAGTTCAACGATCACTTGACTATATCTGCAGCTATGGAGCTTGATAAATTGTTTGGAGGTTGGATTAGTCCGTGCCCAGTTGCGAACTTTTAATTATGTGAAAAGTCATTGTCAATTCAATAATTCAATATCTGCAACATGTCATCATATACGTTAGTAGAAATATAACTCTCTTTTTATTTAGAATGCAATTCATGAACTACCCAAGTCAAAATTCTTGATGGTCCCATCAAAAATTTTTGATGGTCTATCTTCAGTATCATCATGATGGTCCAACATCGTTAGATGGTCACAATCAGCTAACATTTTCGATTCTGCGATTATGGTGCTTGATATGCCAACAAACTTCCATCATTTCATGATGGAAAATGCTTCTTTAATACTATTATGGTTAACAACCAAATGAAGTTTGATTCTCATGAACCAACAATCCGTGATGGTCCATGATGGTTCCAACTATACATATCTATGATGGTTTAATGGGAATTTTCGTTTGTTCTCAGGAATTTGGACCATTATAAATCAGTCCAAAGTCCTACATCGGAATGATGGTTGTTCATAATAATTCCAACATTTCATTGCTAGTATACTATGTAAATTCGTGATGGTCCATAATGGTACAACAATACATTTCCATGATGGTTTAATAGAAGTTCTTGCTGATTTAGCCGGAATATACCATCAAAACCATTTGGTTTTTTTATGATTGGTTCATTATAAATCAAATTAAATTCCTACATTGGAGTGATAGTGGTTCATGATCATTCCAACATTTGATTTCTAAGAAACTATGACAGAAATTTCTGATGGTTAAACATGAACAAATCATCAAAACAAGTTGCTATTCTTATGTTGGACCATCATAAATCAGTCAAATTCCTACATTGGGGTGATGGTAACTTATGTTGGTTACCATCAAGATTATATTGGTACATCAATGGAAAACCATCAAAAAATTTTGATTTGGATATTCTTTACATATTGTAAAGAACCTATTTAGCTACACTTACTTTGTGTAACTCCTCAAAAGTGAGTTTTCTCAAAACCAAAATATTTTTTTTAGTTCACTTTTAAAATGTTTAATAATTATGAAGTTTGAGATCATATTTATATAATTTTAATTTCTGTTAAATAACATCAAATAACAATAATAATAGTTTCTAAAAAGTGATGAAAGTTTAAAAGCAAAAAAAAATTTACATTTCTATGTGTTTGTGATACTTATAGAAAAAATGGTTCTTAACTGAGCACATTATGCCACAAAATGTCAAACAAATATTAAAATTTTTGACAAATTATGTCAATTATGTCAAATTAATGGTCTTGTATCAGTACGATTTATTTTTTAATATAATTGTTATTTCCATTTCTTTTAATTTAATTCAGGCTGTAAATACAAGTATAAGGTGTTTCTCGAATTCTATGTCTTCTGTAAATAAAGGTTAGGGTTTATAAAAGTAAAAGAACAAACTGGGATTAAGAGGACGCCATACCATGGGAGAAATTTTTCCTCACAAATTCTCCTCCACCTTCATTTCTAATTCAAAATTTGAAAGAAAGAAAAAGTGTGCTAAAGCAAATCTAGAGTAAGCCATGAAGTTGCACTTGCTGAAAAAAATTTTTTGAAATATCATAATGCAAACAAATTATTGAAAGAGAACTTCTCCATTTAGTAATCTTAATTTATCGTCTCATAATTTATTTTCATTTGGATATTTTAAGAATTTTTTTTTTTTCGTATTTAAAACTTCATGACTTACTCTAGGTTTGTCAGAATTCATTTTTTTCATACCTTAAATTTTAAATTAGTTTTAAGTAGAGGAAAGAGAATTTACGACGAAAAGTAATGAAACGTGAATTCATTAGAAGTATAATTTTACTGGTGTCGATCTACTAAACTGCATCGGGTTTTATTTATGACGATCCTTACTTCAAATTTCGCAACTAATTTGTAGCTAATTTGTAACTGAGGGTACATAACAAAAATTCTCCGCGTTAGCAGCGATTTCAATTTTCATAGAATTATCGATTAAGAAGAATAGTACACAACACCAACCCCCCCCCCCCCCCCAGATCTTGAAACTAATGCAAAGAACAGGTTTTTTGATCAAAGCAGTGATTTTAGTACATTGTTATATTTCTCAAACATCGACCTTCTGAGCCCAAGTCTGCGGGTTCGATCCTCGGCCCAGACACCGGATTTTTGGGATGCAGAAAATCCTCAGCGGCCACGTCGTATGATTATGCGGCATGTAAAAGATCCCTGGAGTGCCTTATTGGCTCTTGGCATTTCCGGCAAAATTAAATTCCTAGTGCACTTTAGCATCCAAATAGAGTCTCGGTGCTGCCATCTAGTGTGGCAGAAACTAGACGTCTAAATTAACATGGCCAACGGTATCTCACCCATTGTGGTGGTCCTGAAAGAGTAGATACCACTTCTGGAGAAAGCACTAGGTCTGCTCATCGGGAAGACTGATTGTGCAGCTCAAAGAAAATAAAAAAAATATTTCTCAAACAGGGCATTTAAATATCTCTACTAATTTTCCATTTTTCTAGGCCATGAATTATTTCCTCAAATGTGACAATTAAATCATAAATGTAGATAAATGTTTACTATTTTTTAATTTATAAGATAAAAATTTTTATCCTTAAAAAGTTACCTGCTTTACTAAAAATGAAAAGTAAAATAAATAATTTTAGTTGGTGTTATTTGGTTCTAATTAGATAGCATGAATGCAAAAACTTATTATTTTACGCGTATAAGAACTTTTATAAATGAGAATGCGAAGCTGGTTCCCCGCAATAACACACACCGTTGTTACTCACAATATCACAAAAATTTTAATACTTCTACTTTTTTTTTTTTTTACTTATCATAAGCGCAAACAAATAATCTAGTGAAATCAAAGGTTAAATTTGATTCTTTCAATTCTATCAGTAAATTTATTCTCTAAAAGTAAGTGACTACACGCAGGCTAAGAATATTTATTCAGCATTCCTCCCATTGCTTATCATAACTTCAGAAAGGCTGGATACATTCTGATTCTTCGAGAAGAGTTTATCAACAAACATGTCATCCGTGAGTAATCTCTTTTTTTTTCTTGTAATTAAACACAGTTGTAGTTCTTAAAATTTTATGGTAAAAGTAACATTTTTTTTAAGTTATTCATTTATTTAAAATATAGTCGTGAATTTTTTTATCAAACAATGGAATTCATTTTTTGATGTCAAATTTTAGAACAAAGGATAGAAACCAACGGCCTTCGTGCGTTTCTTTTGTACAGAACTTGCATTAATTAATATTTAATTTATAAGAATTACGGCAAACTGAAAATTAATAGAATTAAATAAAGTGCTGCCATCCATTGAGCATAACATGAATTAGAATGCTGCAATGTTGCAGTTCTAGTTGGTTTGTGCAGCTGTGCTATAGTTTCATAGCCTGAAATTATTCTCATTCTGGCGCTTTTTATAGGTTTACTACGTCCTATAATAAAAATTCTTCTGTTTTGTTCATACTTTTGGCCATGAATCACTCCTACTTGAAATACACAAACCCGGTTGCAAAAGCAACTTCCATCTACCAGACCAACGCCTCCTGTAACTGAAAGTTTCCACGCGGTTTTTTATAGGTAGTCCGATCAGACCACTGTGAAGGAAATCCACTTCCCGAACGAGTCATTTAATACAAAATCTAGTTTAAATAAGAAAGTGGTAGCAAATGTATGACTAAAAATTTGTTTTATTTATGAATATTATTGGTTTGCCTTATTCACTTGTCAACCACTATAGATTCAATTCTCAAATATATGTGATAAATTTCTCTCAATTACTTTTATAAAAGGTTTTGGGTTCATGCGCACAACTGGTTCACTTTTTAAATAGTCTGCGCGGACTACTTATAAAAGACCGTGTGGAGGCATTTTGATGTAGGAGGTGATGACCAGACACCGTGACGCTGGCTATTCTGAGAGACAGACTGTACCTACTTTTCTCCCTTTGTCTCACATCTTTTAGCAACATTTATGTTGTGAAATTAGTGATTAATAGTTATCTGTGATTGCTTATATTCTCATCAACTTTTTCTGAATGAACATGCCTTTTTTCCACTTATCTGGACTTTTGTTCCTGAGAGAACGCGCGCCGTCTGAATGAACTATAAGAAGAGTGGGGGTCAAAAAGTGACCTAAAATTAAATTCTATCATACGCTACTAAAGAAACCTGTTAATGTAACACTTTTGAGTTTTAAAGATTGATTATTTTTGGTATGACAATTTAAAGCTTTTTGCCATTTTTTAAGGAATTAGAACTTATAGAATGTATGGGGTAATAAAAGTGACCCCCGCCTATTCCAGAATGTCAAAATATGAGTGAGAGGATGTAACTGTTTTCTCAAAAATGTTGTCCCAATACTTTATTTCGGTGAGAGGCTAAAGGTCTGGATCCCTCAATGTTAATAAAAAAAACTACATTTCGAAGGATAATTTAATTATTTTTTGGAAGTAAGCTAATACCAAATTTTATCAAACTTGGTCGGATTAAAACGGGTATAAAATAAGAAAAAAATCTTATTTTTTTCCACTGCTAAATTTTTTTAAAGCAATAAATAAATTCAAAGACCCTTTTACTCTGAATAACATTCAGGGAATTAAAAATCAATGAACCCATGTAATTTCAAATTTAATATATTTCTAGCTTTTAGTAAATTAATTTGGCTGACCAGATTTGAGAGCAGAAATTACTAATATGTAATGTGTATGTAAGAAATTACTAATAGATCGTTTTTTCTGCATTTCAAAAAGCTGCATGTGCCAATCATTATAGTTTAGGTACTGTATTCCACCTTCTCAAGAATTCGACATAGCCTAACCTCGAAGTATTATGTTTCATTTTTAAACCAGTGTTGCACAGCCGAACTGATTCTGAGCTTACGACTATCAATGTTCAACTCCATAGTCTTGTATTTTTGAAAGGGAGCTTCTGAATCAAGCCCTGGGACACACTAGTCTTTGGGGAGAAATTTTTGATGGAACCTACCAGCATTTGCGTTATAAGAAGAGGAAAAGCATGAAACCTTCCCACGGCAAGGCCAATGACATGGGGGTTCTAACCCATAATCCATATACCACAGAGGATATTTTACGTCAGTACTGTGGTCGGAGAGAGCCGGTAGCAGAATTCGTCGATATGATCAGTTCGGGTTTTCTTTTGTAAGTTCAGACACTCCTGGGCCGAAAAAATTTTAAATCGAGCCCACCCAAGCTCAAAATACATAGAATCAATTAGAGCCCAAGATATATGTCGGATAATGGCTAAATTTTTCAGTCTCGCTTCTCGCTATTTTGATGTCTAAACAAGAAATTCAACCCTTTTTATCATTAAAATGTAAAACAAAATGCGAAGAGAAAAGTCTAAACTTGAATGTGAAAGAGAAATGTCAAAGAGGAATTGTCAATAATGGCAAACATTCAAGTTTTTTTATTGCCTGTATGATTCCCAATTAACAGAAGCAATTTTTGCAATCTATTAAATTCCATTATTTATTTTTCTTTCGCTCTTTATCTACTGAATTATCTAAGAATACCATTTTTCACTATTTATGGCATGTATGAAAACACAGTCGTTTTCATTGTTTTCATTAAATCCAAGTTTATCTTTAGTTAAAAAAATGTGTAATAAACACTTATATATTAAATTTTAAAAAATAACATGACTTTGATAATAAAAAAAAGTATAATATTTAAAAGCAGTATTAGTTTCTTTTTAAAAATATCAATTATATTGAATATTACTTTTCACTACCAGACTTAATAGAATCTCTTAATGTGCCAGTTGAAGGCTGTAAGTTTGCCATACTCACTCGATTTGCATTTCGCTCAGATAGACACGTCATGTAACGCCGTCCTACACATCGTACAGTACCGACTAATACTCCAAGATTACTAAAACAAAATTTAAAAAAGAAAAGAATCATCTTAAGTTTAATGAAAGTCACTTGACAATTATTGTTTAGCCTTACACAGCAAAAGCACCGAACGGAAGTATCAATCTCTATAATTTTAAATACATTACACATTTTAAATTTTCCATAATTAATAGCTGACCTAAACGTTTGTTTAAGAGTGGTAAGAGTTTATAAAAGTTTTATGATGAGTCCGAGCTGGTCCCTGAGTTCGGGATAAACCCGTTTAAACTCTTATTTCTATGCCTCTATAAAAGGCCTCTATGTTTTGTATGAAAAAGACTAAATGTCCTGTTTTTTGAAAGGAACATACTATGTCACTAAAGAAAGTAATCCGAAAAAATGAAGCGAAGATGTTTCATCTGTTCACACTAATTAGTTTTAATACTGTCATCAAATGCTCTGAGAGGAACCATCGAAATTGTATGTAATATCGTCGTTGGCAAGTAAAATTTCAACATCCGTTTTGTTACATATATATTTTCTTTAATTTGATTTCATAAAGATTGTTTTCGTTTCATGTTTGTTGGATTTTATAAATTCATCAAAAAACCTCTATTAACGTTGAATGATTCGTTAATTTTGCAAGGCTTGCCCGTTTGGCCACAACGGTAAATAACTACAAACTAAATTTGCAAATATTAGACAGATTTTGCTAGTTTTTAAAAGGTTTAGAATGGAATATCTGAAAAAAGTGGTGAATTATATAAGCCTATGAATTATTTAGAAATAATGGTGGATAAAAATCTACTAAATTGAATTTATTAAAGCAAGAATCCAGTGCCGGATTACCCATTGGGCCATACTGGGCCATGGCCTGGGCCCCCACTGATTAAGGGCCCCCTTAAAAAAATTTAAAAATAAATTTTAAAAAAATTAAGAAAAACAATGATTTTTTAAAAAAAATCATTTTCAAATATATATTAATAAAATACGATATTTTTTTTTAAAAATAATTATTACATAATTTTTTACATATTTATTTATTACTCATTTTAGTTATTATTTATAAGTATTATTATAGTTTATGTATTATAATATTTATCAATGTTTTTTAAGTTCAAATTTGTCCTTTTGATTTGCGCGCGAAAAAATTGAAAGCAATACTATAGCGAGCTGAGACTTGTTTAAACAAGAAGCAAAGAATTAAATGTTGTTGACATTATTGAGACGTTTTAAATGAAAAAGAAGTTATTTAGTGCCACAACTGAAGTGCCTCATAATTTTTTTAGTGTTTTATAATTATTTAGTGTCCGTAATTCTATTTGATCAATAAATAATTACAAAATATTTTACTAAAAGGTAAGTGTTTTTTTATTGTTTTATATACTCTAGAAAAAACTCATACAACTGGTCACTTTCAATCAAATTTTATATATTGAAATTGTCACTGTTTAAGAGGTACAGGATGTTATTTATTTTAATTTTGAATATTCTTTCTTAAATGAAAAGATATATAAATACTTTTATATTTGAATAAATAAAAAATATACGAGAAAAAAATTTAATCCAAGGGCCTCAAAAATTTGAATGGCCCAGGGCCCCGCGTACGCTTAATCCGCCTCTGCAAGAATCACAATTAATAAACTACCACTTGAAAGAGTTCGCTTATTCGCTTTCCTACTTATTCGCTGTCAGGAGCAAGTTGGCATCTCTGTGTATATAAATAAATCTATTTCTGTGCGTTCTACATGGTATTAATTTCTTCAAACCATTTTAGTAACGATAATAATATAAAAGAAAAAAGAAAAATTTACTCGAATTATGTGTTTCAAATAATCTTGGCTGCGCCGGTCACCGGTGACCCCGTAGCATTCAACGTGCTAACAAAAACTAATATCCTACTAGGATTTATAATTAATAATTTTGATTTTATTTATTTTTTTGGAATTTGTTTTGTGTTAACAACGAATGATAAAGATGTGTAAAAATTAAATTAGGTTGGCTGTTTCAAAAGTTGATAATAAGAAAACAGTTAAGGTCGAAAAAAATGATGGAAAAAATAAAATAAACTATTGCAGCTAATAAATTTGATAAGACATTTTTTTTTTGTTTCTCCAAGAGTTCCTATTTATGAGTCAAAAATACTTCCGGCCCAAATGACACCATTTTTTTTTTTTTTTTTTGCTTTGATGTTTAAAGCTTTCTTTATCCAATTACTATATGCGATATTGCATGATGATGGATAATTCGTAAAAGTCAAAAGGCGATTTTTATTCATTGAAATATTTTTTTAAAAAATTGATATATTTTTCAACTATTTTTCTTTAATTTACAGGTTCACTATTAGCTGCACCATCCAATAAAAAAATTGAACTACAAACTTGAATTCAGAAAGAAAAAATTTATATGCTGTCCATATATGAATTACTCCAAAATTTTTTAAACCATAACTATAAACCGTTTTAAAAAGTGTCAACTTAATATAGGACACCCTGTATTATCCATGTCTACTTAAATTATAAATTTGCCTTTTTTTAATGAATCAAACCAATTTTCACCTGTGAAGCTGTAATCAAAGTAAGCTAAAATATTCATTATTGTTTGTCTTCAAATTTAAAGTTTTATAATTTCAGATATTAGTCTTCCTCGCACAGTTTGTGAGAGTTGTATTAATTTTGACTCGACCTATTTCCCAAATAGTCCTGACGTATATTTATCGCATATTCATGGGAAGAACAAAGCTAGTGCCACCTATAAGCAACAAAGTCCTTTTGATGTCAGCCACAGATATTGCAGACAAAATTCGGAAAAAGCAGGTAATTTTCACCTTTACCAAAATTGTTAAAAATATTGTATTCACATAAATACTAAATAATATACAGGATGTTCCCAGCTCTTGTCAAAATTCTTGTCAAAAATGAACTCCAAAAAGTATTAGAATTGCAGGTCGTAAATTAATTTACTAATCACGAAAAAGTAAAAATACTATCAAAATCAAACTAATTATTGCTGAGGAGCAGAATTACAAAACAACAAGCATTCAGCGCTATTCTTTTAAATCCAAGCTGCCTCCTTAAGGGAAGTGATTTGTTGCCTGAAGGTTTAGAAACGTAGGAGAGCCATCATATTCCAACCGGTGTTACTTCAGATAAGGTACCATTGTCTGACAAACTCTTGCCCGGTATTCCTTACAATTTTTCTTTAAGTTTAAGGACTACTGCCAATATACTGTCGCGTGATATTTCTTGCATTGATGCTTTTTAAAGTAAGGTGCCGTTCGATACATACTTGCCCGTCAATTTTTCACTAATGTTTGTTTAACGCTTTAACGTACATGGGACACCGGTGACCCTTTTATATAGTTTTTTTCTGACTCTCTAATTACAAATATTGGCATATTTAATTGTAAAAAACAGACTTAATAGTTTTCTAAAATACACGTTAGTTTATCGGGATTTAATTAGTTACAATTTTTTTTATTCACAAATTTTTCAATATTTGTTTTTGTAAATTAAAGAAATTTCAAAAATGAATAACTCTTTCTCTTAGATCTAAATAGTTGCAAATAAATTAAAAATGTAAAAAATATTTTTTGGTAGTGAGCCGTGTTTGTAAAATTTTACCTTTAACGCAGAAAAGACACAGATATTTTATGCTGTATTTCATAAATATAAATTTTTAAAAGGCGAAATATATTTCTTCCCTTATTTTGACCTAAATTAATACAAAATGATGGGAAAAAGTATGAAAAATTTGTTTTAAAAAAATTCTGCGTCAAAGGTTTAATTGTAGGAGCCCCGACATTTGTGACATTTTTTATAATCTTTACTGTGTGAAATTTAGTACCACCTCTAGGCATTATCGAAATTACTGAAGAAAAATTATTGAATATGATAATATGCATAACATAAATGATGATATTAAGAGGGCATATTAGAAGCGACGGAATGCGTTTTAATGCATTTTATCATTATAAAAATAATATTTCATTTTAATCGTCGAGTTGCTGAAATCAAAAATAAATTCAGTCTGTTGTTTCAGAAAAAAGCTGACCCTATTTTTTTTCTTCAACTGCAAAAGATATGGAACAATCCGCCATTATAGGGAGACAACTTGAAATGAAAAACTAGTGCTGTATGCTTGTTGATATCAAATCTCGCTGTCTGACGATGGAAGAAACGTAGAAAAAATTAAAATGGTTATCATGAACACTTTTAACTTCTCGCAGGCTGGTTAAAATAAGTTGAACATAAAACTAGTTTTTCATGTTTTATGTTCAATCACTCAATTTTATTAGCGTTCGCCGAATTTTTAAAATTAGAAAACAGTTACTAGATTATAAAATATGCTATAACTTTAACTATTTTTAGTGCGATGTTGACATGTATGCAAATGACTCCATTGGGGATTGTATGGCACACAGTTTCTAGGCTAATATAGATACGTTAATGACGCTTTTTCTGATAATAATGAGAGTTTCTTACTCATATATCACTAACTAAGGCATATCTTAACTAAATAAGATTATCTGATAAAATATTTAATTTATTTAAATTTGCTTCCTTATTTTATTTATTGAATTCAAAGTATTCTCGTAAAATGGAAAACTTAGAAAAACTCTTTCTTCATTAAGTCTATTTTAACCAATTAATGTCTTATAATGATGCAGACATATTAATAGATATATCGATATGTTCTTACACTTATTTCATATATATATTGTTTTTATATGCACAATTTTTATCTACTGGGTGGTTCGGAAAATGATTATTTTTTTTCCTCTTGAAAATGAAAAGAGATTTTCCTCTAGAAAATATCTATTTTATTCAAGTATATTTTGTCTGTTCTGGTCCAATGCTTTTTGCCCTCTTTCTGGTAACATGATTCCTACATGATTTTTTTTCTTTACTGGAAAAAAACAACAGCTCCCAATGACTTTTGTCCTCCTCGTTGGAAGAAAAGGTATTACTTTGTAAAATTTTTATAAAAACTCGAAGAAATAGGCAAACCATTTCTCGTTCTCAATTATGAAGCGCTTCAAAAAATGATAATTTTCTTAACCTTTGAGAAGCAAAACACAAATGTCTAATACGAAGACACATATTTCTTTCCGTAAGAACATTTTTTTAATCATTGAGAATAAATCTACGAGTTTGAAATATTCATGAACTGTAGAATTTGACAAATTTAATCTATCAACGTTCTCACGAGTTGATATTTGCCAGTTTGCATCATTTATTGCATTTACTGTGTCTCCATCAGCCTAAATTGGCTTACTTTTAATTTTTCGATAGTTAGTCTTTTATAGTCAGCCAAAACTTTTCTATTTAACTTTTCGGTAGTTAAAAAGTACAATATAAAACCAAAATTTATTGCGTAGAATCAATCAATTTCATTCACATATAACATCGGTCCTATAACAGATTTCAACATTAATAATGATTCTACCACTTAAGGGTTAAGCTGGCTGTGAAAAAATATAAGAAAGTCCTCTGTTGGGGAAAAAAAAAGATAATACTTTTCGAACAACCTAATATTTTAATTAATACGTTGACATTTTCTGACATTTATTTCACGTAGAGATTGTTTTTCTTCAATAGTTGAAATGTGAAGATGTTATGCGTGCTTATATTGACAGAATTCATCTTGTTGAACCTTATGTAAATGCTGTTGTTGACGAAAGGTATGATGAAGCTTTAGAAGACGCCAGGAAAGTGGATCGTTTTTTGGAAAGTGGAGAAAAGACAGTAGAGGAAATCGAAAGAGATAAACCACTCTTAGGAGTTCCATTTACATGTAAAGAATCAATTGGGGTAAAAGGTCTGATTTAGAGATACTGCACTTTATTATTTTCTTGGATTCTATGCGAGAAATTTTATAATCTATGCCTTATATTGCTTACTATCAATATTTCAACCAAATACAAGCCTACTCTCTTTAAGTAATTTTGAACTCTCTAAGTAAATTTGAAGTATTGATCAAGATAATTCTGCAACAGTTTAATATTTTTTTCTAATTACCAAACTTTTCACAATTGCTGACATTAAAAATATTTTTAACAGTGATTAGAATTGGTTTAGAAATTGTTGAATAGCCCAATAAAACTATTTTTTAAGATCTGGAAACAGTTGTATCGTTTAATGATTGTTTACGTCAAACATAAGAATTTCGGTATGCCTATTTTTTAATGGTACCTTTTGCCTTCCTTCATCATCTCAATGCTGAATTGCAATAAAACATTACACTAATAGAATTTTCATTTTAAAATCGTGATAAAATAACGTGCAGCAGACTATCCATCCAATTAGCCGTAAATTTTACGGTAAAAACCATTTTTTACTATTACGGATTTAAAACCATTTACAACTAGTATGGTTAATAAAAAAAAAAACATAAATACAAAACTATACGGTTTTTTAACTATTTACAAAAGACTTGGGTTCAGAACCATAAAAATAAAATTAAACTGGATATAGGAGCTACGCTTTTCGTTAAATAATGGGCATTGGAGTTAGATTTTGATTGAGTTGTGTTTTATCAAATGAACCGTGGAATGTAGTTTTATTAATTTATTTGGTTGTTTCACCCATCGTAAGAGACGAGAAATGCTAGACTTTTTTTATTAAGCAGCTTTTTGGTGCTGCCATCTATGCGGGGATAAGAGTATCGTAATCTGATAGCCCAGAGTCACAAATTGGGGAGTACAAGACACTGAAAATTTTCAACGTGCTGAAGTTAAAAAGGTATAATAAGCACAAAGCTGCAAGGAACTAACTGGCTTTCGGCTTAGGGGTTGCTATAAAATTTTGTTTGTTTATTCGTATTAAGTGAAAGCAGTTAAAAAAAGGTTTTCTCACAGTTTATTATAGTATTATCATTTTATTTATGGTTATTTGACTGTTTTGTTTGAATATAGTAAAATAACAGTAAAAAAAAATCATTATTTAACTATTTTCCTTCGAGAAATTTCTAACATTGTCTAACGACTTATGTTCAATTCCTATTTCATTATGAGTTCACATAATATTTGTCGCAAAACACAGCTCAAATTTATATTTCAGGCTAAGTTGTTGTGTAAAACTTGTCAAATTCTCCACTAAAATATTAACAGTTTTTATTTCAATTTTTAACTTATATGATGAGAAGCAGTATTACAGTCTATTTAATATTACATAATAGGGGTCTTACTTAATAGTGTTACACAATAGCCCCCCGTTCACGAAGCAATCCAACCGCCGAAATTGCTACAGTATGTTAATATTTCTTCACGTTGAATATCTAAATAAAAAAGGTATTCAATTGAAATAGTCTAAAACATTTAATTGTTATAACACAGATTTGGCTGCACAGTTTTAGTTCTCGTTATTATTACCGTGATAAAGTTTTGCTATCAAACTAGAACAGTTCATAACTGCCTTTTTTTTCTCTTCCTCCACGTGTCTCTTTTCTGACGATAATCTTGTTGTAAATCTACTTCGTAATTTCTCCATTTTTACTAGCCCAAATTACTTACTGTTAAAATGTTTATATAAGTTAATTAGTTTGGATACTGATTTAAATATGTTTATCCAAAAATGTAGTTTAATAAGTTAATAACATATAAGGCTACTTTATAATTACTACAGTTTTTAGTTTAAAGTCTTTAAATTGGAATAATAATCATAATCAAAACTTAATTACAACAGAGAGTTCTAAGAAAAAAAACTTATTAATTTTCTTCTTTTTCTCTATTTTCTTTTTCTCTCTTTTCATTTTATCCATTTTGTCTTTATTGTGCTATCTATCTATCAGTTTATTACGTGAAAACAAATTGAAATTACTCCTTATTTCATAGGCTTATCTCAAACAGCTGGTATTTATGAAGTAAAAGACCGAAAAGCAGAAAACGACTCTGATGCCGCTGGTTTTTATAGAGCAGCCGGAGCTATTCCTGTAACTGTAACCAATGTTCCCGAGCGATGTATGTGGTGGGATAGTGCAAATCACATTTACGGAATTACAAAAAACCCTTTTGATCATTCTAGGACTCCTGGTGGAAGTACAGGTAAAATTCACTAAACTATTAATTAGCTTTAAAACGTTACTAAATTTCTGTTTATTGTTTCGTTTAATTTAATTAGTTTACCTTCTCAAATGTATCTGCTACACTCAACGAAAGAAAACTCCATTTAAATATAACGTTTCTTAACTCATCAGGCATGAATGTTCTCATTTTGGCATCAAAGAAAAAGAGTGCTAACTTAGTCATTTTATTTTTAGCATTTATTTTTTAAAATTTAAATGCTTTTGCATACCATCATACATTATTAATATAACTTTATATATTAAAGTCCATTAAATGCTATTATTTATAAACTGGATGTGACAGCTAAAATTATCAAAGTGCACTTTACTTAAGCACAAGCATTTTTTAATAAAGCATTCTTCTCCATTCGTTACTTCTCTGCAGGGTTAAATCAAACCTCTTAAGAACTATTTGCTATTATTCTGTAATTTGACAAGTCGATAGCGAGAATTTTGTAGGTTTATAATGTGAGACAATTAATCGTGTAACATATTATTCGTACTGAAAATGTAAAAGTTAAATAGTCTAAATACAATATATATTATATACTATTTTATAACCGTCGTTGAACAGCCAACCCAATTTTATGAGTTTAGGACAGCCAGTGCTTAACTCCGTAGCCATGTACTTTTTTAACCATAAACAGAAAACAAGGGGACTTCTGGATCAAGTATTGTGAGATATTTATCTTCGCGGGAGACTTTGTGTTGGAACTAATCCGCATTCGTGCTATGTATGGAGGAAAACTATAGTCAACTTGACGGTAAGGGCACCCTAACCCATGATCCGTCTACTGTGGAGGATATTTTACGTCAACACTACGGTCGGTGCCGGTTGCGTGCGGGATTCATATCGATCAGCCATCGCTTTGATATAAACTAGGGCAACCTCATTGGGAGGCAAGGGCTCTGTGTTATACAATTTGTTTCTCTTTCTATGTCATGAATGGTCGATTTGTGGTACGGTTGATATAGTATGGCTCAGTATAGTTTTTCCAGTGGCATGCAAATATTAATTTTATAATCAACTACAGCTTTGTTAAAACCTGTAGAACCCTACTCACGCTACATTGGAAATTAATATCGAAATTTACATGATTTGTTTATCAAATATTATAGCAGTTTTGGAACAGTATGTGTCTGCGGTAAGATATTTTTCCGTAATTTTGTTAATATCTTCAAGAATCATTCCTAATAAAGGTGACATAGAAAAAAACGCACAACTATTCAAAAGCCTGACGAATTAAATGCTGACTGTTTAATGATTACTGTTACTAAAAATAGATAATTTAATTCATTTATAAATATTTGTTTAAAAGTTATAGATTATAAGTATTTATTTAAAAAAATGAGAATAGCAAAATATATTTACCTTCCAGAAAGTAAAATAGCGTCTTCTTCAGAATTATCACTTCTAATAAGATGATTCTTTAATTTTTCTTCATTCAAAAAATTCATTCAAGACAAAATCGCAAGTAAAGATTATATATATATATATATATATATATATATATATATATATATATATATATATATATATATATATATATATATATATATATATATATATATATATATATATATATATATATATATATATATATACTATTTATGTGGCACTGGAACAAATTGCCCCCAGATCTTACAACAGGGTAGTTATACTGTCTGACTCCAAAGCTGCCATTCAAGCTATTAGATCTCGTGAAATACCTGTTTCCAGGACTATCCAGGATTGCCAGGTTCCACTGGAGAGTTTGAGGGTGGAAGGGCGACAAATAACACTTCAATGAATCCCAGGACATTACGATATTTACGGCAATGAACAGGCCGATATGCTGGCTAAGAAAGGCACCCAAATAATTCAACAGCCAAGCACTCTTAAATCCTTTCATTCGGCAAAACTTTATATCAAACATTTTATAAGACAAAACTGGAAAGCGTTGCTCACTTCTCGTATTTCTTCAAGAAGTTGGAGGAACAGTTTAGAATAGGGTATTGCCGATAAACCCCGCAATAAAGAGGTTGCTGAATTCAGACTTGCAGTGGGCCATGATTGCCTGGCGAACCACCTCTGCCGCATCGGCATTTTTGCTGACCCAAATTGCCCATTATGCTCGAGTAATGAACTTATGGACAGGAACCATCTATTGAGATGCTCGGCTCTGCGTGGGGAATCTGAGGTGAGGCGGTACTGGAGTGCCCGACATCTGCTAATGAGATAGTGCCTTTTTTCTCTTACTTGTTGTTCACCTTTTTTGTTCACTGTTCTTGTTAGAGTTTGTCATTTTCTTTTGCCATTGGAAATAGAAAAATAAAAATAATATATATATATATATATATATATATATATACAGGGTGATACTAAAAAGATGGGCAAAATTATAGGAAGTGATAGTACACACCCAAGCAAACAATTTTTATCAAAGTGCATGGTCGAAAACAAAACGCAAAACCGCTAAAGGGCGTCAAAGTTTATGTTCTTATATGAGGCAAAAACACACAAAGAACGATGAAGTTAAGTTATAAAAGCAAATTTAATGGCATGTGATTACAATATGTGTTCAAAACAGTGGCCGGCAGCGGCTATGCACGCAGTACAACGGCGAAGAAAAGATAGGTGAACATTTTGAAACACACCAGGCATATCACGAACTTTCCCTGCAGCGGCCGAAAGCTTGGCGACAAGAGACACAGCGCAGTAATTGGCAACAGGAATGGAGCTTTCACGTTTGCATCAAACAACTTTCCAAATGCGCCAGCACCTTTGCATTTTGTTTTCGACCATGCATTCTTTAATAAAAAATTGTTTGCTTGGGTGTCCTCTTGGGTGGGGTCCTCTTGCCGTCAGGCTAACCGTGGGAGGTTCTCAATGTCTTCCTTTCCAAGTAAAGCAAATGCGGGTTAGTTTCATCAAAAAGTCTCCACGAGGGCAAATTTCAGCCAATACTTGATCCAGGAGTTCTCTTGTCTTCTGGATTGGGTTCAAAATTACTAGGCTACGTTGATGTACATTAGTTGCAATGTTGTAAACCCAAAAATTGGGTAGCCCATCTTTTTAGAATCACCCTGTATATACATATATATATACTCAAAAAATGTAAAGTCGAAGTGACAACGGCGTTTGTCTCTGTTGCAAGACTTTATCAGGAAGTTTATAATTCTGTCGTTCTCTGCTTACTTAAAATAAAAATTCTAACTCCATTTTATGAAAGAAAATATAACACTTTTATTTACACAAGTTGTTCTATCCAGGGACTAATATAGGGGATAAGGACATTTAACTTTTCCCGGGGGGTTTTAGAAAAGCAACACGCTTTTGACAGACCGGTTTTACGCACAAAAAGTGGCGTTCGTGTCGTCCTAGGGATTATTTTCTGACATCCCCGCCGTACCTTAGCATTGCGCGTAATCAGTGTTGATCATTAAAAAGCAATTTAATTTAAATTCTAAATTTTTTTCATTTCCGTAAATCAGTATATAATTTTGTATATTGCTTAAAGATGTCTATTCATTACTCATAATTTATTTGTTTGTTTATTGAAGTTTTAAAACCAGAGATCATTCAGATTACGAGCAATTATATACTATAGTTTCGGTTTTCAGAACTTGGGTTAATTAAAACCGAAAGAAGGATATTTGCTTATTCAACCATAGTTATTAGTTTGAGGCGTCTGGTTCTATTATAACTGAATTATAGATGCTTATATTAGCATTTTTTTATATTTGAAAATTTAATTTAACAGAACGAGTTCAAAACTAAAACCCTTTGAATTTTATAAGTTTACTATTATTGTTTTAAAATTTTTATAATTAAAAATGCACATTAATGTCAAATTTTTTTAAACAAAATATAAGTCATGCAACCGTACATTTGTTAAATTTTCCGATGATAATTAAAAATAAAAATCTTTTTCATGAAAATAATTATTCGTAGCATTTATTATGAATTCGATTGTATTATCTTTCAATTTCCGATCTTTATTAATGCCTTTGCACGAATAATTATTCAAATTATAATATATGTATAATTAGATATATATATATATATATATATATATATATATATATATATATATCAAAATCTCCCAATTCATATCTTAATGTCCGCGTAAGGCTATCTACCTTGCTAATTAATTGCCCAAAATCAAATGCTCTTCATTTTGTTTTGATTTAACAAGGAATAAAGATAAAACAACTAATAATTTATGTAAATATTTAAACATTGCTGCCTTTATGAATGTTTTTTTTAAAGAAAACAATCATATTTTGCGTTACACGTAAAAGAAAACCACGAAAATATCATTCAGATTGCTTGACGCTTAAAGAGTTCCAGCGAAATGCTCAGTAATCGCAATGAACTTTTTTTATATAATAAATCATTTTTTTAGCGTCTTTGACAGACAGTCAATTATTTCGGTGAATATAGCGAGATGCTCTTCATATTTTTTGTAATTTTAAACTTATTCCAAAAATCAAAGTAACGTGCAATTTAAATATCGGCGTAAAACAATGTTTATAAAAGTTATAAAAATAACTTATTTTGACCAAGATTAAGTTGAAATTAAAATAATCAAATGTTGCGTTAAATACAAAGGAAAACCACGAAAAATTCTTTTAGATAACTGAACAATAATAAGATTGCAGCTAAATGTTCATTATCGCAATGAATTATTTTTTTAACCATTAATTTTTTTATCATTCTTGACAGAGAATTTGTCATCTTAGTGGATGTTGTGAAATACTTTTCATATATTTTTAACTTTTAACACGACCCAGAAATCAAAGTAACTTGCAATTTAAATATCACTGTAAAATCATGTTTATAAAAGCTTTTGTACTAACCTATATATTATTTAAAATTAAATTAAAATTTAGACAAATCAAATGTTGCGTTAAATGCAAAGGAAAACCACGAAAAAGTCTTTTTTAGATAACTGAACAATAATAACATTACAGCTAAATGTTCATTATCGCAATGAATTATTTTTTTAACCATTAACTTTTTTATCATCCTTGACAGACAATTTGTCATCTAAGTGGATGTTGTGAAATATTTTTCTTATATTTTTAACTTTTAACACGACCCAGAAATCAAAGTAACTTGCAATTTAAATATTGCAGTAAAATCATGTTTATAAAAGCTTTTGTAGTAACCTATTTATTATTTAAAATTAAATTAAAATTTAGACAAATAATAACATTACAGCTAAATGTTCATTATCGCAATGAATTATTTTTTTTAACCATTAATTTTTTTATCATCCTTGACAGACAATTTGTCATCTTAGTGGATGTTGTGAAATATTTTTCTTATATTTTTAACTTTTAACACAACCCAGAAATCAAAGTAACTTGCAATTTAAATATTGCAGTAAAACCATGTTGATAAAAGCTTTTGTAGTAACCTATATATTATTTAAAATTAAATTAAAATTTAGACAAATCAAATATTGCGTTAAATGCAAAGGAAAACCACGAAAAAGTCTTTTTTAGGTAACTGAACAATAATAAGATTACAGCTAAATGTTCATTATCGCAATGAATTATTTTTTTAACCATTAATGTTTTTATCATCCTTGACAGACAATTCGTCATCATAATAGATGTTGTGAAATACTTTTCTTATATTTTTAACTTTTAACACGACCCAGAAATCAAAGTATCTTGCAATTTAAATATCACAGTAAAATCATGTTTATAAAAGCTTTTGTAGTAACCTATATATTATTTAAAATTAAATTTAGACAAATCAAATGTTGCGTTAAGGGCAAAGGAAAACCACGAGATTTGAAAGATTTTTTGAATGAAAATAATTAGAATTTCCATTACACACAAATGAAAACCAAGAAAACGTTTTGCTAGCAAACTAATTGAACGCTAACAGGCAATAATGAGACTATACAATTATTATCATTTTCCAATTTCTTGTGCTTTATATGAAATTTAATGTTTTGACTAGCTTGGAATGTTTACTAAAATGTTCTTTATTTTATTTATTTTTTGTAAGTGCATAAATTGTGGTTTATTTTATTTCAAATATTTGAATTTCAGAATGATATAAAGAATTAAATTTTAAGAACATATTAGTTTTTTTTTTTTTTTTTTTTTTTGTAATTTTAAAATTTACAAATTATAAATCTTTAAAAAAATCTGAAAAAAATGTATCATAAAATTTGCGAATTTCAGATTTTTCTGGCAAAGAGACTGAATGTTATCAATTATTATTAATCATTACAACTTATAAAAATCAAATAAAAAAAGAACAAATTATGTACGGCTCCAATAAACAAACACCGCAGTTCACTAGAGGGCGTGGATATAGAGTACAAACTAGTTCCTAGACCAGTGATGTCAACGTTCACCGTGACGTCCGTTTGGTCGAGTGATTGATCTTTCTGGTTCTATCATATCATCCTAGTAACCTAAAATCCACATCGTTTTCTTTTTAATAAAATGATACAAATTCTAGCTTATAGCTCACACACAAACAATAAATAAATGGAATCTACTTTTAACAGTTTATACGAACTGGTATGTTTTCTCTCCCCCGTATTATTCTTCAGCAAATTTAACTCGAGTATTGCTTTGACTCAAGTATCACTTCGCCTAATGATTCTATTTTTGAAATTTAAGCACATGGTAACTAAAACTTTTTAGTGAATTATTCGGAAATTTACTTAATAAAAGTCCTGACTTCATCAATAACTGACCAAGATTCTACGAATTGATTCCTCGAATTTTTTCTCTTGATATCTTAATTCTGTTAAAGAAGAATTTGTAAGATCTCTTATGGTGTACCGTAAGTTTTTGCAGCTGCTTTTTTTTCACCTCCAAGAAATTTTTTTAAAAAAAAGTAAGTATGCTTTTTAAAGCAAGCGTTATATAAAGGCTGCCATTCTAATGAACTTGAAATGTTTAGTTGGAACGCGTAACCAACCAACAAGAAACAATTCAACATATAACTTTAATTCTTTTGAAGAATTGAAAAGAAAAAAAATCAGTTTGTTTATGTAATAACCACATATTTTATACTTAAAAATACTTCCAAGTACATTTGCACTTCGAGTTTTTCTGATTAATTACACAAAGTAACAATTTTGTTATAGTTGCCTGAGATTTTTAGCAGATCATAAATATTTTCGTAACGGTGATTTCAAGTTTGTGTTCGGTTTCTCTCTCCAAGTAACATATTTTTTTTCATATGATATTTTATTATTTTTTTGCCGAAATGTACTAGTTTAAAAACGTTATATACAACAAGACCCTCCTGATGCACCAAACGTACATTAGGGTGTCGTACCAAACATCGAATAGCAAGAATCTTCAACAGGGGGAAGGAAGGAATCCCTGCACTACCACGTTGCCATTACTTCTTAGCGAACTCTGTGGAGCTTCGGCAACTCAGCTGACAGGTGTCGCTGCGGGGAAACATTCAGTCTAACCTCGTGACATCAGTTCTCAAAAAGTTGCTCCTAGGGATGTGATCTGCTCCTGTGAGATCAGTCCAAAGCATATTCGTTGTTGCAGCGTCCTTGTTGCAAAGCATTACTTCCTTTCATAATTGTTAAACAATTTTTAACAAAGAGGTAGTATAAATGTTGTGACAAACGTTTAGGGGAGTTGGGGCACATCATCAGGATTAAAATTGCATAGAAACACACATCCGGAAATGTTTACATACGCCGCTATCAGCGCTCCCCTATTTAGAACTGATTCTTCGTGTGCTTCTGAACAGGTCGTAATAGGGTAGCGTCCTCAGCCACAAACGACGACTTTTACGAGTATGGGTTATAATATAATTTTAATCTTGATGATGTGCTTTAACTCCCCTAGAAGTTTGTCGCAACATTTACGCCACCCCCCGTCATATACATTGTTTTTAAACATGTACATTTCTACAAAAATAGACTTAAAATGCTATTTAAAAAAAACTTTGCTTTCGGAGCAAAACTAATTTCAGATTTAAATTCTCCACACCTAAATTAGGCAAGATAGAGTATTTGTATACATGCAGCAAAAAATTTATTCCCCGGTGTAATTTATTTAAAAAAGAAAATACATTAGAACCTGTAATACATTTTATATTAAACTCATTTACTTTTTTCCATTTATCTTGAAGTACTCTAAACAATCGTGATCTTTATAGATATTTTCTTGCTACTGGTTTCTGTTGCATTATCTTGTTGATATTTTTTTGTTGCATCGAAAATTCCTAAATATATTTACTAATATTCACCTCATAAGCGCTGTTTTTTCACTGAGTAGAAAATCTTTTAATAATAGGTATTGTTTGAATGTTTAGGGGGCGAAGGAGCTCTTCTTACAACTGCTGGAGCTGTTATTGGCATTGGAAGCGATATAGGTGGAAGTATTCGAATGCCTTCTTCCTTTAATGGCATATACGGACATAAACCTACAGCCGGTAATACATCTGTTATGCTTTCATTATTTATGTTCTTTACTTATTACCTCGTATAAACACGATGAAAATAAGAAATAATTTGACAAGTAACTTTCTTAATCACCAACTTTAATATTTATTTATTGAATCTTAGTCCAAATGAATGATGATGACCCAGTTATGAAGCTGACTTTTGGAAAGGTTACTGGCATCCGAAAAAGAGGAAGACCAAACACCAGATGGATTGATTGCTTGTAAAAAGATCTTAAAACCATGGATGCCATCAATGAAAAAACCTAGTGTTTTATCGAGTAAGATGGAAAGGATTTGTCAGGACGGCTTTGGCCTATACTAGGCTGTTATGCTGATGGAAGAAGAAGTCAAAACGTAATCGAAGCTATGCATAGTCATAAAGTCATCAGCTAATATTGAAAAAAAAAATTTTACAAAAATCTGGTGAACTAGAGAACAAATTTTTTGTTGCGTTTATATAAAAAAAAATTAACTTCCCTAATTCGGGTGTAGAAATCTCAAATCATAAATTAGTTTTGCTTCTAAAACTGAAGACATATTTTTAAAATTTTAGTTTCAGTTTATGTTTTATCGAAATATAAAAGTTTCAACACGTTATATTTTTTTTTCCAAAGACCACCTGTGTTAGCATTCGTCAATTTAGGCATTTACAGGGCAGTTTTGTTGGTCTCTATTTCAGGGGCACCATATTAGGTGGGCCAACGTTGCTCCCACAGAAGGACAGACAGTACAGAGAAGGAAAAAACATCTATGCCTTGCCCGTGATTCGAACCCAGAACTTTTCTGGTGCAAGGGCAGTTCCCTGACCCCTACACAGGCCGGTCGGCTCAATACGTTATATTGAACAGAAGATCACATAAATGTTGCGACAAATTCTAGGGGAGTTAGGGTATATCATCAGGATTAAAATTATATAGGAACCGACCCCCGGAAATGTCGTCGTACACGGTTATGCACGCCATCCTAATATAACCTATTCAGAAACACATGAAGAAACAGCTCATAATAGGAAAGCACCCTTAGCAGTGTATGGCGACATTTCTGAGCATGGGTTCCTATGCAATTATAATCTTGATGATATGCTGTGACTCCCCTAGAAATTTGTCACAACCATTATGCGACCTTCTGCTGTATATAACAGGTTAAAAAAAATTGAACCAGGGCGCGAAAAAACACCCGTCAGCATGTCCTCGGCGGTCGAAATTTCCCCGCGGACAACGAATTTCTCGCATCCGACGTCCTCGCGGACGGCCATTTTCCCGTTAATGTTCGTGATACATTTTCAATTTTTGTTATCTTACAAGTGTCTAGCGCCTCACTTCTAAAATGACCCTCTAATCTAGAGATCCCGTTAATTCTTTTGTCAGACCAAATGTGCATGCTCCCGTAATCGGTAAACAGAAGAAAAGTTGCTCTGTGCATGTGCAACCCCTTTCAGATTTCTGTGCAGAAATCTCTGTAAATCATTGGCTTGATCGTGGAACTGGAAAACGTCATATTTGATTCATTTAAAAATGACATTCCAGATAACTTGACCTTTGTCATTTAAATTATTTCATAAAAGAAATACTAGGTTACAATTAGTAAAACCTAGTATTTCTTTTATTACTGTATAATGTAATCCTAGTATTTGTAATCATAGTAACTACTAATTTATTGTGCAATTTATATAAATGCTTGTAATAAATAAGAAAATTATATTTTTATTTATTTAGAAGCCACGGGTTAGTTTCAAAGGAGGACGGGTACATTATTGGGTAAGTTGTCCTCGGGGACGGGTAAAATTTCTGAGAAATTTTGAGCCCTGCCTTGAACATTTTGACAAAACAGACTAAAATAAAATTAAAATCTTTAGCTTGAAGGGAAAAACAGATTTAAGATTTGAAATCAGTGATACAGAAGTATTTAAGATCTATTAAAAAAATTTCATGAAGCATAAAACAAAAAAAAATTTCCAAGTGTTATTAAGGTAAATTAACAATAATTAACACTCTAAAAATTCGATATATGAAAGACTTTGAGTAAAGCTTGCCCGCACTGGAGTTATAATGAAATGAAGACTTCGAAGACTTCCCTAAAGTAACCGTTAGCAAGAAAATTCAAACCCATAGTCTGTCTACTGCTTAAAGTTTTCTAAGGATTTAAACCTGGGTTGAAATAAAACAAGACAGGAATTTATTGAATTTTGTGTTTACCTAACTAGTTACTTGTATGTAGTACACACTACAATGGACTAACACAGCAAATTTTAACACATCTAGATAATATTTTTGCTGCGAATACGTCCAATATTATAAAAACACATTCTGTCACGCATTTTTACAGAAATTTATTTATTTACTAAAACAAAATATCAAAATATTCGAACTTTAAGTTGATATAATTGTATATATGCAATGAGTGTTCCTTAAAGTGTATGTTTGAATAATACATCACGGTGTTCTTCAACATTTTTATAGTAAATTTTATTTTTATAAGATTATATTATTTACGTTAAAATATGTTTTATATGCTTTTAGGTGTTGTGTCAAGCGTTGGAAAGTATCCATATCATGAAGCACACAGTAAGAAATTAGATCATATTGCCTGCACTGGCCCTATGTGCCGATACGTTGAAGATCTTCCTCTTCTTTTAAAAATTTTGTCTGAAAATGATCAAAGGCTGCAGTTGGAAATTAAGGTGAAATTTATTTTCAATTCTTGGTTTTTAAGAAACATTTCACATTAGGATTGATTACAGAAAAAAATTTCATTGTTACCGAATCTAACAAAAATTAACCAATGATTTGTAACAATTTTTACAGAAAAACGAGCTGAACGGAAGAACTTACCTCATACAGAACAAAATGAACTGTTTGTGATTTATTCTCATCAAATTTCAAAACTTGCTACAAAATTAGTCAATGGATGACGCGAAACTATTTTTATCACTTTTTAGTGTTTTCGAAACATTACACTTTCTGTAGCTGAATTTGGTGACTAAATTTGTTGTAAAATTATAAAAAAAATCATGTTGAATATCTATAAACCTAAAAATATGCAACAAAAAAATATATTTCATTTTAGTTTAAATTGTTGAAAATATAAAGATACAATTGTTATGTAAAAAGAATCTTTATTTTTTTAATAATATATGTATATATAGTGGGCGTAAACCTCGCAACCAAGTAATTATTACAATTAACTGATTTTTATTAATAATAAAACAATTACTAAAATTTATCTGTTAGTATTAAATACATAAAAAAAATCACCGGTATTAAAGAAAACAAGATAAAACTAGAACCTATTTGCTTCACTTAGAAATTTCTTTCAACTTACTAATAAATCATAATCATGCTATTTAAATATGCACATTTTATGATTTGCCAGTTTATAATTTTCAATTTTACACAAAGGGAAATATGAGAAATATTTATTTGTTTTATACTTTACTGGTTTGTTTTGAACTTAATTGCATGCGTACAGAATCAGAATTTAAAAAAAAGAGGTAGCTTATATGTAGATGTGGCTAACAAATCAAACTATAAATCTGCCCACAAATGTTATTAACATGTTACTTTCCTTTTAAACACGTTATTTTCCCTTTCAATTTTGGTTTCTAACGTAATTTATTTAAAATAAATAAGGAATTTTTTAATTGGTCTATTTTGTTTCAATCTAATATCTTCCACAACAATGAAAGAAAAAAATTTGTGCTTGTGTGTATGAGTTCTTCTCGTAGGTTTTAGCAATAAGCATTGTTGCAAATTGAACTGCAGCCGATTATATTCCTTAAAGGCTAACATCAAAGCTTTTAACTCCGCTTTAAATCAAAAACAATTTTCAAGATATTTTTTGTACGTTTCTTAATAACTTTTATATTTGATCGATTTTGCTATTTATCTAACTATATTATTGCCTAACTATGGTATGTTTCTTAAGTCTCATGCATTTGTAGCAAAAAACAGCATTATTTTTAATACTGTTAGATAGTGTTCAGTTCTATATTGTTACAGTCTTATATAATATATGACATTATTACAATCTTTTTATGAGGGCCGCGATGGCTCAGGGCATAGAGGGTTCGTCTTCCAATGAGGGGAACCCGGCTCAAATCCCGGCGATGGCTGGTTGATGCGAATCCGCGCCCAGCTTGCACAAACTACAGTGCTAACGTGAAATATCCTCAGTGGTAGACGGATCATAACTTAGAGTCCCTTTGCTGCCAGACTAACCGTGGGAGGTTCTCGTGGTCTTCCTCTCCATGTAATGCAAATTCGGGTTAGTTCCAATAAAACGCTCTCCACGTAGGCTTATTTCTCCGAATACTTGATCCAGAAGTTCCCTTGTCTTCTGGATTTGTTTCAAAATTACAAGGCCACGGAGTTGAACAGTAGTAGTCGTAAACCGAAAATTGGTTCGGCTGTTTAACAACGGTTATACAAAGATAAAAAAATTATGAGTTGTACTTCTTTCAGTAATTTTATAGTGTAAAATTACCGGGAAACAATAATAGCAAAAACAGCTTTTTTTTTTTTTTTTTTTTTTTTTTTTTTTTTTACTTTGGCTAATTTTTTCTTTTAGAATTAGCCAAATAAACAAGAAAAAAATGTGCTAGTGTTAATTTCACACTTTAACATATAAAGTAAACAGCAAGTATATAAATATGCATATCCGTTTTCTTTTAGGTCGATTTTCATAAAATGAAAGTATACTACATGGAAGAATTTCCTGATATACCTGCTGATCCAACTATAAAACAGGCTATTAGGAAGGTAAAAATTATTTATATACCTTTCAAACCATACGATATTTTTAAATTATTTTGTAAAGGATAATTTTCGTGAAGGTTTATAATAATAAAACAATGGGTATGCAAATTTTAAAGGCTATTTCATTGTTAACACCTTCTTTACATTTATGAATTGTTGTAAATCAAAAACGTGAAAAGCTAGGTTTTTTTTTCTTAAATGAATAGGTTTTAGTTTTGATCTATTCTTTATTAATCAGTCGAGTGTAAATAAATACTTATTTTTCTAAATTTTATATTCATACTCTTCGTTCATAGAGACAAATTATGTTTCATAATATATATATATATATACAGTCGGACTTCTATTTTACGAATTTCTTCGTAAAATAACTTCCAAATAGCGAAGTTAAATTTCTATTTAACGAACTTTTCATTCAGATCCACTTTCCCTATTTTCCAAAATATTTCTTAACATTTTAAACTTGTTAACGCAATTTATGGGGGAAATGACCTTGAATTAATTTTCACAGCCACTGCTTTATGAAATGTATTACTGTTTTCTCTAAAAATTACCTTAGAAAAAACAGTAAATTCTCTTTTTCTTTTTGTTTGCATTTTAAATTAACGGATTTTATCCGTAGCAATTAAACTTAAGAGCGCACGTGATAATGTATGTTTAAAATTACCTTTTTAATAAACAACTGTAAATTTATACATAAATTTAGCCTTTTTTTAGTTGAAAATGTATATAGCATGATAGTGTAACACTGGATAATGTTTTGCTCTATTTTTGCTTTCCATGCAGATTTTTTTACGGTTAGATTTATAAAATAAATAGTAGATACTATAGTTTACAAGATAAAAGTGCATTAATTGATATAATTATGTCTAGTGTTTATGAATTTAAAACGTGTTTTGTGTTGCATAAGTATTTTAAAAGGTGATTTTCTATTTAACGTATTTTCTTTATAACGAACTTATTATCGGGATTTAGTGATCCGATAAATAGAGGTCCGACTGTATATATATATATAGGTTTTTTCCTAATTATTTTGTTTCTCCAGTGAATCTTGTAAGGCAATCTAAATGGAACAGCAAAGGCAATTCAGGATTGGCGAATGATAGCTCACTAGTATTTTTATAATTTATTACTATTTCCTAGTTTAATATTTTTTTTTCTTTTCTTTTTTTTTTTTTTTTTTTTTTGTGTAAATGATTTGAATGGAATGGCGGATTGATTGATCTGCTAAGGTTTTTTTTTATGCTTTTTTATTTAAGTTCTGCATTACCGACTGTCCCAAAAATGTCTGACCACTTTAATAAATTAAAAAGAATGGAAAAAAATATACAGACAGTAAATGAGCACAGTATGCTCTTTTGTACACTGCAAAAAAAAAATTCGTGCAGCTGAACACAAGTTAATGGCAACTACTTTGCAGCTAAATGGAATTTCACTACTCAAAATCCAAGAATAGTTCTTGTTTCAGTGAAACACATTGAATGTTCCTTTACACTACTTGGTGTTCAATAGTCATCCCTATGTTTGTTATTAAGTAACACTAAAATTTATAATTACAGTAAGAAATGATACACATAAGAATCAGTAGAGTTACTTTTATTATTTTTTAAACTAGGTTTTACGTAACTGAATTGGATGCACATTAAACACTATACTCAGTTCAGAGACATTCATAAAAATTATTATATGAATATTAAAAACATAATACAATAAAAAAACTAAAAAACAAAAAAAAAATTTAAACGGTGAAATTTTGTTTTAATAAATATTGTATAGGAGCATGGAAAAAAGCAACAATCACGCCAACTCTTACTCGATTAAAGAAAATTACTGGCGATATCCGCAATGCGCTAACGTTGGTGTTTTCGAAAGCAAAAATAATTCAGTACATCCAAACTTGGAGTAAGCTTTCTCATTCATTAGAAATCAGATTTAACTACACCCTTTAAAATGAGTATGAACACGTGATTCTATATTACATTCGAAATTATTCGAATTAGAATTTTTTACATTAAATTCGGATAAGAATTTTACCACAGTTTTTGCAGTGTACTTAGGAAACCAGAAAATTTTTTCCCAACAAATTTAAAAAATGATTAATAACCTTGCCAATAGATGACACCACTGACTGAAAATAACAAACAATATGTTTATAATTACCAGCATTTGTAGCAACACCATATTATAATCTGAGAACAATGAAAATGTTACTGTTGAAATGGTTTAACATGCAGCAGTGGAAAACATAGCTTATAATTTTTTATTATTTAATTATTATTTATATAATAATATAAATAATAATTTTTTATTATTATTTATATTATTTAAAGATGGCCAGCAACGCCATCTTTCTACAAAACTTGTAATTAAATTGCGAAATTTTTTGTTCGCTGAAAGTAAAATTTCTCGTTTAAGAAGAATGCAGAAATTTTTTATATTTCTAGCTCATCCTGCTTTTCATTATTCATTTCTTTAGATCGACAGTCAAGTTCTTTGTATTCAGTATTTTCATTAATACAAATCCTACTCATGTGTTATTTGTTCTTTCTTTAATTGCAGGCTGCTCATTTCTTTGAAGAACAATACAACATAAAAGCCATTCCACTTAAACTTCCAGAGTTAAAGAATGCTGCAGACATGTGGCAATGCAAAGTATTAGAGACAGATATTCCTCCATTTAAACTATGTTTAGCACATAAAGACGGCAAAACCAATTTATTGTTAGAACTTCTTAAAAATATCTTACATCTTTCGCATCATACGTTTCATCTCATTTACTACTCAATGATTGAGATAAGAGAAAGAGACCAACGGTACTACGATCTTTTGAGACAATATGGAGTTCTGGAAAAAAAATTTCAAGAAATATTTAAAGAAGATTCTGTACTTTTAGTGCCGACACATCCAGAACCTCCACCCTTTTATCACTTAACTATACCTAACTTAGTTAATATTGGTTATACTGCCATCTTTAATGTTTTGGGATTTCCTGCAACTACCATACCTGCTGGTATGTGTGATGGTTTGCCTATTAGTATACAAGCGGTGAGTGGACATTTCAAAGATAGGCTGACAATATCCACGGCTATGGAACTTGATAAACTGTTTGGAGGTTGGATTAGTCCATGCCCACTTAAAGTTCTTTGAATGTATGAAGAAATATTCTGAATGCGATTACCATTGTTGTTGCTCATAATCTAATACAATAATGAAAGTGTTTATTTTATTTGTTTATATGTGTCCTTCACACTGAATAAGAGCTTATACAGTGAATATTCATTTAAAGATGTAAATACTCTCTATCTCAATGTAAGCAGCTAAATGATATCGAATTATAAATGAAAAAAACTTAGTTAACTTTTAATTTTATTTATTTTCTTGTTTCTGTGATTGAAATTTAAACAATTTGTATATTTACACTCTACAACAAACCTGAACATTTTTTGTTTGTTAGTTTCTGTGTGATTTGGTATAAACAAAAGGTTCTAGATTCATAAATCAAATCCACAATGGTCCATCATATAGCGAGAGAATTTGTCAAGCTTCAAGTCAGTTTTCAAACATCTCGATTTCCAATACATGAAAGGCCTCGAAACTTCGAGAAGTTAGTTAGGACTTTTGTCACCAAAAATGTCACAAAATCACCCAAATGTTGGCGAAGTCACGCTGACAAGGAGAGCGCACGGATATTTGAAAATGCTGTGCGTGGTTAACAAAAAATAATTACAGATTCGACAATGAATTATATAAGATACACATATTTTTTTCTAAAAAAGGCAATTTTTATGTTGTACAATGTTATTATTGATTACACATGTGATGATGTAATTCTAAGTGTGTTTATCACTGAGATCCTGATCTTGAAAAAACATTTGTGATAAACATAATACGGCAATTTACTGAATATCTGTTTTTTTTTGTTTTTTTTTTTAATTTAAAAGTTCTTCTTTATACTTTAAGTGTGGGTGAAGTTAGTTATGATAACCTTTACGTTAGAAATCAAAAACCACCTGCGAGATTTATTCATATTCATAATGAAAGAATTATAAAATTCAGTAACAGATTAAACAAGCATTCAGAAATTCTATTACTCACACATTAAAATTTCTTATCTTCCCAGTTTTACAGAACAAAATAGAGTTTTTATAAGATAATTAATAGGTACACTACTGTGTTTTTCCCAATCAATTGCTACTTATTTATTTTTGAATTATAGGCTCTATTTTGGCTGACTAGAGCCTTAAAAATATTAGGAAAAAAAATTCTGGCAAATTCATGTAGGCCCAACATAAGCTGAACAGTGGTTGAAAATTAAAGAGCGAATCAGAAAATTATATATAGGTCCTAGCAAGGCTAAATACTGGCTAAAAAATAAAGGATAAAACAGACAAATCTTTATAGACTCAATATAAGCAGAATAGTTACTTTAAAAGATCAACTAAATCAGAGAATTTTATATAGGTGCTGAGCAGCAATTGGAGATCAATGAGCGAATTGGCTAACTATATGTAGGTCCTATCGATGCTGAGTAGTGTTAAAATAAAAAAGCCTTAGGGATTTAAAAATTGTTGATTTTTTCAACTTTTTTTAAAATTTTAAAAAAGTTAAACAGTTTAATTATGTTTTGAAGATAAATTATTGATTATAAGTTAAATGAGCATGTAAAGCATCCACAAAATGAATGATTATACCTTTATTTAAAAAAATTGTTGCAAAGGTACTGTGACCCCTTAAAATGAATTGCAACGATCTATATAGGCTAATAGGAGATGAATCATGATTATAATTATGCCTAACCATATGATTTAAACTAAATTTAATTGGATAACTGTATGCTTGTGTGTCGAACTTCGTTGGCTTTTGAACCACGAAATGATGTCACTTGCAGGTTTCTAACTATAAAAGTTGAGCTTTCTTGTACAAACCTACATAAGTTCCAAAGATAATCATTCAAAACTGGATCAAATTTGGTGCTGATATAGGATACGAATTACGGCTTTGTATACGATATATACATACACTTACATATAAACATTCTGCTCTACTTATGTAAATAAAGAGAAACTATGATTAAAATTGCATATCGCTGGTTCAAAACTAAAATCTGCAGGCATAATACGTTTGCAGATGTGTCGTTTTAGTTTTGAACCAGCGATATGTCAATATATACTGTTTTTCAAAAATAATATTTTTCGCAATTGGTGCAATATTTCTATCTTTCATACTAGATAGAAAAATTTCTAAGCAATTAGTATGATATAAAACACAGTGCAAGCATTACTTGTTATTGCAAATAACAACAGCTATGTCAGTAGCAAGGTAAGATCTATTCAGTTTCATTCATACAATTTTAAGCTGTCAATTAAAATGACGTAAGTCAATATACTGCCAATGATACAAAACATAAAACTATACGTAATAGGTACAATATTCCATGCTGTCAGATGGATATTTTCCTTTACTAAAAATGATAGTTTCTGAACTGCAACGCTGGAATAATATCCAGTTGGAGACATTTTACAGAATTCGATGAAAACGCTTTTAGCTGTTTCTGACATGTCTGCAGCAGAAACTGAAGTTGCAAGGAAGTTTATGAGTTGATGAACGAAAACGCATCGCATCGTTATTCTCTGAGATGGGTCGAAAATTATATCAGGATGCAGAAAAGAAACTACAGAGTAGAAAACTTCTGTCGCGCCAAAAGTTACTAATAAAAACTGAAAAAACGAGAGTTCAGTATCAATTCTGGCTATTACAGATAGCAACGCGATATATTTCTTTAAAACATTTTGAACTCTTTCGTCTGTCCCTTTTGTTATCTCAAATTTCTTTTCCTTAAAATGTTTTTTTAGTTGATACGTGATGGTTACATATAAGGCAGCAAAGTTGTTCAGAGGAAATATCAGGCATACTTCTGTGTAAATTCCAGATAACAAACCTAGTACAATGTAATGATTGTCATTATTTAACTCATAATTAATCAAAGCTGATTTCCAATAAATTGGTTTTGATGCCATTTCAACAACGTATATTGTAAAATAAATTTGAATCAAAATGCTGATAATGATCCATACATACATACATATTAAAAACTTTGATGTAGATGTTTTGAGTGCCTCAGAGTACCTTTTTAAGAGTTTAGAAAGTGTTAAAAAACGCTGAAATCGTGAGATCATCGCAGCTCGAAATATAAGAAGAGTTAAAAGTGTTATAGCAAAACACAACCTTAAGCCAGACAGTGAATAATACATAAAAACTAAAATAATTCCAAATAGTACCAATATTATAGGAAGAAAATTAACCACAATCAAAATTACGTTACACACACCCAATCTAATTTTTTTAATGTTATAAGAAAGAGGAAATATTAAACTCAATTTAAATAGAAAGAAAATGCAGCTACAAAAAGGTGCTTCATTTCGGTAATGTCAATGACAACCAACGCAGCACAAATTCAAAAATAATAACTAAAATGTCACATTAATAGCTAAAATAATAACTAAAATGTCACATAATGTAAAAAATTTCATATTTTTGCAGCATGTATCAAAACGCTGTTCCACGTTTCTGAAATACCCTGCTAAAATATTGAAAATTAGATACCTTGCAAGTAACGTCAGCGTTTGCATTAATCCTGATTGGCTGTTGAAAATTGGTATTTGCTTATGTTAGTTATCGTGATTTCATTCTATTTCGAGTATGCCTAGCCCGTCAAATATTATGTTACACATTCTACATGCCTTCACAAAGTAAGATTTGGTTTATTTCTTACTTAATACAAAAACAGGCACGAAACACTGCAAAACATAAACAAACTAATTATGCAACGAAGTTACTAAAGAAACAAAACAAAAATAATCACCGTTGCGTTAACAAATAATAAATTTGGGTTAAATAAATGACGTAGACAAGAAGGAACTATATTTTAATAAATTTGATATGCTATACAGCGTTGTCTATAATTAACTTCTCATTAATTAACATTCTTGCTTAGGTGGAGATTTAATTTGGTCTTTGATAGCATTATCTAGAATATTAATACGCCATCATATTTATAATAAGCCAAATGGACACTTAACCTATGACAATGAGGTCATAGGTTAAGTGTCTATCTATCAGTGATCTTCTTCTTCTTGAGTTGCAAGTATCCAATTGCGTCTTTACCAACAAAATGCATATTGCGAGAACAATCTTAAAAGAAAATATTAAATAGGTTATGCTTTCGGAGACAAAAAAAGGTTTCTGAAACTTACAATTTACATTCACTGGGATTAAACACGCAGAGCACCAATGTTCACTATAAAAAATAAAAAAATCCACTTTATTTTCGAGCTGAAATTTAAATATAAACAATTACGTACCATAATCAACTTTTATTTCTTGTTTTGTATTAAAAAAAAAAACTCATCACCGTATATTGATTTAATAATCAATAAAAGGCATAAAAAGATAATTTCAATTAAATATTTACTTTAATGCTCATAAAAAGGATTGAATGAATGAAAAACTAATTTAAAAACTACATCACAATAAAAGATGTTTCTTTTAATGCAAATAAAAATGTTTTATAATTTTTTACAGCAATAGTTTACATACTCTCATTGAAAAAGTGTCGAAAATATAGTACTCCATTTGAAGAGAAACGATTTTAGTAAAAAGTAAAAAGGATATTAAATAAGAATGTAACAAGTTTTTTTTTTCTTTGACGTCAGGCACTGAACTTATCGTTGTTCGCCATAGAAAGTACCGGAAGTGTTGCTCATTTTGCGTTGCCAGGGAAACACCTTGCAACCAAAGTTACGGATGCGATCAACATTACACATGCCACACTGCCACAGATACCCGTTCATAGGGAGTGCCACATAAACACATCAAATCCATGCCCTGAGCGGGATTCAAACAAGCAGCCATTGGCTTAGCAGTCTGCCACGCTAACCGCTTGGCTACCTGGCCGGCAGAATATAACAAGAACAAATTAAAAAAATAGTTTATTTTTGCAGGAGTGGTTCTGATAGAACCATATGGTTATCAAAATAAAGGAAACAGGAAAGCACCTTGCGATCTATACTAAGTAAACAATTTATTCAGCAACAAATGCTTCGAAAGATGGTGAAACTGTTGGCACAATTTAAAATGGCATGCTTTAAGCTTTTTTAAATGGTGTGCGTTTTATCCATACAAACTTCGTATCGAACCAATTAAGCTTTCGAATTTAATAACTGCCTTCTAACTTTACCAGCAATTTTGAAAACATTCTTTCTATCCTTATGGTGCAATTTTTCCGGGCATCTGCGTCACCAAGTGGCCCTTATCCCATTCATCATAAATTTGAGTTCAGTTTGTGTTGAGTCTTTATGGCAGTGAGGTTGGCAGCAGGCAGTGAGGTTGCTTGAAATCATTCCTCATCAATGGTATCCTAGCTACCACTACAATTATTCAATTGTAGTGGTATCGTACCATAATTCAACCTCTTAAGGGATGACGATTGACATAGTCGGTAGCCAGCTTCAAGCATGATATTTATAATTGTGCCAAGAGTTTTGGCACTGAAAATCTTCAGAAACATTTATAGCTAAAAGAAATATAGTTTACATAGAGTTATCATCGAAGTGTTTCCATTATTTTGAAAACCGTTCGTGTATACTTACAATCAAACAAGTGTTAACTTTTCATTGCTTGAGAGTAGGACTTCAGCTGTATAGTTTCCATTCCTCATGTGGCTTAGCTGTTCATCTATAGCTCTAGTTTTAGAGAAATAATATAATGGAGTTTAAAAGAAAATACGAAAACTTTATTACATTAAAATGTTTGTTCATTTTATAAATTATGAAAACTATTCAAAAATTAAATAAATTAAATAGATTTGCGAAACAATTTTCTTTCTGGAATCCAATGCAATCATTTCAACTTCATTATTTACATTTCTTTAATCAAGTCGTATTCTGTATTTCCTCCAGTTTTACTAAACATATCTTCGAGCCATAATCCTAACACACACATATTGCTAGCTATTGCATATTACTGACATGTGCAAAAAGTTCAGTTTTTGTACCATCAAACCTTAAAATATCTGTAAACACTAGCTTTGGTGGGAAACACTGCTGTTTTATCTTAGCTCTCTATTTACTTAGTTCGTAGTTATGCTTACAAAAGCCTATTGGCTTTGAAATATCCACATTTAAATTTTTTTTCACAAATTCAAAATTTTAAATTTTTATATATATATAGGGGAGAGTGGGGTCAATTGTAACATTTTTTACTTAACTATTTTTAACTAACAAAAAATCCAATATATTATTAGTATTAATTGACAGACGAGTAAAGTAGACTATCCTCTACTAGAAAAAAAATACCTTATTTTAAATGTTATTATATTAGTTATTAACAATTTTTGACAGTCGTGCACTTGTTACAATTGTCCCCACTTACGAGCTCAATTGTAACAGCTCATAAATTCAACTAAAACATATTTAATTATACATATTATCATAGTTGCGATATATTTTTTTATTGATCAAAATAGTAGTGATATTTTAGGAGTAAAAATAATAATGAGCAGAGACCTAAAGGGTTAAACTTTTAACTTTAAGGGGTTAAAAATTTTAATTTATGCTGTGAAAGGTGACAAATAAAATAATGCTCATGCAACATAATATAAATGATATAGGAAACTATTGGTGGTTCTTAAAGAGTTAAGTAATGGTTTGAAAACATAAGATTATTTATTTTCAGCTGTTACATTCGTCCCTTTACTTATTGTTACAATCGTCCCCAAGACGCCATTTCAGATTCATTTGTTAAAAACAATGCTAGTTAATTAACAAAACTAATCTTTTTTTTGGAAATGTTTATTAAGGTGTCCACTTACATATTCGGTTAATAATTTTTATTTGTTTAAACAAAATTACTTTGTTACAATATAATATTCTAATACCAAAAAAAGTACTGACGTAGCGTGAAAATATCTTTTGTGGTGTAACTCTTTCAAAAGTACATAAAAATGATTGCCAGCAGGGGTTTACATGTAGATTTATTAAATACACCTTGTGCGCCACCTTGGAACCAAATCTAGAACCCGACACTCGAAATTTTTGCTCTGTTACAATCGTACCCACTCTCCCCTATATATATATATATATATATACAATACTTTTTTTAAGAGGTATGAATATATTTCGTGGTGCCGTTTGGATTCTTACCAATTTGGTCAAACTGTAAGAAGGATGTTGTTTCATTTATGGCAACCTTCACAGGAACCTCTAAATATGTTAAGCTGATTACTTTTTTTATTGCATATGAAAATATCAAAAACTAAAAGTGTCTCTTCCATAGTCGGTCTTTAATTGTAGGGTCAACTTTCTCCTTCATTCAAATATCATGATGATAGGAAAAATAAAACTAATAAAAAATCAATTCATAGAAAATAATTGAAATATTATTTTTTTAGTTTCAAGTAAGTTTTGATTAATGTTATTATTAAGAATAAACTTTTCACTGTAAAAATAAACTTTCTTTCTTTTAAAATTGTATTTCGAAGAAAACATTTCGTACCAGTAAAAACGTCTACTGATTTCATTATCTGTTTCCATCAATCAGGATTAAAAAATTCTGTAATAAAACGCATTATTTCCTGCAATTTTCTTTATTTTCGCGAATTTCCATCAGACTGTGAAAAAAACAAATTTCTTTGGGAAAAGTGTTCTGAGTTCCCTGACAAAGTGCTGTTGTGTAGTAAAATCTCTATGCGTTTAAAATATATATTTTAATAACTTGAATTTATGCTGCAATTTTATGTTGTAATTTCATGCACGAATAATAAGTTTTTATAATATTCATAAAAAATTTTAAAAATTATAATTTTTCTATTTTGTGATGAAGTATTATGAAGCTACTTCATAAGGTGTTATCATATGTGTAAAGAATATCGAACAATGTTAATTAATCAGGTTCAATGTTAATTTTACCAGTTTTTGATGTGCGTCAGTTTATGACGGTTTAAACCGTGGATAAAACCGTCATGTTAAAAAATCTAAAAACATTATGCGTTGGTATAAACATTACTTTTGACACTTAATCTGCACGTTTGCTTGTAATAAGATTAAATAAAGTTTCTACTCTTACACAAACTAATATATATTGAAAAACCATTCTTAAAAAATGCACTCGAAATATAAGATCACTAAATACAAACAATTGGAATCTCTAATATAGTAAATATTTTTTGCAAAATATACTCCAATAATTACTTATGCATTCTTTCTCCTACATAAAAAAGGATATCATTAAAGCTTAAAAATTAAATTACAAAAAGAACAGACTGCTACAGAAAAGATTATTCAGAATCTTTTGATTATTTTTTAAAACTTTTCTCGTCATTGATGGTTATTATTTAATTTAGTGTTTTAATTTAGTGTTATAATTTAATTTAATGTGGTTTTTTGAAACATTAAAATTACCAAAAAAATATTTGAATTAAAGAAAAAATTAAATAATGATTGCGCTATGTAGAGTTCAGTAAGTCAATTTCAAAATTTCTTTAGAAGATGGGAGCTCTCGCATAAAATATAACAATGGAGATAAGGTCAAAAAATTTTTCTTTTGCGCAAAACTATGAATTCTACTTAATTATAATTATTTTAGGTTTATATTTAAATATTTGTGCAATATTATTATTATTTACATTCCTTTTTAAACGTAATGTTTTTTATACATTGAAAAAAGAAACTTCACGTTCAATATCAATCTAAAATTTCGACGGTTTAAACTAGTGTTTGAAGCCACAAATAAAACCCTGACCTCAACCTTAAAAACAGCTGTATAGGAAAAAAAAGGGGAATTGTCTTAGACCTCACAAAACATTAGTATAATAACAGCCAATGACCCTTTACTTTTTTTTAAAAAAATGAATAAATTAAATAAAATAAAATAAACATTAGTGTAGGGCAGCGGGTTCCAATTCTTTTCTGCTACGGAAGACTAAATAATCAACCTCCTTTCGGTGGAAAACCGATATTATAAAATATATAAGACAGTTGTAAACGTAGTAACTAATAATGGACTGTTTAATTTTGAAAATATTTATTTGGAGAAAAGAGATGTTTTTATAGTTTTATTATTAATAATCTTCATCTAGCTTTTATGCCCCACAGTTGAATTTGCAATTCACGAGCTGAATGTAGTCTAATACAGAAAGCGATGAATGAACTAAGCAATGAATAAACTAAGCCGAATAATGGTTTTCGTTGAAACAAAAACTTAAAAATTCTGCCAATTTTTTATATTTTTTTGAAATGAAGAATTCATTTGAAATGCATTTCAAATTACAAAGAGAGAGTCATTTTTTTTTCAAAAATACCAACATCTTTCACGAAATAATTACTCATAATTTTTAATAAAAATCTGTTTACTCACGTTAAGAGCATATATGTGTAATTAACATAATGAAGGAAAATTGGCGATTTTTTATACTTTTTTGCGATGAGAAAATAATTAATTTGTTTTAGATTATAAAGTGAGTGTCAGTTTTTTTTCAAAAATACCCATATGTGACAAGAAACAAGTACATTAATTTTTAAGAAGCAATGCCTAGTCCAAACAATGTTACGTTATGAGCATACATATATAAAAATATAGGAGGACATTTTGGGAACTTTTTCTAACATTTTACTATGAGAAATTCATTTGAAACTTGCTTCAGATTACGAATAGGTGTCAAATGTCTCAAAAATACCATAGATATGAAAAAATAAATACCTAAAACTTTTAAGAAGAAAATGTTTAGTCCAAACAATGCTACGTTTATATAATTAACATAATGAAGGAAAAATTGTGAATTTTTATAATTTTTTTACAATGAGAAAATCATTTGAAGCTTGCTCCAGATTACAAAGAGAGCGCCATTTGTTTTTCAAATATACCCATATGTATCAAGAAATAAATAATCATTAGCTTTAAGAAGGATTTGTTTACTCTAAATAATATTGTTTTAAGAGCAAATGTATAATTGGCGAAAAGGAGAACAATTTGTGAATATTTGAAAACTTTCTGCAATGAAGAACTCATTTGAAACTTGATTAAGATTAAAAATAGAGCGTCATTTCTTTCTAAAATACGCGTATATGTCAAAAAATATGAACTGAAAATTTTAAAGAAGCAATTTTTAGTCCAAATATTCTTACGTTATGATCATACTTATAAAAAGAAGCAAAAGAGAACACTTTGTGAATTTTTTGTAACTTTTCCCAATGAGAAATTCATTTGAAACTTGTCTCAGATTATGAAGTCAGCGTCAGATTTTTGAAAAATTGCCCATTGATGGAAATAAATAAATACTACAAATTTTTAAAGAAGCATTTGTTTAGTCCAAACCATGCTACGTAAAGAGCCTTGCCACGTTATCCCTGCTAATAAGAGCTTATCAATGGGGTTGAACTCTCATCTATACTGAGGAAGTGGTGTGCAGCGCCAGATGCCATCGATCCGAAGTGGGGTGAAGCGCTCATCATATAGCAGTAAGAGAGGTCATTTACCCTAAAGGTGTGATGTAGCGTTCATTTCCCCTGTATTACAGTACGCACAATAAAAAAATAGACAACCCAAAAATAATTTTAATCTAATGATTGCATCTTTACGTTTTACGAGTCAATCTTAATGATTCGAAGTATTATTAATACGAAATTTGAGTTAAATCGGACAAATAGTTCCTGAGAAATGGAATGTTAAAATTGTAATCAATCGAAAAAAAGCTATGTTAAACGTTCTTGTGTTTGATTTCGTTATTTAAATATTGTAACTGAGCAACATATTTGAGGTCATCCCCTTGAATCTATAAAATTCAGTCCTGGAATATGAAGATCCGATCATTAGATCAAAAGTTATTCATGGTGGTCCGCTTTTTTTTTTATTTTGCACACTGTACATGATATACTTTCATCAGTTGGATTAATTTTTAGAATGGGCATTAACGTTGAAAATACTAATCGATGAAAATAACTCTGAATAGTCAAATAAACATATAATTAAAAGAATAAAAATATTGAAAATTGTAAGTTAAAAGATATAAAAAATTTATAATTTCTTAATATTTGATATATAAGGTGACGCGAAGGGATCACATTAACTTTTGAGTTTCTGTTTTTGATGATATGAAAAGTCTCCCAAAAATACATGAAATACATTTATGAATATGATTGGGTTCTTCACCCAATATTATTTACAAATGTATTTCATTTTTTTAATTCATAAATGTATTTCATATTTAACAATCCTAGTTTTATATTAAAGAATTACTCTTATTTTTTATTTGTTGCTTTCAATCATGTTTGGCTAATAATTTTAAGTGAAAAGAGAAAAAGCGATCAAAATGCCAAACTAGCAGTTTCGATCTTCTTGCCTTCGATCGATAACACACGACTCGACCCCAAAGGAAAATTTATTAGAATCTCCATTTCGGTGGAATCAAACTTGACATCATGTAAACATCACACACGCACGAGTGTAAAAATCATGATGTTTTTGAACTTACTTCTCTCAAAATTGTCTTTTTCGAGAAGAACAGGAACTATTATCTTTCTTTCCTAACAATGTAAATGCATTTCACAATTTTTAAAATCGGATTTATTTTCCCTGTTATTATCATCATTATCTCGCTTGCATCTGATTTCCATTGCCACTTATGACTGTGGCATATGGAAGGAAGGAATGAATGTAAACAGACTGGCATTTGTCGCCCTTGAAAATAACTCGTCGCTGTCTGCATAAATATAATCATCATCATGGGCTCAGTAAGCTGTCTGATTATTTTGCAAGATTATTTATTTCATTTTTAAAAATTTTGATACCAATTTCCATGCGTGTCTAATTATTTTACAAGATTATCCATTTCACTTTTTAAAATTTTGATACCAATTTTCATGCATGACGTGTACTTTTTCTCTTTCTTTAACAAAAAAAAAAAAAAAAAAAAAAAACAATCATCAATTGTAAATTTATTATAATATCTTTGCAAATATACTTTTTTATCACTTTACTAGAATTCCTTAGTGCTCAATTTTGTAAAATTCATCACTCTTGGTGAAAAGATTTTTTTTTTTTTTTTCATTTTTAAAATTTTTCTTTTTTTTGCTAAATATGATAAGACTAGTAATAATAAAGAAATATAATTTAGTCGCTATTAAGCATATCAAAAATTTCATACGACATAATATGAATGAGAACATAATAATGAAATACACTCATAAATTAAAAACAAACAAAATCTAAACATTTTCTAAAATTTTGCTCTTTTGAGTTTTTGATGTCATATATTTTAAGGTCATCAACCTTCAACACTTGGAAAATAAAAATATTTGATATAAATTTTAATCCAAAAGAAAATTTAAAGTGTCAATCCAAATAATTTAATCAATTATTTCCTTCCGATCATTTTTACATACTAATTATTAAATTGTAAAACTGCAGTGCGTAATATAAACTGTGTACAAGATAGTTTTGTTTGCTATTTTGCTTTGCAATAGATTTTTTTCTAATTGAGGTCGGTTGAATTTTAGTTGTGAATGTACTGTACACAAATGAAATAATGCTCATAATTAAGCATTTTAAACATAATAAAATATTAATAAATAGATACTTTTTGAATCAAATTTGCTGTGGAATGCTCAGTTGCTTAACTTTTTAACTTCATACTAGCCGCTTTTAGCGACCAGCTTGGACACCTTTCAAAATTATATTGTACATCAGATAAACTCCAGTGGTAACCAAGCTGAATGCATGCACAGCACAACTGAATTTAAAGATTTTAATTTTTAAAACCCTCCTCCAATCCTAACGCATGAATTAATTGCAAACAATATGTTAGCCAAATTTTTAGATTGTACAGCTATTGCTCACATGGATGTACTTTGATTTCAATTTTAATTTTTCTTTACGTACTGAATTTTAGTAATAATTTAATATCTGTCCGACCGCCATTAAATCACACAAACACATCGTAAGTATGAGTTCAGAACATATCAGCCTAGTAAGCAGCTGAAGTATTAAAATTGTTTCCATCTCTGACTTGAGATTAGATCGAAAAGTCATTCCAATGCTTCATTATGGGCTGAACTAGTTCCTCACGCACCTCACGTGCCATAACTTGAGTATCTTATTATGTATGTATTCGTTATCAAAAAAGGCAAGCTCCATCACCAATAATTAATATAACAGTATGTGGCACCATAACTGTAAATAGTTCATATAGTTTGTATATGTATATAGAATGCATGTGTATAAAGTATGTATATGTACGTAGCACGTTATCATTAAATATAGACACAATAGTATATGGGCGAATCTCAGGAATCATTAACTTATATGTCTTCAAACTTTTCTTATAAACGCCAGACCGAAACCATCAAAAATTGAAACAAAAGGTATACAATCCAATTCTGCTAGTTTTAGGTTAGTGATATTCCAAAAATTATTTAAAGTAGAGCAAACTTGTATCATTAGTTTAACTTGTAACTCGCGGAATTGGATTGTATACCTTTTTTTTTTTTTTTTTTTCAATTTTCGATGGTTACGGTTTGACGTGCCAAAATTTGGCGACTAACTTAAAATGTTTGCAAACGTCAATATTCACGAAAAATATCATTCAAGAAAATATGATAGTACAGCTGAGCTACTAAATTATGTTTTTAGTGATTTTCATTTCTTTTTTTTAAATAGAATACATGTTGAAAAAAAAATTAAACGTATGTTAAACACTCTAAGCGACACTCATGAAAAGTTGTCAAATGTAGGTTTGAAGTAAGAAATGAAAGCCAAAAGCAAGTTACTCGCGATCAAAACTGTACGTATCTTAAAGTTAGTAATGCATAGTTATTCCTGTAATTTTATTAGAATTAATTCTCGCTTATTATGTTATATATTTATGAGAAACGTTTGAAGACATATAGGTTAATGACTCCTGAGATTCGCCCATATGTATAAAATTTCTACAGCCAATTTAGAAAGGATCAAAATTAAATATAAATTACTTCGTTACTGAGCTTTTATTTCTATTTTAATACACATAAGGCATTATATTTTACTTAACTTTTAAATTTTTTTTATTTCATAAATTTCCTAATCCCTCTTTAAATAAATAAATCATTAAATTAATATCAATTCAGTTTTATTTAGAGGGAATATACAAATATTTCTGTTCTCAATAAATGTAACAGCTAGCTTTTTTTATTTCTATGCAAGAGTATAACTAATTATTTTTCAATGTCGCGACAACTGAGCATCAAATTCTATTTTTAGCCTTTCTTACTTCTACCACAATAAAAATTAGCATTTACGTTATTAGGTTTACTTTAATTTCCAAAGAACTATTTTGCCTTAAGTCTTCATCCGGATTGTTTAAGATGTTAATATAAGATGACACTGTGTTGGTTGATTTGTCTTTTCTTTTGACAGTATTCTTTTCAGACAATTTGTTTCTGCAGGATACCTCCTGTACTACAAAGCATTGATCAAATAATATTTTTGATTTGAGTAGGTTGTAGGGAATTTATCTCCCATGGCCAATCCTTAGTCATATTACGCAAATTTTATTATTTAACTTGATATTTCACTTTGATGACATTCTTTTTACTTTGCACCTAGAGATCGGCGAGGAAATAAAAAAATTTATTACGATTTTTATCCTGTTCTCACTATCTACTTCAATTCGACCATCTACAACACCACCAACCGCTGCAACTTTCTTTTATATACATAAAAAATACATTATTCTAAATAACGTTTAACTAATTTTTTTAACATTACTTAAATTAAATACTTACTTACGTTCCACTTTGTTTTGCCGCACTGTTACATCTTAACAAAAGGAGTAATAGCTTTAGTGTTGTCAATAGATAGAGAAATTCACGAATTAATGATTGTGCCACAAAAAAGAAATGCATTTATAGATAATAAGATAGTGCAAAGCTTTAATATAGGTGGGGGAAATTTCTTAATACGTTCATTGCCAGCTAAGTGCAGGTGGTTATCTATCATTAAAGAGTGGTGATCTATTAAACTTAAATCAAAGTTAATTATTCTTATTTTAGGAACCATTTTAATTTTTAAACTTTACAATTATTTTACTTTAATAAACGATATGTTAATAATTTGGGAAAACATCATATAGTTGGATGATAATATACATCTTGATCATATATAATAATAGTATATAATAAATCTTGATAATATATGCATAATAATATGCATTTGATCTGTTTTATTGACATTAACAATGGAAAAGAAATTTGTTTTGCGATATTACGTGATAGGCTCTCTCTACTTTTCTAAATTACTATAAAAGTGAAAAATGTTATATATATATATTCTGATAGTTTGATTTTTTACTCAAATAACACGCCTCTTGTCAGCCAGAGAAGTGGAGATTTAAAAATCAATTAAGGATTCTATTTGGTTATAATTTCACCGAGAAAGCAACAATACAGAATTTTTTTCTATAACTCATCTAACTTTTCTGAATTTCTGCGGAAGCTTAACATAAGCACATGCATTATTTAAATACAAACACTTTTGTGAAGCAATGTGAAACACTTTTATGTTTTTATTTTCTTTGAGCAAACATTTGAAGGAAAAAAAGAAGATACTATGATGTCTTGTGCTCACGAAAAAAATCAAGAAAAAGTTTATGACTAGTAATGGCATTTAACCCTTTGACGCAGATATATATATATATATATATATATATATATATATATATATATATATACTTCATTATTTTTATTTTCAATTTTTGCTTGATTGTTTTATTTCGCATTTTCTGCGTTATAAAGTTCTATTTTCGTTTGAATTTGTTTGGTATTCCTCACATTATTGTATTGATATATTTTGCTTTGACTATATAAATATAAATTTGCTTTGACTATATAATATTAGAAAGCACTATTTTTTCTGATATAATTGTGTGAGCTGATGACGAGATTATATATTTTACTTATTTTATTTTATTTTCCAATTTTTATTTTATTTATGTTTTTTTAAATTATTAATTTTTTAAAAAAACAAACTATTTTTAATAATTTTTTTCACCCTCCTAAAAAATCTGCATATCTTCTTCCTTGTTTTCTTTACATTTTTATATTTATAAATGTGTATGTATATAAATGAATTTAAACTGATATTTAAAAACCGTTGTTTCTTTTTACACAAAAGATTTGTCAAATATAAGAAAGTACATTATAATTAACTACTTAGTTTTATTTAATATTCTTAATTTGAAGAGAAGTATCCACAAAATTAAACAAAGTGTAAAAATAGACATTTAGGATTAAAAAATTTTTCCTTGTATTAAAACAAACATTTTACTGAGAATGTAGGCTGATAAATGCTGTTTCATTTTTATCATAACAGGCACAGTGCATTAACAAAATCTATATACTTATCGATTACTCCTACGCCCGAAGAATATTTCCAGATAAGAATACGGAACTCAATATATTTTTGTCCGAGAGATATCGAATTCCATTTATTGTTTTACCTATTATCTATACAAAGCTTATATCTCTTTTTAACTGTTTGGAGATTGAGAGAGATAAAATGTAAAGGTTTATAAAAACAATTTTTGTCTATCACGTCGAAATTAATGTAACGCATATTTTCTATCATTTCAGCTATTACTCATATTTAATCTTTCAATCATTATTCTGTATAAAATATCCTTTCAACTTATTTCCGAGAAAATTGTTGGAGCAAAAACCAAATTCTTTAAATAGTCTTTTTTTAGCTGCAAATAACATTTACATGAATGTTTTTTTCCTAATGCCAACATGAAGAATGACCTTTCGTCATACAGGCATCTGAATGGCAGATTTGCTGGCCACTCTTACAGGGGTATCATATTAGATGGGAACACGTTCCTCCCACAGTAAGGACAGATAGTACAGAGAACAAGAGAACATCCCAGCCTTGCCCGCCGGGATGCGAACTCAGAACCTTTCTGATGCAAGGCCAGTTCTCAGACCCCTACACAGGCCACTCGACATTTACATGAATGTTTGAAACCATTAAACGATTGGGTTAATGTTTTGATCTTATAAGATCATAGCTAATTTTCAACCGGCACATATTAAAACTTTTAAAGCCTACGTTATAGAAGAATTTTATAACTTTTTCAATGATCAACAGCTATAAAACTTGAGAGAAAGCACTATTGGTAAATGGATTTTGTACTGGTTTCGTAGCGTAGTGTTGTTCCTTATTCTTCTCGAAACTTTTTCTACAGATTAACTGTGACAAGTTATTTTAATTTCTTGCAAAGAGACACTGTAAGGCGAATTACCTCCTATGCTTAAATAAGTATATGCTTAAAAAAAGCTAATTTTTTAACGTTTCGTAATTATAAACAAATCAAAGATACTATTCGTTTTTCTGAAACGATTCCTGCTACGAGCAGAGGTTGGACGACGGGGTGTACAATTTTTGAATTTCAAAAATGTGCCCCAAATCTGAAAACAAAAATAAACTACCCATTATCTTTATCTTACCACTATCTATTATCTTTTCTCCAATATCACTTCTCGTTTTATGAAATCAAAGCAGATGTGATGTGCTTGCGCAAATAGGCGGAAAATCAACAAGCTGTATTAGATTATGATAGATTTTTAGAATACAGTGCGCAATTTAAGAAACGGACCAACCTGAATAACTTTTGGTCTGATAATCGGATGTTCACGTTCTAGGTTTCAATCTTAATGGTTTGAAGTGTAGACCTCAAATATGCTAATTAATTTGTGCCGACGATAATTTAAGCTACGAAATAAGACTTAAAAACGTTTCTTCTCTGAATAAACATTAAATTTTTCGATAGATTCGGATTTATGTCTCCCACAATATATGGGGAAGTAGCAGTCTGGGAAATATGGCCTCAATAATTTGTTCATGAGAGCACTCCAAAGTTTGAAACTTTTTATTGCATCTCGAGTACTCGAGATATGGGGATATACGCAAAAAGTAAAATTAACATTTAAGAGTCCAACTTTGGATTGGATTCCAAACTTTTGGGACCGTTGAAAAAAGAGTATGTTTATTCAGAAAAAGTCTGTTGTGTCTGATTTTGCAACTTAAAATATCGTCTGCACTTATTAGTCCTAGATCGTGAAGTTATTCAGGGTAGTTCGTTTATTTTTTCTGCAAGGTAAACATAAAATAGTTTTTAAACAATTTTTAAGATTATATCACTCAGAGTTTTATTGGATTCATACGTCAGAGTACCTGAGACTTAAATATAAATACCAAAGAGTCCCGGATTGTTATTTTGAATGATTGGGCTTGACTTTTTTAAGCTTAATTTAACCATGCTTATTTCAGTAGTTAGTGCAGTCATTAAAATATAATTCTTGTAGGAATTTTTAAAAATTGTTTCATTTTAAAATGTGCTACTAATTAAATTATAAAAAGAAAAAAAAAACTTTCAAATGACTTTCCTACCCAAATAAGTGCTAAGAATTTTATGAGTGCAAACCAGAAACAATTTAATAGCAGCACACATTCGTTTATGTATGATTTTTTATTCCAATTATCTCGTCTTCATAATCTGAATGGAATACATGAATTGGCATTGAATTGGATCAAAAGTTATTAAGGGAGGTTCGTTTATTTTTTTATGTACTGCTTATCTGTAATAATTTTTAACTTTGCTAAAAGAACAATTCCTATTTGCTCTGTATGTATAAACCATGAAAACAAGTTTCATTCCTCTTGTTTAACTGTATTAAATGCGTTCAAATTATTATATTAGAGTTATTATCATTCTTTATACCTAATTACTTTATGGATTTTCAGTAAAAGTAAATATTTGCAGGCTATATGTTATATGACTTTATAAACCACAAAGTCACGTAACTTTACTGGTTAAAGAAATCTGAGTTCTTACATTGAGGTGATGGTTACTACTGCGTATAACCCAACATAAATATTGTTTTGTACAATAATTAATATTTTAGTTATAAAAATTTGTATGTATAATCCATCATTATAATAGAGTTACGACTGGAACTCTAGATTCACAAGGTACCCGCTCAGTCGAAAGACCTAGCAATTAACCCCGAGTTTGCATACATAAAAAAAAGTACAACAGGATATAGCGATAGGCCTACAATAACTAAAAAAGGAGATCGAAATAAAACACGTAAAATACATGTATAAAATATCAAATAACTATGGGTGGTATTAGTATGTTAAAATTCGGCATAAAAAATTTAGTTTCTAACTGTCCTTGTCATGGAAGTGTCCAACATAATTTTTTCTTCAGCAAATGCGAGAGAATTTTTTTTCCTAGAAATAGCTCTAACTACGCGTTTAAGAAAAAGGACAAAGCTGAAAATGCTTGTTTAAAAAAGTTGACAAACCTGAAAATACGTCTTACTCTGTCAAACAATGAAACAAATTTTCAACTTATGTTAGGCTTGATTTAGAAGCGAGAGAGATGAGAATTCGTTAAATTTTTGAAACACTAAAAGAAACTATCACTCACTAATTAGTTCTTTTAAAATGCAACAGCTATGACAGCTGTTCAAAAATACGGAGTCTAATACTAAGTTCATTTTTTAAAATGTACATTTCAGGCTATGTATTTTTTCTTCAACATGCATTTTGAGATAGGTCAATTTTTCTCGAGCTACTTTTATTTTCTTGACTACGTATTTTGAGCTATTTTAGTTTTTTTTTTTTAATGTTATGGTTATTTTCTTAAACGCGCAATTGGCAATATATCCTAAATAAAAAATTCAACGAATGTATATCAAATCACCGGGAAAAGATTGGTTACAAGCCTGTCTTTCATGTACAAATTCATAAATTATTATATTTTCCATAAAAATGAGATCATACTCGAAAAATATTTTATTTTACTTTATTACCGTCGTTGAACAGCCGACCCTATTTTGGGTTTACGACTACTTATGATCAACTGATCAACTCCGTAGCCTTGTAATTTTGAACCTAAGAGCACAAGAATCAAGAAGACAAGGGAACTCCTGGATCAGTCGGGAGAAATTTGGCCTTGTTGGAGGAATTCTGGATGTAACTAACCCGCATTTGCCTTAAATGGAGAGGAAAACCATGAAAACTTCCCATGGTTAGCCTGATGGCAAGGGAACTCTAACCCATGATCCGTCTACCACTGAGAATGTTTTACATCAGCACTGTGGTCGGTGCAAGCCCGATGCGGAATTCGTATCAACCTGTCCTCGCTGAGATTCGAACCCGGCTCACCTCATTGAACCTATCGAAGAATATTTATAAAAACAAGTCTAAAGTATATGCATGCTAAGAATGTACTTTTAGTTGATTGAGATGATTACGTAACGTTTAAAAAAAAGGGAAACGCCAGAAAAAGGTAACATTCTGCCAGATTGTTTTGAGTCCATTTGTCCTCTAGGTTCGAATCTTTACTGCTATCAACGCAGTTGATTTATAGTAAATTAGAATTCCATGGGGCTAACCACTAGATATTTTCATGGTATCATTAATGCAGATTATTTTTACTCATTAACGTAGATTAGTTAATTTATTCGTCATCTTCATAAAGACGAGTGGGTCCAAATATTTTATAAATGAATTTTTTATCCCTTTATCCTTTGGTTGGCGTATTTTGTCTTCTGCGCAAGCGCGGAATGTAAATTTTCAAGAATCTAGCTTGCACAGAGACGCAATACTCTGGGACGTTACTCACTTCGATTAAAATTTATACGGATACTGTGTGTGCTAAGTTTTTGTCTTACTTTCATTAATTAGAATAAATTGTTAATGAATTGAAATAAAATAAAATATTAAGTATGACTGCACATACAAGAAGAACTCTCACTAGATCTCGCCTATCTGAGTTGTTATTGCGTTCTTCTCAAGGGTGAAATATCTCGTCAAGTACAAAAACTGTACAACGACAGTTCGATTTTTTTTTCTCATTTGAATTAGCATAAAGTATTGTAGTATTATTTATTTTTTTTCTTCTTTATTTTTTTTTTTTTTTTTGAATTTCTAAAAAAGGTTATGCAACTATGTTCTTACGCTGTAAGAACATTTTAAATCATGCATAAATTTTCATTTTTACTTTTTCTATTACTTATTTTTTTAGGTGCTAGTGGCTACTATGGATTTTATTAGAATTTTCTTATATTTTACTCAACCGTATTCAGACTATGTAATATCATTTCTTTACCGAATCTTCTGGGTAAAAACAAGACCCGTACCACCAATTGAAAATAAATTGCTTTTATTGTCTGCAACAGAATTGGCTGAGAAAATTCGCTCAAAACAGGTAATCCATGTTTTTTTTTTTCACAAAAAAAATTCTTTTAAATATGAAAATAATTATTTTATTTAAATTTGCAAGTAAGTGAAAAGGTGAGTCATTTGGTAAAAATATAAACCTGTAATCCGATGTAAACCAGTCGACGATAACATCTTTAACTTTTTTTAATCATACAACTGCCATTAATAACATGAAAGAATTAATATTTTTCAAACTTAGGTAATTAATATTAAAAATTTAATTTTACGAATAAATCAGGCATGAGTCCAAAATCCTATTTTTTTTAAAGAGATTATTTAATTTAAAAAAAAAAAAAAAAAAAAAAAAAAACAAGACAATGCAGTTTATAACTCATAGCATCCTTAAAGTAAATATCAAATCAAGGGCCAGTGAAAAGTTACTTTGTTAAAATATTGGAGATTGATCGTTCTCTGGTTTAAATTGTGGATGAATGAATAGGTCCGCCCTATAAACGGGCTATAACGTGTGTGTGACTGAAGTCGTATTGTTGGCCATAGATGGCGCCACTGAAAAACATGAAAGTCACCCTCTGTCCACTACTCTGGTAAACAATTTTTTTTTTCGTTCAAAAGATTTTTTTAACAGATTTTAGATGCTTTCAGATAGCTGATTTCGAATCAGCAATCGATTTCTCTAAACAAGCTACAATTTTTACGTCATTTAATAATCTATTAATTTAATAATCTACTATTAAGTATCCCCACTTTTCTAGTTTGCAGGGTATGGCAGGAAGAAGGCGATATTACATTACAGTTTATAATACGATAAGTTAAGATCTTATGTTTACTGTTTTTCGTGCTTTTTTTTTCAAAGGATATGGCAAGTGTATATGTATGCATATAAGCCTATACATTCTTTATAAACTATTACATTCGACCAAAAAATAAATTTATCTAAAAATAACCTAATTTAAAATTCGAAATCACGACACCTGAATTAGGTTCGATCAATATACTTTCAAAAATACAACAATTTCTTTCCCGGTGTTATTTACTTTTTTCACTTCAAATTTTCAGATAATAAAATCTAAATTTTTTTTTAATTATTCTGAAATTATAATCTAAAGTATATTTAAAGTACTTTAAAGTTACACTTTAAATATACTTTAGATATACTTTAAAGTATGTTTAAATTATAATCTAAAATTAAAATCTAAACAAAATTTTTTTCACCTTATCTTCGAATTTTTCCCCCACGTAAAAAACCACTGCCATAATAAAATTAATTTTAATATTTTTATAAAAATGAAATATTAAATTAACAAACCATGTTTCTTTAATGCTGATAACAAAGAACAGTAACTTTAAATCAAACGACAATACATTTTGACTTATAATTCGACATTTCGTTTAATTTCTATAGTTTTCTATTTGAGGATAATATATATATTTTTAACTCAACCTTGAATAAAAAAAGTAGTTAAAACCGGCATTTGTTATATAATTCATTTTTTTTAAGTGACTGTATGTCCTTAACCTTGGTGGGTCTGGTTATTTTATCTTTGCAATTTTTTTTTATCTTCGTTTATAATTTAGAATTCCTCTTATATAATTTTACTCAGTGAAAAATTGTTCCGTATTTTGTTTAATTCACTTTTTAGAGACAGGTTAAAGTATTTTTTTTTCTCGGTATGAAACATATACAGCTAATGAAGTATTCCATGATATAGGTTTTAAACTACTTAGGATTTTATTCTTCTTTTTTTCATAATTGTTTATATGTTGAACAGCGCAAAGTTTGGTATACATGGAATAATTATCGACCGACAAAATCTTGAGAAACAAAGTACCATAGATAAAAATCATATTCTAGAGGCGAAATGCAACTACAAAATTTTTAGACGATTTCCTAATACAGAATTAGTCCAAGAGGGGTTTTTATTTTTGCTTGTACTGGATTCTATTTAAATATGCAATATTTTTGACATGTGCAAGCAACGAACTAAAACAATATCGAAATTTTTGGTAGAAATCTATAATTTAAATGCATTTTTTTCTAACATTTATGAATATTTAGAGAACAACTAGAGTGTTTTTTATATAGTATTTAAATGATACTCTGAACTTTATACACTGACAGATTACGATTTTGACATACGTAAATGTTGAAAAATAATTAGATTTATGTATTTTTATTATTTGAATGAAACCCAAAACTAAAATTTAGTTTTAAGGTTTAAAAAGTTGTTAAAGTTTGTAATAATCCATTTTCAACTGTGTTATATGAAATCATCTCTCCAACCTTGCTACAGATTTTTCTGATCGATGTTGCCACTTTTTAAACATGATTGTTCTTAATTTTTTAAATTTTATCACGGTTTCTGAATACGGAACTTAATTCCCAACTTCAAAATATCAAAAGACCACCGCTGCTTTGGGTGTTCAACTCGTAGTGTGTCTACCACTACAATTACAATTCACTAGTATATAAGACATATTAGCTCGTATCTATGTTGGGGTGCCTTTTCATAAATGAATGGGGACATTGTCGATGTGACTTTCCCCACATTGGTGACCCGGACGAGATCTTCTTTATAAGAAACGCCCACTTAGATTTGAACATGCCTATTTCGATGGATGGTCCACTTTGAACAGTTGACTTGCTACTTTAGACTGTGACATTGTCTACCTCCTCACTCTGTCGCTACTCAGTCTCAAACACAAAATTTCAGCCTGTATACACTCTACTGCTAATGCCAATACAGGAGTGACCACGATCGTGAAATTAAAACAGCTCGCACGATCCGCACTCAAAAGTACGGCTATCTTAATACTGCTCTCCCGGCTTCTCACAAAACAGCAATGAATCAACTACTGATATTCGTTTCTATCGAATTCTATCACAGATAAAATTCTGGGGCGGAATATTGTTGTGTGTCTACCACTACAAAATTACAATTCACTAGTATATAAGACATGTTAACTCGATTCTATGTTGGGGTACCTTTTCATCGATGAATGTTGACATTATTGATGTGACTCCCCCCCACTAACTTAATACAGCTTTTTGATTTACTGTGCTAAAACTATACAACTTAGAAACTTGAAATTGATTTAGAAACTTGCTGTGTAGAAAAAGGTACAAGAATAAGATAAGTAACACCCATTAATTAGTATGTAAAATATTAACTGTTAAGTTTGAAGTAAAAAAACACAATGTGAACTGTTCCACAGTCCGTAGAAATGCAATTACAACGCTGACGTATTGAAAAGGCTGCATTATTTTTATGAATTTGATTATAGTTTGTATTCGAAATTCTAATTCATTTTAAAGTTATTGCAATTTCAATTGATTTTTATGGCAATTTTTTTTTACTTAATAACTATTTATCCATTGTTGTAGAAAAATTCAACTCTCTCGTGTTCTTCATTTTATAAGCAATTCGCGATCGCAACGAACTATAGGGGGCGTTGTTGTACGTGCCGAATCCCTGCGATTTCCATATGAACAGTCATTCAGTTACACTGGAGACGTCTTTAATGTAGCATGTAGCATTGTAACGTTCCATCTTTATTGTGGCTGATTAAATTTAAAAAAGAAAAATGTTTGTTTTCTTTCTTATGCAAACGAAAACAAAATAGTATTCTTTTTTTAAGAGAAGGAACATCTAGAACACATCGGAAAAATATTTGTAAATAAAGAGAAAAAAATTGGTATATTCTTATAAGAGTTCAAACCTAATGCCTGAGAAATAGTTTTACTAAATTTAATGGTATAACATGAAAGGCCCATTTAAATTTTAACGTAAAATAAAGAATGCTTACGAAACAAATAAAAAAAAAAGAACCATTCTTTTTCTGTCGCCATTTTTAGTGTTACGAAAATGCGTCTTTGGGACTTGCCAAAAACAAAACAAAGATGCACTTTTACTTTTTTAAGAGCGAAATATTTTATAGAGTGAAATATAACGAAAATATACCAATGTCCATAACATGAAACTTTATCTTAGTAAAAGTCCGTTTTGGAAATGTTATTTCATTTTGAATCTTATTTATTAGAGTTCATAATGGCTATAGAATCAGGTGAGAGAAAAGTTTGTTTTGAATCTATGCTAAATTCTATATCGGCCCATTTTCCCCCGAAATCCGATTGACTACTTTGATTTTAAACAAAGTGTTTCATTTTAACATTTTTTCCAAAAATTTTAAGTGTAGATTGGCGGCACTTAAAAATCTGTAGCTGTGGTTAATACGTAAGTACCGAATTTTTCTTCCATACTTTTCTGAATCATATTACTTCAAATATTAGAATATGCAAGAAGTATACATAAACACATAATATAATACCATTTAATTTTTCAAAAAAACTATTTTGACAACAATTTTATCAAAAAATTATAAACTAAAAAACGTAAAATAAAGAATTCTTAGGATAAAAACGATTTTAAAAATTCCTCATTTTTCAATAAAAACTTTCGTTTTGTTTCTTTTTTTTAATTCTTATAGTATTTAATCAGACGTAAAAAAACCATTTTGTGGAGAACGATCATCAAGTAAGAAAAAAAATTATTTACAAGCAAATTTTTTATTATAAAAATCATAACACTTACCTGATTTATAAGTCCGGAGAATTCCAAAATGATATGTTCTTTGTTTGAAAACTTTATTCTCAAATAATATATACATAGTTTATCCCTTCATCACTTTTAGGTAACATACAACACATCAAAATTTTATAATTGTAGGATCTCGATATGAATTTTAATATGTAGCTTAAAAACAGAATAGCTGAATTCTAGTTGAAATTCTTGCAAAACTAAAAAACACTTACCAAGAAAACGATAAAAAATTTATTTATAATCAGCACAAAAGATACTTTTTCAAGTAATTCGGATTATTCTTTATTGTTGTTTTCTGAATTATGTAGATACAGAAATATATACTATTCTATGAAGAAGAAGAATATTCTATAACTATTACAGTCTTGTATGGAATTCATTGGAACACATTTATTTATTGGAATGACGAAAGCAATGTTGATTTCATTTTAACTTGTAATGAATTGACGACAGAAAAATTATTTTACCGCAATACACACATCTGTAACAGCAAGTGATCATGAAATCATGCTATGTTGTTGGTAATAGAAAGGTAAAAAATATTGAGAAGTTGTTCTTCAAATGCTTGGCGTGTTCTGCTTCAATGTTTGGCATGTTCTGATTAGTTTTTTCAAGAAGTTTTACCTTTTCTTTAGGGAAATTTTGCTTCTTTTTTTATGCTAAGAAAATGGCGTCCGTCATTGTCAATGGTTATGTGGGAACTAATGCACGATATTTACAGTCTCCCGCTAGATGGCATATCGAGTGTTGCGATAGCGAATTGATTTTTATGGCAAATTTTTTTTACTTAATAACTATTTATCCATTGTTGTAGAAAAATTCAACTCTCTCGTGTTCTTCATTTTATAAGCTTGTTCTTGACTTGATGTCAAAAGTAATAAAAATGAATAAATATAATAAAAAATAAGGGAATGAAAGATAAGATGCTGAGAGATATAATTCTTACTGATATAAATCTCTTATATTGTTTAAAAAAAATTGACACTGTAAAAGGCTCATAAAGGAAAAATATCTTTTCAAAATTCTAACCGATACATGATGTATGGTTTTCTTTCTTTTTTTTTTTTTTTTAATTTCCAATGCTAACCTGCGTAAACATTTCTTCAATTCAGACACATGCAGGTCAGATTTGCTGGCCACTCTTTCTGAGGCACCATATTAGGTAGGCCAACGTTTATTCCATAGTAAGAACAGATAGTACAAGAAAATGAAAGTACATCCATGCCTTGACCGGGATTCGAACCCAGAATCTTTATGAGGAAAGGCCAGTTCCCTGACCCCTACACAGTCCAGCTGATATAAGGGTATTTTATTTATTTCGCTGAGAAGTAAAAATGCTTCTTATTCATTACTTTTTATTGTGTAGCACATTCTGCAATCTTTAGATGAATTTTTTTTCCAGGTACAGTTGACAATTTTTTAATCCAGGCACTCTTTCATTTCGTCACAATTAACATATTATCAAAATATACTCATATAAAGTGATATTTTCACGGGGGAACTTTTTTTTTCTGTTGCAAGATATTTCTTTTAACGCAAAAAACTTTATTACCCAGTATTGTATACATTATAAACAAAAAGACATTTTGTAATCGATTTTTAAAGGGGAAAAAACAATTATGGGTGGGAAGTAATCGAAGGGGTTTGAGAGCGCAGTGAATATGGTTCGTAAAATCCTATGCGATAAAAAAAAGAGAAAAAAACACCTTGTGGTCCCAAGCAGGGCTCGAAAAAACTCGGAAATTTTAACCGTCCCCGAGGACGGCTTGTCCAACAATGTACCCGTCCTCCTTTTAAACTAACCCGTCACTTCTAAATAAATAAAAATATAATTTTCTCTTATTTATTACAAACATTTATGATATAAATTTCAAAATGAATTAGTAGTTATTAGGATTACAAATACTAGGATAACATTATACAGTTATAAAAGAAATACTAGGTTACTAACAGTAACCTAGTATTTATTTTATGAAATAATTTATTTCCTATATGAAATAATTTAAATGACAAAGGTCAAGTTATCTGGAATGTCAATTTATCCGAGGATACTGCGTTTTTTTAATGAATCAAATATGACGTTTGCCAGTTCCACAATCAATCTAATGATTTACAGAGGTTTGTGCTCAGAAATCTGAAAGGGGTTTTCCATTTAGGTAGATGTTCATAATTGCGTCTAACGCTTCTTGTTAAGACCAGTACGTAATGTGTTTTTTTTTTTTTTTTTTTTTTTTTTTTTTGTAAGTTCATTACTGAAAAGCTCCTTTCAACCGCTGCAGTACTCCCAGACAGAGAAAACATCAATTCCACCAAGCGCAGTATGTTGCTGTATTTCTAGATTAGAGGGTCATCATAGAAGTGAGGCGATAGACTCTTGTAAGATAACAAAAATTGAAAATGTATCACGAACTTGAACGGGAAAATGGCCGTCCGCGCGGACGTCGGATTCGAGAAATTTGCTGTACGCGGTGGAATTTTTGACCGCCGTGGGCGGGCGGACGGGTGGTTTTTCGAGCCCTGGTCCCAAGTGTTTTCGATTTTCTTTATGCTCCTGTGGTAAATAGACAAATTTCGTACATTTCTTTGTTTACTATTACTAATACTTGTATCTATAGGTGAAATGTGAGGATGTCATGCGTGCATACGTAGACAGATGCCGTAAAGTGCAGCCTTACATTAACGCCATTACTGATGCTCGGTATGAAGACGCTTTGGAAGAGGCAAGACTGGTTGATCGTTTTTTAGCTAGAGGAGATAAAACGCCAGAAGAAATTGAAAAAGACACGCCACTTTTAGGCGTTCCTTTTTCTTGCAAGGAAGCCATAGGAGTCAAAGGTATTTTGGTTTTAAGTTACCCTGTTTCAATTAATATAGATTTGGCAGATGTTGATGGAATTTAGTATTTCCGTTTATATGGATACCTTGGAAAAAAATTTGCGATAAGAAATTTTGACTACCAGGTAGGAAAAATGACGTAAAAAGAGGAAAAACTTTAGACGGATGCGCAAAACTATCTTAATTTATGCATTATATTTTCGTCAAACACGTGTTCGAACAAATCTTATAGCAACTTAGTGAAGTGATTATACCTAATAATGGAATTTAAGTTGGATTTCATTGGATACTTAAAAGCGGCGTCAAGCATGTGTTTCGATTCCAATAGTTTTTGAATGGTCAAATGCCACGATTTACCTACGATGACGTTGCTAGCAGATATCCAATTGCAGAGAACTCAACTGTAGTCGGAACGATTTCTAAAATGTTTGCTGCAATATGACGCGTTCAAATTCATTTTAAAGTGACCTTTTATCTTTTCTTAATTGCACATATTTAACTATTCAATAACATAATCCTCTTTCTTCTGCAATGACGGAGTGCAGAATTATTTTATGGTATTGAGTACTGGCTTATCAAAGCATTCCAAATTGCACTAATATCATTTTAAGTATATGAAAACGCAATATATTGTTCGAACTACGATTTATTTTCATTGCAGATGTTTTTCGCGGTCCATGTAATTTATATACTATGTTTATGCACATCAATCCAATAGAGTGGAGATCTGTGTTGGCCTAAACTGGGTAAAAAAAGACGAATGATTTTTATAAACTGGTGTGGCACACTAACACAATGATTACCGATCAAGCTACACATCCTAACAAAAGTTTTACGTAAATTTTTATCGCTCGTAACAATTTGCAAAAAAAAAAGGCTCAAAAAAGATTTTATATATTCATTAAATATAATAAGCATTTTAAAAATTGTTGTCAAAAATAAAGCTATGAAACCCTTCCTATTAACGAAAAAAGAACGAAAGAACATTTTGAAGAGCATAAAAATTAAAGTCAAACACAATAAAAATGAAATTAACCCGATAACGATCGCTTAATTTTCAAGAAAACGGTTATAAAAGTGCCTATTTTGCCAAATACACGTATTTGATTAGTGCTGATATCTAGTTTAAAATGAACTAACTATGTACAATTACGTTAAAAATATCTTAGTACTGTCATCTGGTGTGTTAAATGTGAAATAAAATGTTTTCCAGGCAAAATAATTGAGTTAGTTTTATTCTTATTGGCTCGGCACTACTGAACACTCCAGCCCGGAAATTTCACGGGAGCGAGAAATAGAGGGCGAAACCTCACCCCGTCATTTTCACGGGAGCGAGAAGGAAGGGGTTAATGGGCATACATTTATTTAAATACCTTCTGGTGGTAATTTGTCAATAAATTATTCTACTAGAAATCAGAAAACGATTAAAACTCGCATTCTCATCCGCTACAGTTGAAACTTGAGCTTTCTATACAATCGATAGGGGTCAAAATTTCGGTTTCAAGATTCCATCGTCACACACATAAAAGCAGATTAATAAAAACGCTAAAAAATTTTTAATCGCTTTTAATGTCAGAAAAGATATTAAATATTTACCCTTAAAAGTTACCCAACTCATTGTATATCTAATTGCATTATCCAGTGCGTGTCTCAGCATAATTGGAATAAACTTTAAGGGGAGGTTGGGGAAATGACAAGGATTCGAAACTGCATAGCAACGTTAGTCCGAAACGTCTTGTGAAATTAGTATGACAGGTACAAGAAACAAAAAGACGCTAGACTGAGATCATCTGAAATATTTATTGGTCAAAAATATCACTTGTGTTGTGAAAATGTCATAAAATATGTTGAAATTTCCACCATTGCTAGAGATGCATGCTTTACACCGTCGGGTCATGGATTGGCGGACTAACTGCTGGATGACCGCAGTAAAACAGATGATTCTTGCAAACAGATCCATTTCGTAATCCACAGGTGTTGAGTACACAGAACTTCAAAGAAAGAAATGCATGCTACTAAAATCAGAAAAACTTGGTCTACCAAGCCCAATCCATCTTGTTAACAACACCATTTAGCGTCTAACGAAGACGTTTATGACCATGAGTTACAATTCAAACCTGAATCCTTTTCATGTCCCCTACCTCCCTTTAAAGTTAGTCCGAAAAATCCAGGGACACTCTGTATACTAAGGAAATCTTCCCCCGTAGACAGTAGGTATTAAGGGTTATTGAAAATACTTTCATATCTCTTGCTATCAAACGCATCACGTGCTCTGTATTTTGTTTTAAAACTAGGTTTGGCACAGACAGCTGGAATTTATGCAGCTAAAGGGAGAGTTGCCGACAAAGATTCTGATGCAACTGCCTATTGCAGGGCTGCTGGAGCTATACCTGTTACAGTAACAAATGTGCCTGAGATGTGCATGTGGTGGGACACCTCAAATCTGATTTACGGAACAACTAAAAATCCTTTTGACAATTCAAGAGCAGTCGGAGGCAGCACGGGTAATGGTATTTTCTAATACAATTGTCTAGTTTAATTTGAATATTGTTTATAATAAGTACACAATGCATAATGTTGAGCATACATTTGAATATCAAATTTATAGCATCAATTAATTGATTTCATAAATATTTTTATTTCTTCCGAAAATGCATATTTTAAAATAACTGGGGTGATTGTGTTATTGGTGTACTACCCAGGTATTTCAGGTTTTTCAATTGATATTTCTGGGTCAGAAAATTAGGAGCAAGGTATGTGATTTTTGTGGGAGTTCCGCTTATTTCATGACCATCAGATTCTTCCGCCTATTAAATTCTTTTGGCGTGGCGGATTTTCGCCATTTTGAATATTTGAACCTACGCTGGAATCCGCTAATATTCGCGATTCTTATCCACGCAATTTTAATATCAAAGATCAATTTTTGTATTTGCCTGATTTATAAGTTACACAGTGTGATTCGTATTTTCACAATTTACAAATCGTATATCACGATTCATATTCACTCCTCTTAAGAATCCAACTTTGCGATTTCTATTTACGCGTTTTTAAAATACAGTTTCATGATTCATATTCCCGCGATTTTTAAATCCAAAATCACAATTCTTGTAAAAACTAAGATTTTTCATGAATTCTCGTTAATATAAAGATGTGATGTTCTTTATTGGTAGGTAATATAATAAAGTCTTATTTTAAAAAATTATGTTAAATATGAAACATGTGTGGAATATTAATTGATATCTTTATCGATTTTCTTCACATAAAATTTTCAGGAATTTTTACTTCGTGTCACTATTACCTCTGAAATAAGTATATTTCAAATTTCAGCGTATATTTATTAAGATATATCTCAAATTTCAACGTTAACATTATATTATATTAACGTATATTTACAACGATAGTAAAGCTGTACTACAGTACATTGGAATAGTTATGGGTTTGATCGCATTTTCACAGTTAAGGTATATGACTATGTGAAACCACGGCAATTTCGACGAAAATTTTATTTATTAAATTTTTTTATCACTTATATTTGAGCTTCGTTTAATAGTTTTCCAGAATCCTTTAAATTTTTTATCTGTGGTTTTTACAAAAAGTAATGGTAGTTTTTTCTTATGCTTTCAGAGAAAATCAAAACCAGAAATAAACTTCGTAAAACGAAGGAAAAATACAAAAATGTCTTTTGTTAAGCTTTGCGCATTATTAGCCTTTTTTTCTAGTTTCAATAAATTATATTTATAAGACGAAGAAAATTCATTTTCAGAAACTAACTTTAAAATTTTAATTTTTTTTTGTACTCAGAATTTTTTTACATTTTAGAATTTCTTTGCGTTTTACATGAATTTTCTGAAGAATGTTGATTTTAAAAAGAATTCTTCACCCTAATACACACTACAAAAACAGTTCAGAATGGAATTCTTTGAAATTATGCAGACTTTGAAATTATGCAGTATGCAGACTTTGCATAATGTTAAAAATGCTTTTTGGACGTAAAAGGTCTAAGTGTGAATATGTTATTTTTGTCAAGCTTTATGGAAGAACATTTAGAAATTTTATTTATAAATACGGTATTATAAACATTATATTTAGTTCTAATTCGTTATTTCTTGAAATGTTTTTCAATATTTTTAGAATGCAAGAAATCACATAAGTGATCGTAAAGAAATTATTTTAAAATTCATGCATTACAATTAGCTGTTAACGTGACTTAAAAAATGTATAGTTTTTAAGATCAAATCTCCCTTTTCTCTGAAAAATATTTCATAAAATTTTAATTTTAGAACCTCTGCTTACCAAACACAAAATTAAAACTACAATTAAGCCTTTTTGTAAAAGAAAAAAAAATATCCAACTGAGAAAAGTCAACTGGATATTTTAAATATATTTCAAGCGTTAAAAATATTTTGAAGAAAAAAATACATTTTAAGATAACGGCAGACTGACGGGAAATTACTCTATTAATGTGTAGAATATATAAAATTTTCATAATTTAATGAAAAAAAATATGAAAGGCTCGTATGATGTGAGTTTGTTTCTCTATATCATGCCGTCCTCTAATAATCTTACTATATATAAAAATCTAATGATGGTGTCGCAATTTCGTGAGTTTTTATTGGCCGCGAAATCACGTGATAGGATCCAGTTTTTCCTCATTCATTTAAATATTGTTTTGGTTGTCATCAGCATAAAATTAATAATAGTCGTAAAGGTATTGTTTTTCTTTAAATATTTTTGTATCCCTAATTTAAACTTATTTTCCAGTACTGCTATTATTAGCGAGAATATTAAATTATGGTTGTGAACTCATCAAATTTGTTTGAACAATATAATGTTATAAGAATATAAATGTTATTTTAAAAAATGATTACTTCGAAAAATCACTTCCATTCATCAAGAAATCCAAATGTTTATAATACCAATAAATAGTAATATTTGGACTTGGGAAGTAGAGGCACAAGAGTAAGCAAACAGAATTCCTTTTAGTACATATATGTTAAGTGAATAATTTTAACTTATGTAGGAAAACTGTTTTCTGCCAAGAAAAGACAATTATTGCGAAGCAATCATCGGGGTTGGTGAGCGGCAGCGAACAGGGGGTTTAGCCCCCTAGTAAGTAATAATTAGGAAAAAATAGGTAATAATTAGGAAAATATCACCTTTAAGGAAGTTATGCTTATCACTATATAAGCCCATATTCTTCATTTGTGATTATTTCCTAACTCATTTTAAATGATGTTTCAGGAGGAGAAGCAGCCCTTTTAACTACTGCAGGAGCAGTTATAGGTATAGGCAATGATCTGGGGGGAAGCATACGCATCCCATCATCATTTAATGGAATCTATGGTCATAAACCTTCTACTTGTAAGTATTAGAAATAAAATACATTTTTTGTTAATACAACTGTTATTCGATAAAGTTACTATAGTAATATTTCGAACAATATCTAATTCTTTTCTTTTAAATCCGTTTCTGAGCAGGGATCGTCTCTAATAAAGGGGATTTTCCTTACATAGAAGGCGAAAGTGAAAAACTTGATGAATTCACGAGCACAGGCCCAATGTGTCGATATGCAAAGGACTTACCTCTTCTTTTAAAAATACTCTCGAATGATGATAAACGGTTACAGCTGAAAAAAGAGGTATGCTTTATGGCTGCAAATTAAAAAAGATCGTTAATTTCTTTTTCTCTTTTTTATAATTAAACCAGTTTTTATAGAGTGGGATACGAAAAATCATCATCATGGTTGACCAGAGAGCCCAATGTGGGCCAATGCCATCCTCTGAAGATTTATCCATAACGACTTCCGATTTATTTTTTATTTCCAATTCAATTCATTAATTGCAAGAAAATCAGACTCCACCGATTCAGCCCATCTCAACTGCGGACTTTCCCGCTTCCTTGTTAATGTAGGTCAAAAAAGCAATGTATTTTTATTGTATTGTCATCACTCATTCGAATTACGTGGGTCATCCAATTCATTCTATTTATCTTTATGTATTTAAGGATATCTGGTTGCTTAAAAATCTTGCACAAAGTTAATACTCAAACTCCAGTTATTGTTTTCATTTACACCACCAAGTATACTCCGTGAAATCTTTCTTTCTAATATAGCGATACAATTTTCCTCAGTTTTGTCATTGTCCAAGTGTCAGAAGCATATGTCAAGACTGGCCTAACAAGAGTTTTGCAAATTAAAAACTTTGTTTTTCTAGAATAAAACGTAGTTTTAATAAATCTTCTCAGCCCATAGACAGCCCCATTTGCCGGATAGAGTCTACAGACGAAAAATAACTAAATGAAAATAGGTGATTGTTTTTGAAAATTGTGGTTTCTGACTTTCGTGGAAGTAAGAATTTTACCCTGTCCTAAGTTGTATTATTTTCGCCGCCATCGTGAAAGTACAGAAGGGGATGATTTCAGAAGGGAGAAAAACTTAAACATTTCTCTGCAGACAAGTAAAGCATTGTTTCCTATTTGTTTTGCATGTAAATTCAAATGAGAACAAAGCAGATCTCACAGGACTAATAGTTCAGAATTTAAAGATCTTACTACGCATAATGTATAAAACATACAATATTTGACTTATATCTATGTTTACGCGTCGGACATTTTTGTCTAGTCAAGTCATTTGTTTTTTTATGTACTACTCCAAATCAAATTAAACTAAAAGCAAGTTTATACAGCTAATAATTGAGAAGGTAAGAGTTTTATGGATGAAAAAGAAATGATTGTTTCTAAATTATGAGGATTATATGCTCTAATGTGTTTTAGTCAAAAAGTTATGGTTACAAATAATTTAAAACTGATGTTGTTTCCTTTGATTCGGTGAGTGCAAAAAAAAAAATGCATGAGAAATGGAAAAAACATATTATTTTCTTATGCGCTTTTTGTACTGAAAAATACTATCTCCCAGAAAAAATGAGATATTATTTCCAAATGCAAAAATGTATATAAAAATATTTTCTCCCTTTTCTGGTTAAAAGGTTTTGGGTTTTTTTTTTCTATTTGAACCCATCATTAAAGTGTGGAAGTTAGCTATAACTCATCTCATATGATTAATTTTTTAATGATAATTTCAGTAAACTTCAACCGAAGCTTTTAAAATAATATCTTAATATAACTTTTAAAATGAAATATAAATTCCCTTAAATATTTCCAAGTTCAGTTTTTTTTTTATCAACACAGGAACTGGCCTTAATATTTATTGACTTCATAAAAGTATTTATATCGGTACATCATGTATTTGATATTTTTTTTTTTAATATTACCTAATGATAGCAAACGGTTATAACTAAACTGTGAGATATGCATAACCATGCGATTAAAAAAAACTATAATGACAAATTACACAAAAAAGACGTGATGTATAGAAAATTTGTTACAGCCTTTCAAGTTTCAATTACATTCTGGCACAGCTTTTTGTAAAAGTTTATAAAAAGATCTTGGTCAAAGGACTGATCTGTAAATAATTCTCATATTTCATTTCAGGTGGATTTTTCAAAAGTAAAAGTATACTACATAGAAGAGTTTCCAGGACTAGCTTTTTCTCCTACGCCGTCAATCAAGAAAGCAGTAAGGAGTGTGAGTACTGTTTCTCTTAAAAAGGGACCCACCAATGTCCTATACAACATTATCTAACTGTCCCATACGTCTAGTTAAAAAAGCATACAATGCCATTCAATTAAGGATAATTCTGATTTTTGCGTATTTTGCCAAACATATTAACTTTTCAAACATTCTTTTTAAACATTCTTTTAGTACACAAATATAAAACTCGTCCCTCCCCCCCCCCAAAAAAAAAATTTTTTTATTTCATATTTTTTAAGAATTACAAGAAATTGGTCACTTTGAGTTTCTGTTAAAATTTTAAAAGACACACATAGTGCTTTAGAAATCGGCGTTTAATAATTGACTTTTTTCCTGCATTTAATTGTATACAATATCTGAAACGAAGTTAAATCTATTAATTTTATTTTTAAATTTAAAATATAGTCTAACAATTGCAATTACCTATTATTGTGTTATAAGCACTGATTTCTACTAAGTATCAGGATTGCTCATTCAGTTCTTCAAACTTGAAACCCGTTTTGGCAGGAAACGGGGTGAAAGGAAACACAAACTTAAGCGCTATATCACTCTTTCTAACGCACATTCACTTCCTTTATTCTAGGTGATAAAAATTATTGAAAAGTAGCCAAAATTTAATTAATTTAATAAATAATTTCTAATCCAATAATTTAATAACCATAATTTTTTTTAACAGTGTTAATGGAGCCGTGGCGGCTAGGGAGATAGGGAGCTCACCCCCCAATGAGGTGACCCAGGTTCGGATCCCCGGTAGATACGAATTGATCAACAAACAGTATTATGAAAAAATTTAGTTTAATATTAAGTTAAGGTCAAATATTTAAAAGCGGGGGTCAACATTTATGGTAGTGGGCTCCATAGTGGTAAGCAATAAAAGAGGTGAACTGGATTTGAATCCCAGCAATGGCTGGTCAATTCGAATTCCGAAACTGGCTCGCACCGACCACAGTGCTGACTTAAAAAGCTTTAGTGGTAGACGGATCATGGGTTAGAGTCCACTTGCCGTCAAGCAAATTTTCGTGGTTTTCTATTCAGAATAATGCAAAAACGGACAAGTTCCATCAAAAAGTCTTCCACGAAAGCAAGTTTCTCCCTGTACTTGATCCAGGAGTTGCTTTGTCTTCTGGGTTGTGTTCAAAATTACAAAGCTCTGGTGTTGAGCATTAGTAGTTGTGAACCCAAAAAATTGGATCGGCTGTTCAGCGACGGTTATAAAATGTAAAATAAAAAATTATGAAGAATTAGAGCCGTGGTGGCTCAGGGGATAGAGGTTCGAAACTCAGGGATGGTTGGTATATAACTCGGCACCAGGCTCGCGCCAAAGACGGTGCTGATCTAAGATATCAACAGTGGTAGACAGATCATGGGTTTGAGCCCCTTTGTCATCAGACTAAACAAGGGAGGTTTTCGACATTTTCCTCTTCATGTATTGCAAATGTGATCTAGTTCCATCAAAAAGTCCTCCACGAAGACAAATTTCTCCCGATACTTTATACAGCAGTTCCCTTGTCTTCTGAATTGGGTTCAAAATCGCAGGACTACAAAGTTGAACAGTGGTAGTCGTATACTTAAAACTGGGACGGCTGTTCAATGACGCAAGTATAAAATAAAATAAAATAACAGTGTAAATAAAATTTAAATTTAATAAAAAGAATTACCTCAAAATCTTTTTTTTTCTCTTTCATTTATTTTAAATGATCCAGAAACTTTAAAATAATTGTAAGCTAAGCTAATTGCAATCTTGGGGAGGTTTAAGTGATTTCTCTGCCATTCAGGTTATTCCGTATCACCAATCCCGTAACCTAGAGAGGTTGTAGATCACTTTCCAATAAATTTAAATAAATATAAGTTTTAATGAAGATTATTTCACTTCTTAAGCTTTTCATATCTTTCAGGCTGCTGATTTCTTCGAGGAAAAATTTGGCACAAAAGCCATTCCACTGACGCTCAACGAGCTCCAAAACCCTTTCCAATTGTGGCAAAGTAAAGTTCTGGAAAAGAATTTAGAGCCTTTCAAGTTAATCTTTGCAAATGAAAATGGACAAGTTCATCTGGGATGGGAGTTTTTGAAAGTGATTTTTCGACTTTCAGATCACACTTTGCCATGCCTTTTCTACGCCGCAATTGAAAAACGAGATAAGGACCCATTCCATTATGATTGCTTAAAACAATTTGCCTCACTAAAGCAAAAGTTTTTAAACATTTTTCAAGAAGATTCAATTGTTTTGCTCCCTACGCATCCGGAGCCACCACCTTTCTGTCATTTAACAATCCCAAAATTCAATAATATTGGCTACACAGCCATATTTAATGTCTTAGGATTTCCCGTAACCAACATACCTGCAGGCATGAGTGATGGTTTACCAATTGGATTACAAGCGGTCAGTGGACCTTTTAAAGACCATCTAACTATTGCTGCAGCTGTAGAACTTGACAACCTATTTGGAGGATGGAGCAGCCCATGTCCTCTTTCAATTAAATAATAACGCTGCATTCATAAAGTTTTTCTTAAAATGATTTTGATTAAAATTATATTTATTGTTTTTAAAAAAAAAGCATCATTCATTGAAACAAATATTTTTTAATATTTTTCCAAAAAATGTAGTTATTTTTCTCTCTGCGCATCATGAATTCATGAACAGTCTTCTATTCATCGTTTACAAATTCCATAATGCTAGCCATGCAGCAATATTCAATATCCTATGGTTTCTCATTACAAAATAGTAGCAGTATCAGTAATATTTCATCACTTGCAATTACTACGACATTTAACAGCTATTTAACGATTGTCGCTGATGTAGAGTTTGTCAAGGTGTTAATAAAGATGGATCAATTCCTGCCCTTTTTTAATTAAAAAATGCATGTACAATAATAAAATGTAATCTAAATTAATTATGATTAATGAATAAGATATGCCTAAGTTATTTTCTTTCTTCAATAAAATAACTGATGTATTATCTTGTTGACTGATCTTAAATTACTTTAGCTAATATTTTTCGTATATATATTTATATTGTGTTTGCCTGTACAAGACTATTTATATTGTGTTTGACTGTACGAGACTGTTTATAATATATTTGACTGTACAAGACTGTTTATATTGTATTTGACTCTGTATTATTTGATTTTACAACCGGTGCTGAACAGTCGAACCAATTGCATTTTGGTAATTTTATTTTATTTTTAATAACCGGCGTTGAACAACTGACCCAATTCTGAGTTTATTACTATCAGTGTTTAACTTTGCGTCCGTTGAATTTTAAGCCCATCGCAGAAGGCACAGGAACACCTAAATAAAGCATCGAGACAGTAGAGCAAACTTGTCTACCTTTCTTATCGAACTGACCACCATTTGCGTCACATAGGAAGGAAAGCCCCGAAAACCCCCCTCAGTTTGCCTGACGAAAAGAAGATTCTAACCTATGATCTGTCTACAGCTGAGGATATTTTTAGATCAGCACTGTGGTCGGTACGAGCCGGGAGTAGAATTCGTATCAACCAGTCGCCGCTGGGACCCACCAACCCACTTTTAACTGGGACTAGTCAGAGCTGTATTTGTTGCCTAATGATTTGTGTACTGTTAAAAAAATAAACATGTCTGTGACCTCCACAACTAAGAAATACTTAAAGAGCAAACATAGCGAATCTATTGTTACAAACTGACAATAGGTGAAAAAACGGCTGTTCTTTGTTAAAAGGAGAGAAAAATTTTTTAATTCATGCATGTGACCTTAGAAACTATACATTTTGATTCATCATCATTATTTTCTATCGAATCAGTCTAGATTTATATATGAGCCCAAACGAGTGTAAAAAACTCAAAAATATTAACCCAATGAAATATATCAAGTTATGATACCTCACAAAAATGTTTCTTTGCAAGAACTTCAGTTATTTAGCTCAAGAATTCTTCAATAGTGTTCCCTCTGATTTGCAAAACACTCCAAACAAAAGCTAATAAAACAGAAATTAAAGGAATTTTCATTTACTGTAAACAATATTGAAAATTTCTTTTAAATTTATTTTTCACCCTGTACGTTTCACCAAATTAATATAGACTATAAAGTTTTACTTATTTTAAACAGCACCCTCTTTGCCACTAAGCATGCTGTATGCATTGTTATTTTTCGTATATTCATGAGTTTTTTCTTTATTTCTTTGTGTTAACTTATTTTTAAAATTTACGGTTACCATTGTAGACAATGGGATTCCAGGTTCTTGTATGTTAATCTTCTCTGTTGTGAATTATAAATAAAAAATAAATAACATATATTTATGATCAAGAAAAACTTATGTGATAATTATGATTAAATAGCAGTTAAATTATTCTTTAATATTTTTATATTTAAACATTTATAAAAATAAAAGAAAAAGTTTGTGCATTTGTCTTTTTTTATCTCTGCTTCTTTCTTATAACTATAGAACCGCTAGTAGTAGTGTCTTAAAATTTGGAATTTTGGTTCAAAGCGCAATTTCAACCATTGTTCCAAAACCTCATGCAGGAATTCAATTAATCCGTTCAAACAGAGCATTAGAAAAACACAATTTTCGCATATTTTAGCGTCAGGCATTTTTACAAATTAAATTGCAAGCAATTTTTTCTTCTTAATCATTTTGAAGATAATATCAGTTAAATTCTCCAACTGCTTACAGCTCTAATGGTAATTGAAAATAAAAATAATTTTTATCTAGAATACTAAATATTTAATTTTTCTTTTCAATCCACTTTACAAGTACCTCTTAAAAGTTAAAACTTCAACTCTTTGAAGTTAAAAGGCTGCAAATGGCCTCAGACAAATTTTGATGAACAAGATTATATTGTCACATGGCAAGACTTTTAAGAAAGTTAAGAAGTTACTTTTAACTTTCCAATTATCACGGAATTTTAGTTTAACGGTTTAAAAAAATTTCACAAGTAAACAATAGTCGGAAAATTTTAGTTTTTCATACTTCAAAACATTTTCAACTGATTTGAAGAAGTTGGCATCCTTAAACGTCCACCATTTTTTTTTATAATGGCAATTTTATCTTTGCTACATATTGCAAGGATGCCAACTGCCCCATTTTCTGCAAAAATTTAATAAATTAGTGGCGAATTAAATATAAAAACTTAACTATGCTTTCTCTTTAAAAGAGTCACCACGTGATAATTGCAATAAAGTTGCTTTTCACATAATAATTTGAATATATGATAAGTTGTGTCTTAAAATAAAAAATACTTAACTAAAAATCGCTTAAATTTCTTTACCACTCGAAAATATTTTTTTACAAAGTGGAGAAAGTTAACATCTATGAAAAAAGTTGCATTAACGTTTTCTTGACAGCGAAAGGATTTCTCAGATTATCTTGCTTATATGTGAGCATATCCTAGCAGCAGAGTAACTTGGGCCCTCATTGGGCTTATGCTCATGAATCTTGTCTAAATAAGGGTTCAAAGGCCCGTTATTTTTCTGATACATAAATAGAATTTTCCAATTAACACTATATTTTACAGCCATTTTACAATCAATATCGGTCCTATGTAAAATTGCAGAATTCATCCGATATTTTATATTCATTATTTAGCCACTATAGGTTCGATATTGGCCAATGTAGGCCCTATATAGACCATCTTAGGACCAATATTAAAATATTTAGACATCTCAATATTGGTCTCTCGTTGCATGTTCTTAAAGGACCCATATAGAGCCAATTTTGAGCCTAACTGGGGCTAAGGTAAAATTGTTGTTAGGATAGTTATCCTAATATATAAGTAATAGATTTTATTATGTAAAAATACTTATTTACTTTATAATATATTTAGAAATAAAAAGATGCTTAAAATAAAAATAACTTATGGTAATTTCAAAAAAATAATTTTTAACATTTCCTGGAAAATAATCCTTATTAATCGTTTTGTTGTGGAAATAGATTTCAAAATCAAGGGAATATTCATACCGCATCGAAGTACACAATTTAGTGGCTGATTATGTTTAAGATTGCAATAAGCAATTACCGACTTATGAAGACATTAAGTTATTATTGGACCAAGAAAGAGATTTCTTTCTTTAGTTACTTTATTAATATTTTTTTTTAAAAAAGAAGATGGAGAAACGTTTCATAAAAAAAGGAACAAAAAGAATGTAGGACAGAGGTCACAGTGATTATAGGTTCTACAGACATCACGTGTTCTGTGTCAAAACTTTGTTTTTTATAAAAAGCATGAAGAAAAAGAACATTTTTAACATCTATTGAAGCGTATTTATTTTCAAGTTGAATGAAACAACCAAAGGACTGGAAACAAAGTGGCGAAATAATAAACTAATTGGGAAAAAGACACTTATGGTGATTGCTTTTATTTGATTTGTTGCTATTTTTGGCACAGAAAAATGTGCGTGTCCTATTTCTTTGTCAAATAAAAATCTCAAACATAACCACCAGTATCAGCTAGGTCACATCGATGACAAGTGGCGTAGAAAAACACGCAGAAAAAACTATCTTCTAAGATTTCTTCTATTAAGGATTTTATTCCCTACTGGGTAAATGGCGGTAAGTGTGAACAATTTTATATTCGTAAAATTTATTTAACTCAAGCCATTGAATTATTTTTGAGAGAAACTAGTTTTATGAAAATAATTTTGGATATTAGAGAAATTAAAATTAATATTTTTCCTATGAAAGCTGTTTTGGAAATAAGGCAAATCTATAGGCTTTGTATTAAAAACTGACAAATTACAACCAATTAATGTGCGAATTCAAGCTTCAGGACAGGACTGAAAATATATATCATGTATATCATATATATAAAGACGGAAGAGTGTCAAAACTGGTAACAAATGGATGTCATTTTTAGCTTTTTTCAGGAATAATAAAATATCCATAACTTCTTTAACACTAGAAAGACTGAAACTTAGTATATACCTATATTGCCCAAAAGCCGTCAAAATGACTGCTTTGTTAAAGAATAACTAATATGTAAAGAAATTTGTTTAATTAATTTTAGATATTTTTTGTATTATTTACAATTATATAACAAGTTATTAGTAAATATTAACAATAAAAAAATTGGAAAAAAATATTAATTCACTTGGAAAGAAAATATTAATCTATGCATTATTATTTGTACATTTTTTGCAAATGAAAAAGCAGTTAAAAAGCAGTCAAAATGACATCCTTTAGGCAACCTAGTGTTATTTAGGCAACCTAGTGTGTACTAGTACGAATGCAATTTTTATGTGGAATTGCATTTTCCCCGTGAAACAATTAATAGTAATGAATTGTTTAATCTTAAGAATAGATTTACTCCTCTAAAAAATTATCTATTATTAAAGTAGTTCTACTACTAGTGTTTTATCTTTTCCGTCTCGATTTCAGGCCTGCTTCCGGATTCAGCACCAGGAAAATCTTAAGGAGTTGAGTAATATTAAGATGAAAAGTTATATTTTGACCTGCTACTAACTCCTAAAATAGTTTAACCCTTTGCACCGCTGCGTTAGTTCACATAAAGTAAAAAGTATGTTTATAGTCCAAATTACTCACCTTATCAGTCTTCGATAAAACATTGAAATGTTTCACAGGTCTTTCGAGAAAATCGAGTTGAGAAACACTAAGAAACAATTTAAAATACTTGTAACGCAAGGGGTAAATATCTGAACAAAAAATATATAGATTGAATGTAATTCTTCATCGAATTATTTATATTTTCCCCCATTTTATTTAGATATTAAATCACTTGTGTTCATCTTAAACGCATGGATAGTTTTTTAATGAAAAAGTGCCTCAATATTGAGATTTATTTTGAAAACTCGAGAAAATTCCCTTTTTCAAAATATGTTAATGATATAAATGTTTATATTTTGACCGGATGTCAAGGTTAAGAGCTTTTTTAAATCTAAGTACCACAAGTTATTAATAATATTTCTTCCTTAACAGAAAGAAATATTATTGATAGTAGTTGATATATGCAAGTGTGTACAATAACTTATTTTTTATTAAAACGTTAATGGTAGGAAAAGTTCACATAAATATTTGACTATTTAAAAATATAATAAATTAAAAATAATTAAAAAATAAATACAAATAAGGGAACCTTGGCTCATAACTATATTGTGGACCAGCTAAGATATGTGAAATTTATGAATTATTTATGAATTTATTTATTAACCCATTAACCAATTAACCACTACCAATTGTTTTGAACTTTCCGGAGGAATTTTCTTAATTCATAAAAAGGTAGCAATTCTAATTGTGCTTATTCCATTGAACTCTTGGATTTAAAAGTTTAAAATTTAAAATTGTTCTAACCACCTTAACATATAAATAAATTTACGATACATATAAATGCACAATATTTATACGACAGTGTGTTTCATAGCCCTGATAAAATATAAACAAATATATGATTATAACTGTAAAACAATTCTTACAGTAGACGGTCTGGCTACAGCAACGCAATAAATATGACAAACCACAAGAAATGTGATACTAATTGCTATTTAACGTTTAGCAACCACTGCTCTTTAAACACCAAAGAGTTACAGTATGTCGCTCCATTTAGAATGTACTCTCTAAAGCCATACTTGCTAATTTCCTGCTCATCTTGACGGCACCTGAGTGTTCCAGTTATAAGGAACTACTCGCATTAAAACACATATTCAGTGTAAAAAATGTAGACTTCAAGGATAACGCCACTTTAGCAGCTTCAATCCGTCACTAATTTTATGAATTGGAGATGATCCTCATTCCAACACTTTCTCTTACCTCAAGAACATAGTCTATTCATCAATCAAGTTTTTCCACTTCATTTAAATTGTTATTTATGAACCTAGTATTAGGGGCGACATAGCCACAACTGGATCTTGCGCCAATATCTCTAAACTAACTAATAAACTAATGCCCTACCTGGCTAAAATTTTCAAATGAAATTTACTGTTCCGGAAAAGGTAAACACTTGGAAAAATCGAACTTGAGAATTTCAAAGTGGACAAATATGCCTCACATGTCGAAGGGTTGCAAATTTATCCATTCGTATTGGTATGAAAAATATTCTTGCGGAAAAAAATGTGGTTGCAAGCGTTAAAATTTGATATGTTTTTTTTTTTTCGTATTAGCTAGCATTTAAAAAAAAAAAGGAAGAAAATTATATTAGCAATAATTTCAGGAAGAGGAAATGAAATTTTAATTATTCTCCCATATATGGTTTATTATCTGTCTATTTCATAAAGATATAATGAATTGATAATTAACAAATAACATATATGACAATGAATTTAATGAAGTTTTCAAGTAAGATTTGTAATATACAAATGCACTAAAAATTCCTATCATTTTTATGAAAAATTTATAACCAGTTTTAATTTTGCGGGTTACTCTCGGTTTAGTGATTAAATAAAGGGTATTAAATAGGTTTATTATGTCGTGTGTTATTGTCATATCTGCCAACATTTGAAGTTTCTTAAAAATATTTTTTTCAGCGGTAGTAAACTAAAGCAGAATCTTTTAAAACACATCGAATTTTTTTTTTAAAAAATACTTTTTCAGAAACTATGATTTTGTTATTTCAACTCGGTACCTGGTTCCGTTTGTAGCCCTATTACCATTCATCGTGGATTTTTGACGTTGTAGTGGGCATTGGGATGAATGGAATGCAAAAAGTCAATTGGGCACCTGGCTCCGTTTGTAGCCCTATTACCATTCATCGTGGATTTTTAACGTTGTAGTGGGCATTGGGATGGTTGGAATGCAAAAAGTCAATTAGGCACCTGGCTCCGTTTGTAGACCTATTACCGTTCTTCGTCGATTTTTAACGTTGTAGTGGGCATTGGGATGGTTGGAAAGCAAACGTCAATTGGGCACCTTATTCCGTTTGTAGCCCTATTACCATTCATCGTATATTTTTAACGTTGTAGTGAGCATTAGGATGGTTGGAAAGCAAAAAGTAGAAAAGGGGCATTTTGCCACTAAACACTTAAGTGAAGTTTTTGTTTATTTGAAAGAGATTTGCAACACGACAGAAATATGCTGTTCTGGATCGTATACTAATATTTTCTGGTAATTTATCAAATTGGAAAATATCATTAAGATAACCTTCGCTGCAACAATGGATCGTGTAAAATTTAATTTGGATATATGCTGGTGGGGATAATCATTTTTTAGATCGCGATGTATGTTATCGTTCTACCTGAACCACCCTTCTAAATTTTTCCTATAATTTTTGGATGGCAATATAGGGAGCTTTTCGATTCGACAATTATATCAGTGCGATCAGCGTAATGCGTGATTATACTTTTGAAATCTTCTCTATCTATAGGAAAATCCAATGTTAAGAGGATATAAAGAATAGAGCCTAGTATACTTTATTAAGGTCCCCCCGATAAAATATATCTATTTTTAATATATATTATTATTGTTTGAAAACTCACGCTACTTTACATTTCCAATGTAATATTCAGAGAATAAAAATCCCTCGCTGAGATTCTCAAACAGAAAAAATTTAAGCAATTGGATTGCTAAAAAGGGAAGTTTTCGTTATCTTTGGAGTCTGTTAGCTACTTTGCTTGCAGTTTTTTATTATTATTATTATTATTAGGACGTTGGTTAACTTACTCTAAAGTCAAGCTATTCTAAAGCTGAAATGGTAAGTAACAGAATGAATATCTGTTTGGTTTAAACGTAATATATAATACAACATTTTTCAAAATGGGAATCTTCGCTTAACATTTTTCGTAGGGTCTTAATCGTTTAAAAATCTTTAATTGATAAGTTCCAGGGCTAAAGAAAATAGAAGGGTTAGTTCTTTCCTCTCTTAGAACTGAAGCTACGAACGAAGCCTCATGACGTCACGCTGCACATAGATCTCGGAGATTGCAAGCAAAGATATTATGAAAACTTTGCATCATTCTCTCTGCAAAAATAAGTTCGACTTTTTCTTTTTTGAAAAACATAGTTTAAAAAATTTTGTTGTTCAAAATATTTCATTAAATACCTTTTTAAACTAATAAAAATATTTAACTAGTTGTCGTAAATGACGCTATAAATACTTTATTTTAAAATTTTCAGTTTTAACTATTAGTATTAAACTTTTATTTTTAGAAACTTTTATTTTTTATAAGCTTTTGTCTTTATAAACTTTTATTTTTATTTTTATTTTACTATAAAAAAAGTTTAATGCATATATTGACACTTTTTTAGTTATATATTGTTCGATAACAATAATTTGTAAAGTTTGGTTAAATTTAGAATCCTGATATTAAAATATGCTGTTAATGTCAATTTGTTTATACTGAATCATTAAGAAACAACAACCTTAAACGCTAATTACTGTAACAAAATTATAATTTAGATTCATAATAATATTAGAAATTTTACAATTGTTTATAGATGTTTAAATTTAAAAGAATATAATTAAAAAATATCATAAATATTTTGAATAATTACATTAAAAACTACGTTACGAAATTCAGAGAATTTTAACTATTAATTATTTATACTTTTCATTTAAGTTTTTATTTTCTTTGACTTTATCCATTTTTTAATTTTTTCGTCTGCCTTTCTTTTTGAAGCAACTGGGCGGTTTAAATTTAGATGGCGAATTCTTATAAAAGTTCTGAAAGACAAAATTAGCGTATTGCTGTTTCATTGCAGGATATCGTCCCTCTAATTCATTCATAAGTTCTTTGATGGCACTTTTTGATTTTTTGTAAGATATCCCATGCACACTTTAAAAAATATTCTCAAATTCCTGACACACTTTCATCCATGATGCTGACGGAACAATTATTCCCCCCTTAGATAAGAGAGAACTTGGTAGAGGTAGGACAATATTAAAATCATTCTAATCGGCAATCCAAGAAAACGATTTCTCATATCAATCTTCATAATTTTCTTTCAAGAAATGCTTACTGCATATTCGTGCATGTTTTATATTAACTGGGTCATTTTGTTGCAACACCACATAAAGTAAATGAACAACTGTGTAAAGAATGGGTGCAAGACCCATTCTTTACACAGTTGTTTATTTACTTTAGGAAACACGTGGAAAATTATATTTTTTCCTTGCGTGTTTCTACTAGAATTTCTGCAAGTTGCAATTGCACAAACTGGCATTTCGTTAATAATTTTACATTTTTGTAATTCACAAAAAAAAAAACTGAGGAAAATCAAAGGCTGAAGGCAAAGTTCAAGCTTTTCGCCACCATAACGTCATAGGCGAAAGTCGGAGGTTTGGCGCGGCGAATGTTTCTTCAAAGGAGTGACCTAGCCCTTCTATTTTCTTTAGCCCTGGATAAGTTTACTGGTTACAGCTAAATAAATTTCATTTTTTAAAACTCCAGAACCAAAAAAAAATTTAAAAATTACGATATCAACCTTTGACTTTTCGTATTTCGTATTTCAAAAAATAAGATTAAAAAAAAATTATATTTTTAACTTTTATATGGACCTGACCTTAATAATATTGTTGCCTTTTTCACCTTGAAAGAAAGCTTGATGTAAGTAATTGTAGAAGTTTACTTATAGGATATTTATTATAATTTTATGTTGCATAATCATTTCTCAAACATTGCATCTGTTTTCTGAATGGGGGGAAGCAAGTATTTCTGGAAAGGGGGCAATAAAATATTTACTTTAGAGAGAAGAAACAAAAAAAAGCTTCTAGTTGATGCTTTTGCTCTTCATGTATAAAATTATATAAGCGTTTTAAGGCGTGGAGTGTTTTTTAAACGGGCAGATATAATTAGGTTTCTTTATATAAGATACTTTCAATAAGGTCTTCATTAAAATTGTATAGCATTAACTACGTCTATTTTCAAATTGTTGTAATAAATATTGTGGCTATTTATACCTTATATTTAGTTCTGATAATATATTAATCAATTTTATTTATCGGGACACTTTTTTTTTCTATATCTGTGCTTTGTATGCAGGATGGTTATAACTGAAGTTACTTAAACAAAGAGTTAGTACTCGTTGAGATTTATGTCGTTGAAACTTAATCATGAGGGGAAAAAAATCTGCAATAAAAATGAAGTTAAAATTCGACCACCAAGTGAACCAAAATAATACCACACAAATTTTTTTTTTTTTAAATTATGGACTTTCAAATTTATTTAATCAAAACACATGCACTTTTATAATTTTTATAAAAATACTCACACACAATTTTAAAAAAAAATAGGGAGAGTCTTATTTCATCAAAACACATGCATTTTTATAATTCACCTCCTTACTTAGTATTTCCAAATAATGGGTTTAACGATTCAACTAAATAATGCTTGCGGAATAGTGGATAGTAAATCAACTAAATAACGGTGTAAAATTTTCAAATTTAAAATGAAAACTAATAGTAAGAAGCTCTCAACTTTTATATTACAATATTTACGCCCCATTTTTTTTTAATTTTTAAACAACCACATGAATCCTGCCTTAACTTCAAGTGAAGAGCTTTTTGCTCCCCGAAAAAAGAGAAAAAGCTTGTGATGAAAATATTTCATATCTATCTGTTATAGCAGTGTTCCCCAACCCCCGGTCCGCCGACCGGTACCGGTCCGTGAATCAAAAAGTACCGGGCCGCATTAGTTTCATTGAAACTAAATTTAAATACCTAGGTTTATACCCCAAATCTAAAATATCTATGTTATATGAAATTTTATTTATTTAAAAAAAGGGAAGTAATACGACAGCAAACCTATCCTTAGGTTATGTAAGTAGTAATACACTTAATAGTTAAAATTTATCAATTAATGTCAGATTTTCATAAATGCATACTGTTAAGCATTCAGCGTAAAATTTTATTTTTGCATTTAAATTGGCTATAAAATTTAAGCTTTCTATTTATTTATTGGATTTTGAAATTTACCAGTACATATAAATGGATTAATATTTATTAAAATGTATGAAAATAATACAATGAATAATACAATATGAGAATAATACAATTTGAACTCTGAACAAAATAAAACAGATATTTCTGCTTTGAACTGTGATAACATTTTTATCTTACTATCCCTGGGAAAAATCTTTCTCGGAAAGGTTGAAAGTTAGCTATGGCATTTTTCATTTGAACGAAAATACATTAAACTTACCAAATAATGAAAATATAATTTATTTTTTCTTTAAAAAAGGGAATTAATTTCGGAATAGCCAGTAAATAAATACTAATTGATAATCTGGCACAAACAACTAACACTTTCTATGAGCATTTATTGTCGTACCAAGCGTGTGAACATTTTGTGTTGAATTTGAAGATAAGGCAATTATTTTTATTTATGCTTGTATGTTTATTTGTTTAAACAAAAGGAATATTCAAGTAATAAGAAATATGTCATGCCTGTTTCTTTTCTTAATTACGCATATATCAATCATCTCTATTTTGTTATGGTTTTTGTTTGACTTGAAGTATAGGATTATATTGTCAACTTATCACTTGATCCTTGAACTTAATCCTTTAGGTCATTGCAGACAAAAATATTACTTTTATTTTATAATAGACTCTTTTTTCTTCTTTTTTTTTCTATTGATAACGTCAAGAAACTATACTTTTTCTGCTTTGCTATTGCTATCTACTACTTTGCTATTTTTCTGGAACTATTTCAGATAATTACAAATATCATTACAAAAGAAAAAATTTCCGTTTCGTAAAATTGCGCCATTGCTGTATCGATCATCTCCATTGTATCATGTACGGTTTATTTATATTTATTTGTCAACTTTTATATTTTTGGTTACTTTTAAAGAATGCCACTTCGTGAATTATAAATTTTCGTAAAATAATTTTTTCATAAATGAGATTTTATTGAAAACTGAATGAAATCTTAATTAACGAATAGCCTTTTTTTTTTTTTTTTTTTTTTTTTTTTTTATAATATTTTGAAGGTTTTAAAATTCAGGGGAGTCGGTTAGGCATTTATCAATAATGCTAAAACTGACCTTTTTCGATGTACTTTTTCTAAGAAACTACTTATGATATCGCTTAGAATTTATTTATTTTATTTATTTTTTGGATATTTGAGATAATATAAATTGCATGCTGTGATAATGTTTTAGAGTCAAAAGGAATACTTTTTGAGGTATGAAAGATCTGTGATGAAACTTTTTTTTAAAATTAAAAGTCTTCAGTTCATAATTTTGTAAAACAAAATTTCTGATTGGTATTAACAGTTAACACAGTGTAAACATGTACATGTAAATATTTTGTGAAAAAACCTGACGTAATATCTTGTTTAGATGCTGATAAATGGTACTTTGGAGAGGTCAGTTTTAGTATTATTGGTATATGCCCTACCAACTCCCCTTAAGAAATAAAAACATCAATATGACCTTGCTCCTTGAAAATAAACATTAAGAACATGCAATGTTAATAAAGAGAAGTGGTAATTAGTTTTCAATCAAAATTTAAAAAAATTATTCCACCTGCCTATTTTGAAAGTTCCCACAAACACAAAGAATTAATAACAAATCAATCTTCAATTAGTAACAAAATCAAAAAAATTATTGAAGAGGAGATTTTTCTATTTTGATAAAACTGTTCCATTAGTTTATTGATTATTGCCGTTGAAACATTTATGGCTTGTATATGTGTATCGCATTTGTAAACTTCTATATTTGTTTGTGATTATGGCCTTCCAAGGACGTCACTTTTGGGTAAAATACCGTTTCCAAAAAATTAAATATGATTTTTTCTTATTTCGAAACTCTAATATTGTGATTAAAATTTAATTTAATATTAATTAACCACCAAACTATTAATATTAATTTTATTTCTTTTTTGTATCTAAAAGGATTTAAAAAAAACTTGAAATATTAATTTGATTTATGTGCACAGAAAGTTGCATTAACCCCAATAATTCCCGTCCACAAATATTGCAATAATTTAAAAAGTGCGTTAACGAAAAAATTGTTGTTTTCGTACGTGTAAATCAAATGGATATTCCCTTCCCTTATCTATCCTTTTAGCTTGGAAAAGGAGCTCTGTTCTAATTTTAAACCCTAATATAAATCTTTATATTAATACTAAGCTTGAGAAAACAGAGCTCACAGAGCTATGTCAGAAAAAACAGTTTCTTGAAATAAATATTGCTTATGAAGAGTCATGGTGGCTCAGGGAATAGAGTGCTCTTCTATCAATTAGGTCATCCGGGTTCGTATCCCAGCGATGGCTATTCGATACGAATTCCACACCCGGATTGCACCGACCACAGTGATGCCGAAAAATATCTACAGTGGTAAATGGATCATGGGCTAGAGTCTAATGGCCAACCAGGCTAACTGTGGTGGGTTTCGTGGTTTTTCTTCCCATGTAAGGTAAATGCGGGTTAGTTCCATCAAAAAGTCCTCCAATAAGACAAATTTCACTCAATACTGAATCCAGAAATTCACTTGTCTTCTGGATTAGTCTCAAAATTGCAAGACTCGAACATTGGTAGTCGTAAACTCAAAATTGGGGTAACTGTTCAACGACAGTTATTAAATAGAATACTAATAATAAATGTTTGTTCTATCGCTTTAGACATAAAAGGTTTCAAAAATGCGTAATTTATGGAAAAAAAAGTGTCCAAATAAATAAAAAGATTACACAGACCTCCTTGATAAATACACCTATACACGAAGAATTTGCAACAATTCTTTATTTTTTTTTTGTCAATATTAATTTATAATAACATTATTTTCAAATATTTAAAAAAAATACAAATTCCAACTTAGACATTAATACAAACAAAATATTAATCATGAAAACATAACATTTACACTGAAATATATTTTCATTCAAAGAGAATGAAGTTTGCATACCGAATGTAAAGAACTGCACTCAAACACGGCTTCTAACAATTCCTTCAAACGTCGCGTAAATGTCAATGTTTAAGTATGTCACGATTCTGAACCTACATTAAGAAACGTGCATTGCGTTTTCAGACAGATTACGCTTTGCCTCATCTTATAATTTCGAAAGACACGCAGCGCTTTTACAAAAGATTCACAACACGACTATTTCGCAATCTAATAAATTCAACAGTGATTTCAAAAACAATATCACTTGAAAGACGCGTAAAATTTTATTTATATCGCAATAAAATGAATTTTAATTTATCTAACTCGTAATGATCAAATGAATCAGACGAGATGCACAATACCATAGGAACAAATTTTTTAGAGCCGAAGTTTGAGAATCACGTCTATTAAAGCGTAAACATGTGAGGCGCATTCGCTAAAGGTTCATCTGATAATTCATAAGACCTCATATCCGTTGGCTGTGATAAGAATATTACAAAGGTTAACTGAAGGAAAACTTATTCTAAAGTAGAAATAACTTTATTAAAAATTATTAAAACGTGTGGAAAATTGCTAAGAGATCTACGACTTAGTCTGGAAAACGGATTATTTTTAATTTATTCCAATGGCTACGGTAAGTGATAATTTTTAATTGGTGTTAATTTTTTTGTGGTGTCATCGAACTGATTTAAAAATGTATTATTTAATTAATAGTTATGATTAATTAATAATATATACTAACTAATACTTATTGTTTTATATTAATTCATAATTATATTAATTAATAATTCATAATTAATCAATTTTTTGCATGCGATTTTTAACAGAATTTTGATACTTTCTTACAGCTAATCTCAAGTCTAAAATCGGCTTCTCTCTCCAAGCAGCATTATTTTTTTTTTTTTAGAAAAATGACGTTTTTAGTCCATTTCTTGTTGTAAGTGAAAATTTAAAAACGTTATATGTAACAGAGTTTCGCTTAAATATTTCATAACAGCTGACCCAATTTTGAGTTTATAATTCCTAATGTTCAATTGCGAAGACCTTGTAATTTTGAACCCAATCCAGAAGACAAAGAAGCACCTGGTTTAAGTATTGTGGAAAATTTGCCTTCGTGAAGACTTTTTGATGGAACTAACCTCCGCATTTGCGCTGCATGGATAAGAAAATCACAAAAACCTCCCATGGTTAACTTGACGACAAGGAGACTCTAACCCATGATCCATCTATCACAGAGCATACTTTAAGTCAGCACTGTGAGCCTGGTGTGGAATTCGTATCGACCAGCCATCGCTGGGATTCGTTCCCGATTCACCTTATTGAAAGGGTGGTGCTCTATCCTCAGAGCCACCATGACTTTTGCATAAATATTGTGGAATTAAATGGATATATATCAGGATTAAAATTGCGAAAGAAACCAAGCCTGGAAATGTCATCGTAAGCCTCGAAGAGCGCTTTCCTATTATGAACTGTTTCATCGTATACTTCTGAACATATCATAATAGATGAACACCTAACTTTGTACCATGACATTTTCAGGCATGGGGTTCTATTAATTTTGATCCTGATGATGTAATTTAACTCTCTTAAACGTTTATCGCAACATATCCCCTACCCACTAATATATAAAATGTTTTTAAACTTGTACATTTGAGCGAAAAATAGACTAAAAATGTCATTTAAAACAATATATGTCAGGGCTAAAGAGAATAGAAAGGCTGGTTCACTTCTTTGAAGAAACTCTCGCCGCGACAATCCTCCGATTTTCTCTAGTGACGTCACTTTGGCGCAAAGCTCGCACTTATACTTCAAGAACAGAGCGTTCGGCCTTACTAGCTCTAACTAATATTGGAGCATTTCTTTTTGTGTCATATTCTAAGACATTTGTTATTTTCTATAATGATTGTCCTCAGATTTTGCGGTGAATTTACAAAAATTTAAAACTATTAGCGAAATGCCAGTTTGCGCAAGTGCAACTTGCAAAAATTCTGATAGAAAAACAAAAGGAAAATATATAATTTTCCGCGTGTTCCCTAAAGAAAATGAACAACTATGTAAAGAATGGATTCCAAAATGACACAGTTAATATAAAACAGCAATACGTTTTTTCTATAGTTAAGAACTTTTATAAAAACTCGTTATTTTAATAGAAACCATCTCGTTACTTCAAAAAGAAAGGTAGGTGAAAAAAATTAAAAAAATGGATAAAGTCAAAGAAAATTAAAACGTAAGTAAAAAGTATAAATAAAATATATAGTGTATAGTTGAAATTCTTTTAATTTCATAACATATATTTTAATGTAGTTATTCTAAATATTTATGATTTTTTAAAAAATCATATTCTCTTAAATTTAAATATCTATAAATTATATCATCTTAAATTTATATATCTATAAACAATTGAAAAATTTCTAATGTCATTATGAACCTAAATTTTTATTTTGTTTCAGTAATTAGCGTTTAAGGTTGATGTTTCCTAATAATTAAGTATGAACAAATTGCTATTAACGGCATATTTTAAAATCAGGGATTCTAAATTTAACTCAACTTATTGTTATAAAAGAATATGTAGATAAAAAAGTGTCGATATATGCTTTCATTTTTCTTAATAATTAAGTTGAAACTGAATTTTTTAAAATAAAGTATTTATAGTGTCATTTTCGCCAACTAGTAAAATATTTTTATAAGTTTAAAATGGTATTTTTTTAATATAATGGCCAAGAAAAAAATTTTTGAACTATGTTTATGAACAGAAATAATGTGTTAATTACGTAAAGTTTGAAAGCTAATAACCAGAAAAATTGTAACTTATTTTTTCAAAGAGAAAGATGCAAAGTTATCATAATATCTTTGCTTGCCATCTCCAAGATCTGTGGACACCGTGACGTCATGAGGAGGGAAATCGTAGCTTCTGCTCTAAGAGCGGAGTGAACTAGCCCTTCTATTCTCTTTAGCCCTGAATATATGTAGCTTTAGGAAAAAAACAGATTCCCTCAACAAATTTTTAATTCCCTCATCCGAATTAAGCAAAACCAATTATTTGTATAAATGCAAAAAAATTTCCCAAAGTAATTCATTATAATCTACGTTTTCAGACCAAGAGAGTAAAATTTTATTTAGAATAATTTGTTTGCTGAAACCTCAACTCTTTATTGGTCACCAACCCTCAATTAATTCCACTGAGTATCCTTACATGCCTTTCACAGTCTTCATCTTATTCAGGTAGACACCATAAGTTCCATGATCCAAAGGTGCTTTAATGGTCATCACACGTATTTTAACGCACTCTTTATATACTTCATCGACGTTTTTTTCTGCATACACTAATACGGTTCCTGTTTCAATAAAATATACATTCAACTTAAAAAAGATACTTTAAAGCAACATTTTCGTTTTGAGTGGTGATATTTGACAAATCTATTATAAAATTTAAAAACTACAAATTTTTACTAAAAAAAGAAACTTAATCTTATTAGATTACCACTTTTCAATGATATAACCCACGTGCACTTGTCTGGCAATGACAGTGTTAAAAGTTATAACATATATTCCAATTGTTCCTATAATGCAGAAATAACCTTAAATTAGATTTTTTAAATTCGAATATTAATTTCTTGCAACAACAAAAAAGTAAGAAATGAAATTTTTTACATTCAGTTTTTTCTTCTTTCCCGGACACAAATACCCCTGATTTATAGTACTAGTAATGAAATAGTTGAGTCTTCATTAATCCTTTTATAATCCAGACACAAAAAATTATCAATATATTAAAAATTGATCCAACGCATTTGTTTACAAGTTGATGATATTTTTCTGTTACCAACCAATGGGATACCTGCAGATGACGTAATGCGGGTATCTTGATTATGATTGGTTGTTGAAACGTATCATTCAACTGTTCTTCATCAACATTATCATTCAACATCAGCAACTGTCCTTTACATTATATTTTAAGTAAGCCAAGTATCAATTCTCTTAAGTGACACATTCTATATTATTACACAAAGATTTTAATTCTTTCACTATATATTTCTTACTGAACACAAAGGCAGTCATAAAGCCACATAAAACATAAACAAACTAATTATGCATCGAAGTTACCAAGTACACAAAACAAAAATATATCACAGTTATAATAAAATACATAAATAAATAATAAATCTAAGTTAAGTAAAAGATGTTGACGAGAAATAATTTATTTTCTACAAATTCAATGTACGATACGGTGCTGTATTAATTAACTTCACGTTAATTAACATTCTAACTTATGTGGAGAACTTAGCTCAACTTTAACACGCAATTTTGCTTATAAAAGATCAGCTGGAGCTAAACGTCATAAGTCACATGTGTGGGTATCTGTGATCTTCTTGAAATGCAAGTACGCAATTGAACTTAAAAAAGGCAATGCGCTTGACTTTAGATCTAAATATAAAAACTTGTGTATTATTAATAATGATGGTAGGTGCAAACTATCTTGTTTTTGCAGCATATAAATGCAAGTACTCTTCTATAACTTTGTCCTTTTTTTAAGAAAAAGAAGCCGCCGTTTTAAAACAACAATAAACACAAATTAGTTTAATGTTTGTGAATGTAGTAGAATGTTACTTTCATTACAAACTTCACTTAATTTTAATTAGAGCTTACATTAGTCTGTTAAGAGATGTACAGGGGTTGGAAAAAAAATATGGAAACACTTCTATAAAAACTCTCTGTGAACAATCTTGTAAATAATCTACATTCTACATCTAAATATCTGTAAAGAATCTACATTCACAAACATTAAACAATTAGTTTAATAAATGTATAAAGTGTTAATTTTGAATACAAACTTCAATTAGTTTTACTTTTAACACTTCTACACTAACTCTCTGTAAACAATTTTGTAAACAGTCTACATTCTACATCTACATCTCTGTAAACAATCTACATTCACAAACATTACTTTTGATTTCAATTTTCACTTAGTTTTAGTTAGAATTTAAATAAGTTTGTTAAGAAATGTTCAGGGGTTGGAAAACAATATGGAAACACTTCTATAAAAACTCTCTGTAAACAATCTTGTGAACAATCTACACTCTACATCTAAATCTCTGTCAATAATCTACAGGCACGATCTACACAAAATGGTGCCGATTGCAAAAAAATGGAATATTTTATGAAAGCTTGCAACTTACTTGCAACCTAAATGCTGGATACTTACTGAAGATTCTTTGTAGAAATGGAATTGAAAATGCTTCTTCTTTTAAAAAAAATTCTCATTTTAGACGACAAAGAGTCTAAAAAATAGCGATTTCTGACTAAAACATAATTTTATTGAACAAAGTGTATTCCATTCTTTTAAATTATTACCATGCAATTATTAAATAAAGCTATCAAAAGTAACCAATCATCAAATTTTTTAAGTTAGCTTTATCGAAGGTTTTAAAAAAATTAAAACAAATTGACCAAAGAAATAATTTTAGATTCCTCATTGGATAAACTTATTAATTTCAATTTCAACTTAAGTCACTAAGTTTTTACCAACATTGTTACAAATCAGACACTCATACAGAAATAACTCTATTCAACATGAATTTTTAATAGAGGTACAGAAAAATGTATATATGAACTTCTTATAAACGAGTTATCTGTAACATTTTGCAACTTTCATTATGGCTAACTTGTTAATGGCCGGAATAAATAAACTAAATTACACACAGTGACGCATTTCGCATTGCAGCAGAATTAAATAAAAAGGTTCATAAACTAATTTCAGGACTATTCTGAAGCTTTTGGATGAAATAAGTTGGATGAATGGGTATTTTGTAACAGATAATTGGTAACATTTATTCATTTTTTTGTTTTTTTTTTATTTTGTCCAGAAATATATCATAATGAACATAATAAGGTGTCCAGTATAAACTCTGACATTAGAAAAAGTCGTTCGTATATCAATTTACAATCTTTCAATTTATTCGATATTTAAATTTCATTGTACCTTTTTTTAGTTATATTCAGACTGTTTTATTCTTTTTTTAGATATTTATAAAACAGTTTAAGAAAATATGAGCTTCAAATAACTTTTTTTTAAATATATTGTGATAAATTTTGTGTAGTTTTGATTGCAACACATTTAACAATTAAAGCGTATATGCTTGTGATTCAAAATGAAACCTGACAATATTTTCATACAACGTAAATGGTAAATGTATGTATAAACAAACTCTATTTTTTATTTCATTATATACAACTGTAGAATACAAATACTTTAAAAAAAGAATTTGTTTTCCTTGATTAGCGTTTAAAACTAGAAAACGTTTTATTCAGAATGCTAAAATAACAACCAAGTCTCTTTTTGTGAAAATAAATTAATAAACTGAAATGCGTTGACATATGAAAAATAGTGCATAACTCAATTGTTGTTAGTGTTTACGAATTCCGAAACTTTTTAACCCTCAAAATTATTTTAAAAATATAAATTATGCCAGGGACGTACAATATCTTACTAACTTTTAGTGAAATTTCCAATGAAAGGCAAAGTTTTACGATCAAAAATTTAAATAACCTATGATATTTCTTCCTCAACCCATTAATAACACCAAAATACTATATTTGAATATAAAGAAGCTATTTTCGAGTTATTTTGTTTGTAAATCTAAGTCGTAAAAAAGAGAACAACACCAAAAAGGACAATTCATTGCCTTCTTTCTATTTTGAATATTAAAAAACTCATTCCTCGAATAGAATTAGGAACTGATTATGTAAGATTTCTTCCGTTTCAAAAAATTTCTCATTCTTATTCATTAATTCATGGGAAGCGACGGTTCGACCTCGAAAACTCAATATATTCACACGTTGCCATATTAAGATTCGGGAGTATTTGTGGATTACTTGAAACTAAATCTAGCACCTGTGCTATTTTGCTCTAACAGAAAGCTATTTTTAATGGGCTACCAGCGAGACGTAAGTGTTTTTAATATAGCTATAGTTTAAAAATTGCTAAGTAAATTATTTTATAATTAATATTGCAGTTTCATTTCAAACTAATATATCTAATGATTTAAAATTAATATTTTAATTGCTTTAAAATTTGCATTTTAATTCAATAAAACTTCATATTTTATTAGATTCAAGATTGATTTTTGGTTGACTTAAATTTTTTGCAGTTAATTCCAAATTAATAATCTAATTGATATAAAAGTTGCATTCAAAATTCGAAACTATATCTAACACTGTGCTAGTTTGGTCTAACAGAAAGATATTTTGAATGAGTTTCCAACGAGACGTAAGTGTTTTTAATATAGCAATTGTTTAAAAATTAATATGCAAATTTATTTAAAATTAATATTGCAGTTTCATTTTCAACTAATATAACTAATGATTTAAAATTAGTATTTTAATTGCTTTAAAATTATTATTTTAATTGCTTCAAAATTAGTATTTTAATTGCTTTATAATTAGTATTTTAATTGCCTTAAAATTAGTATCTTAATTGCTTTAAAATTTCCTTTTTAATTTAATAAAAGTTCATATTTTAATAGATTTAAAATTGAATTTTGGTTGATTTAATTTGTTCCAGTCAATTTCGAATTAATAATATAATTGATATGGAATTTGCATTCAACAACTCAAAATTTAATCTAACATTTGTGTTATTTTGGCCCACCATGTATGCATTTTTAATGAATTTCCACTGAGACGTAAGTAGTAGATTCGATATAAATTTAAAAAATTACTCTAGTAAAATATTGATACATTGATTTAAAATTGCATTAAAATATCTGTTCAAGTTTGTCATAAATTTATATTCGAATTGGTTTTAAATTAATATTCCAATAGATTAAATATATATACGCTATTTGATTTCAAAATAAAACTCTAAATTTTAATATTAATATTCAAATTCATTCAAAATTAATATTCTAATTGAGTTAGAATTAATATTCCTATTGATTTAAAAGTAGTATTTTCATTGCTTTAAAATTTCCCTTTTAATTTAATAAAACTTCATATTTTAATATATTTAAAATTAATTTTTGGTTGACTTAAATTTATTTTAGTTGATTCGAAATTAATAACCTAAATGTTATAAAAGTTGTAATCTACTACTCAAAACTAAATCTAACATTTGTGTTATTTGAATCTACAAGAAATATTTTTTTAATGAGTTTACAGCGTGACGTAAGTATTTTCTATACATTTATAGCTTAAAAGTTGATATGCAATTTTTTTTTTCATTTAAAATTGTAATTCATTTAATATTAATATTGTAATTTATTTAAAATTAATATTGTATTCTGTTTAAAATTGATATTCTTATTGATTTAAAATTAGTATTTAAATTACTTTAAAATTTCTATCTTAATTTAATTAAACTTCATATTTCAATAAATTTGAGATTGATTTTTGTTTGACTTAAATTGACTTAAATTTAATAAACAATTTTGTAAACAGTCTACATTCTACATCTACATCTCTGTAAACAATCTACATTCACAAACATTACTTTTGATTTCAATTTTCACTTAGTTTTAGTTAGAATTTATATAAGTTTGTTAAGAAATGTTCAGGGGTTGGAAAACAATATGGAAACACTTCTATAAAAACTCTCTGTAAACAATCTTGTGAACAATCTACACTCTACATCTAAATCTCTGTCAATAATCTACAGGCACGATCTACACAAAATGGTGCCGATTGCAAAAAAATGGAATATTTTATGAAAGCTTGCAACTTACTTGCAACCTAAATGCTGGATACTTACTGAAGATTCTTTGTAGAAATGGAATTGAAAATGCTTCTTCTTTTAAAAAAAATTCTCATTTTAGACGACAAAGAGTCTAAAAAATAGCGATTTCTGACTAAAACATAATTTTATTGAACAAAGTGTATTCCATTCTTTTAAATTATTACCATGCAATTATTAAATAAAGCTATCAAAAGTAACCAATCATCAAATTTTTTAAGTTAGCTTTATCGAAGGTTTTAAAAAAATTAAAACAAATTGACCAAAGAAATAATTTTAGATTCCTCATTGGATAAACTTATTAATTTCAATTTCAACTTAAGTCACTAAGTTTTTACCAACATTGTTACAAATCAGACACTCATACAGAAATAACTCTATTCAACATGAATTTTTAATAGAGGTACAGAAAAATGTATATATGAACTTCTTATAAACGAGTTATCTGTAACATTTTGCAACTTTCATTATGGCTAACTTGTTAATGGCCGGAATAAATAAACTAAATTACACACAGTGACGCATTTCGCATTGCAGCAGAATTAAATAAAAAGGTTCATAAACTAATTTCAGGACTATTCTGAAACTTTTGGATGAAATAAGTTGGATGAATGGGTATTTTGTAACAGATAATTGGTAACATTTATTCATTTTTTTGTTTTTTTTTTATTTTGTCCAGAAATATATCATAATGAACATAATAAGGTGTCCAGTATAAACTCTGACATTAGAAAAAGTCGTTCGTATATTAATTTACAATCTTTCAATTTATTCGATATTTAAATTTCATTGTACCTTTTTTTAGTTATATTCAGACTGTTTTATTCTTTTTTTAGATATTTATAAAACAGTTTAAGAAAATATGAGCTTCAAATAACTTTTTTTTAAATATATTGTGATAAATTTTGTGTAGTTTTGATTGCAACACATTTAACAATTAAAGCGTATATGCTTGTGATTCAAAATGAAACCTGACAATATTTTCATACAACGTAAATGGTAAATGTATGTATAAACAAACTCTATTTTTTATTTCATTATATACAACTGTAGAATACAAATACTTTAAAAAAAGAATTTGTTTTCCTTGATTAGCGTTTAAAACCAGAAAACGTTTTATTCAGAATGCTAAAATAACAACCAAGTCTCTTTTTGTGAAAATAAATTAATAAACTGAAATGCGTTGACATATGAAAAATAGTGCATAACTCAATTGTTGTTAGTGTTTACGAATTCCGAAACTTTTTAACCCTCAAAATTATTTTAAAAATATAAATTATGCCAGGGACGTACAATATCTTACTAACTTTTAGTGAAATTTCCAATGAAAGGCAAAGTTTTACGATCATAAATTTAAATAACCTATGATATTTCTTCCTCAACCCATTAATAACACCAAAATACTATATTTGAATATAAAGAAGCTATTTTCGAGTTATTTTGTTTGTAAATCTAAGTCGTAAAAAAGAGAACAACACCAAAAAGGAAAATTCATTGCCTTCTTTCTATTTTGAATATTAAAAAACTCATTCCTCGAATAGAATTAGGAACTGATTATGTAAGATTTCTTCCGTTTCAAAAAATTTCTCATTCTTATTCATTAATTCATGGGAAGCGACGGTTCGACCTCGAAAACTCAATATATTCACACGTTGCCATATTAAGATTCGGGAGTATTTGTGGATTACTTGAAACTAAATCTAGCACCTGTGCTATTTTGCTCTAACAGAAAGCTATTTTTAATGGGCTACCAGCGAGACGTAAGTGTTTTTAATATAGCTATAGTTTAAAAATTGCTAAGTAAATTATTTTATAATTAATATTGCAGTTTCATTTCAAACTAATATATCTAATGATTTAAAATTAATATTTTAATTGCTTTAAAATTTGCATTTTAATTCAATAAAACTTCATATTTTATTAGATTCAAGATTGATTTTTGGTTGACTTAAATTTTTTGCAGTTAATTCCAAATTAATAATCTAATTGATATAAAAGTTGCATTCAAAATTCGAAACTATATCTAACACTGTGCTAGTTTGGTCTAACAGAAAGATATTTTGAATGAGTTTCCAACGAGACGTAAGTGTTTTTAATATAGCAATTGTTTAAAAATTAATATGCAAATTTATTTAAAATTAATATTGCAATTTCATTTTCAACTAATATAACTAATGATTTAAAATTAGTATTTTAATTGCTTTAAAATTATTATTTTAATTGCTTCAAAATTAGTATTTTAATTGCTTTATAATTAGTATTTTAATTGCCTTAAAATTAGTATCTTAATTGCTTTAAAATTTCCTTTTTAATTTAATAAAAGTTCATATTTTAATAGATTTAAAATTGAATTTTGGTTGATTTAATTTGTTCCAGTCAATTTCGAATTAATAATATAATTGATATGGAATTTGCATTCAACAACTCAAAATTTAATCTAACATTTGTGTTATTTTGGCCCACCATGTATGCATTTTTAATGAATTTCCACTGAGACGTAAGTAGTAGATTCGATATAAATTTAAAAAATTACTCTAGTAAAATATTGATACATTGATTTAAAATTGCATTAAAATATCTGTTCAAGTTTGTCATAAATTTATATTCGAATTGGTTTTAAATTAATATTCCAATAGATTAAATATATATACTCTATTTGATTTCAAAATAAAACTCTAAATTTTAATATTAATATTCAAATTCATTCAAAATTAATATTCTAATTGAGTTAGAATTAATATTCCTATTGATTTAAAAGTAGTATTTTCATTGCTTTAAAATTTCCCTTTTAATTTAATAAAACTTCATATTTTAATATATTTAAAATTAATTTTTGGTTGACTTAAATTTATTTTAGTTGATTCGAAATTAATAACCTAAATGTTATAAAAGTTGTAATCTACTACTCAAAACTAAATCTAACATTTGTGTTATTTGAATCTACAAGAAATATTTTTTTAATGAGTTTACAGCGTGACGTAAGTATTTTCTATACATTTATAGCTTAAAAGTTGATATGCAATTTTTTTTTTTCATTTAAAATTGTAATTCATTTAATATTAATATTGTAATTTATTTAAAATTAATATTGTATTCTGTTTAAAATTGATATTCTTATTGATTTAAAATTAGTATTTAAATTACTTTAAAATTTCTATCTTAATTTAATTAAACTTCATATTTCAATAAATTTGAGATTGATTTTTGTTTGACTTAAATTTACCCTAGTTGATTTAGAATTAATAATCTTATTATTATAAAAGTTACAATAAACCACTCGAAACTGAATCTGACACTTTTGTTAATTGGATCTATAAGAAATATATTTTTCATGAGTTTCCAGTTAGACGTGTTTTCTGTGCAGCTATTGTTTAAAAATTACTATGCGTATTTGTTTAAAATTAATATTTTGATGAATTACAAATAATATTTTAATTATTCAAAATTAATATTGCAATTGATTTAAAATTAATATTCCTATTGATTTAAAATTGGTATTTTAATTTCTTTAAAATTTTCATTTTAATTTAATTAAACTTCATAATTGAATGGATTTGTGCTTGATATTTTCTTGACTTAAATTTATTCTAGTTGATTTGGAATTAATATTCTATTTAGTATAAGAGTTGTAAACAACTACTTGAATTTAAATTTAACACTTGTTTGGAACTTCAAGAAATATACTTTTGTTGAGTTTAAAGTGAGACATAAATGTTTTCCATATAGCTATTGTTTAAAAATTGTTAAGGAAATCTAATATTCGGAATGACTTAAAATAATATTTTCTTTATTTTAAACTAATATTGTAAATAATTTGAAATTAATATTCCCATTGATAATTAGTATTTCAAACTGCTTCCAAATTTCAATTTAATTAAACTTCCTATTTTAAGATATTCAAAATTGATCTGTCATTGACTTTCGTTTGACTAGTCGTTAATTCTAATTAATTTAAAATTAATATTCAAGTTAATATGAAAGTTGCATTTAACTACTCGAAACTATACATATTAACCTTTATGTTATTTTTCGTCCACCACATATGTATTACCATATATGTATATGTTTAATGCGTTATCAGTGAGACCGAAGTAGTAGATTCAATATAAATTTAAATAATAATCGAATAATGTTCTATCTATCTATTAGTTTAAAATTGCGTTAAAATTCTTATTGAAATTTGCCTAAAATTAATATTCGAGCTGATTCAAAATTAGTATTCTAATTGACTTAAAATAATGCTTTAAGAGATTTAAAATGAATATTTTCATTGCTTTTACTTTAATATTCTAATTTATTTAAAATTAATATTATAATTGATTTAAAAATAATATTTTAATTGATTAAAAACTTATATTCTAATTGACTTAAAATAAATATTCTAATTGATTTAAAACTATTATTTTACTTAGTTTCAAAATTGATATTATTATTATTAATTCAAAATTAACATTCATATTGATTTAAAATTAATATTCTAATTGATTTAAAAATAATAACGTAGTTTACTTTAAATTAGCATTTTAATTGCTTTAAATTTGCTACTTATGTTGATTTAAACTTCATGTCTTAAGACATCAGAAGATGAAGGTTTATTTGATTTAAAAAACCATTTTCTCGAACATTCCTAGTAGTCGAATAATTCTTATTCTACTACGAGGAAATAAATTTAACTCTTGTATTATTTTTTTTCAACGTAAAGATATTTTTATTGAATTTACAGCGATTCATAAATTACTTCTTTCAATATTGCTCTTGTTTTAAAATTATTATTCTGTTCTATTTAAAAATTAGAACTCGAATTGATTTAAAATTTATGTTCTACTAACTGATTTAAAGTTAATATTTGCATGCATTTAAAGGTAGTATGCTAATAGCTTTAAAAATGACTTTAAAAAATTCCTTTAAAATTGATTGCTTTAAATTAATTATTTCATTTGATTGAAAATTTACATTTTAATTCACTTAAAATTGACATGCTGATTCATTTAATATTAAGATTCTACGTGATTAAAACTTAAATCGCATGAAAACTGAGCTATATTTCTTCTGAAAGCTTCTGATAAAGCTAAAACCCATTGATTGTAATTTAAATTCATCTGATAAACTGTCTTAGACTAAATAAATTCTATAATGTGAGTAAAAAATTTTCAACTCGCTTCGAAAGTGTCTGATTTCGTAACTTAAAATATCGTCTGCACTAATTAATTAGTATATTTGAGGTTAACCCCTCGAACCATTAAGAAGGTGTCCTAAAACGGGAAAATCTGATAATTAGATCAAAAGTTATTCAAAACGTCCGTTTTTTTTTTTTCTGGCACTGTATTAGGATTTTTTTTATTACGACACTTTCTATTTTCATTTCAATATAAACTAGTACTTCTACTTCACTTCTTGTTTGAAAAAAAAAATAGAAGCTACTGGAATATTGTAGAAATTGAAGGTTAGCGTGTGTGTAATCAGTGGTTAACGTGTGAATAATTCAATGAAAGACATTCCAGGCGTCACAGTAATACCAGGGTTATTAATTCCCTGAAAAATGAAAACATTTGTAGGACAAACATCTGTATATAACCAAAATATGAACATAGCAGCAACTATTTACTTTTTTCCAGATGAGAATTAGCCCAGAAAGTATGTTATAGTTGTAAGTAAGATGGGGCAGTCAGTGCTGCTTCACTTTTCCTGAAAACAAATTATATATGAAATGATATGTCAGGGGGAAAAGAAACAGTGATTTCATGAAAAAATGTTAGGAAGTAACTGAAGATATTTTTTATTTTATTATTCTAACTGTTTTCTTTTATTATTCTAAACTTTTATTATTCTTATGTACATAGTAACTCCCCGAAATATTTTCTTTAATGTTTTGATTAAAGGAAGTTATACTTTTAAAAATAATTACACTTCATCTCCGATATTTGATGCATATATAAAACTTTTATTTCGTTTACAGATAGCTGGAATGATCGCAGAATTCGTAAGAATTCTGTTGACATTCACCCGACCGTTCTCAGACAAGATCTTATCTTTTGTGTACCATCTAGTCATGGGTCCTACAAAGCCGTTGCCACCTATAACAAATAATATTTTACTTTATTCTGCCACAGATCTTGCTGAGAAAATAAGAAAAAGACAGGTAAGATGAATGTTTTTATTTTGAGATCATTTATATCATTTAAAAAATTTAACAATATTTTATCTCACAAAACGCATTTTTGGTAGTGTCTTTATAAATGGACAAACGTATAAAGTTTTCAAAAAACGAATATATTTATTATATTCGTAGTGAGTCGAATAAATGTAATGGCGTATTAAAACGAAAATTTTAGATGTCATGTCGATGCCACCGTGAGACGAATTCATTTAAGGATATTTTGAGAAATTATACGTGTAGTATCACACATATTTAATAATTTCTTATATTAAGCGATAGAATTTTTTTTTTGCAGTGTTCACCGTACATTCAAAGTACAATGCGTATTTTTTACCTAAAAAGGACCATTTTAAATAATAATAATTTTTTGTTAGTTTCATAAGTTTTTACACATAATAAAACAAATAAATTTGCTTTTCAAAATTTATATTAATATTAAAAAAAATTGTAGCATCTCGTCGGATACCATAATGTAAATTTACTACCTCTAAAAAAATCATAATATTGACATATATCCACAGTATCCCAGCACATATATCTCCCCATTAACATGATGGATGGGACAGGGACACATCTCAGCAAACAAAAGAAGAAGAATATCTCTCCCCACTTGTTCTGTGGGATAACGACACTTTTAACGACTTGTTCTCTTTTTTCGGAGATTTTTCTCTTGGTTTTAGTTGGTCGCAATACAAGCTATAATTTCCTTTAAAATTTGTTACCTGAACTAAAAATAAATTAAGAATTAAGTTTTCTTCATTGCATTTAAAAAAAAGTGCCAAACAGTAGAGCGGGTCGTTGAGAGCCGATGGATTGAAAAACCATGCCACATGGAGTCATTAGCTCGTTTAAACTCATTTCTGGATAATTATAAAAAAGATATTTCAGATATTACAAATAAAATTTGCAATGAGTATATTCATACAATATGTATATTTACTTCCATAATTCAAAACGCTAGATAAAAATATTCATGTAACTACACGTGGTAGTGTAAAAAAAATTTAGTAATTTACCAAAGTTTGCAAGAAATATCCAGTGATAAATAATAGAATTATTCCGAAAAGGACTCTCCGAAATAATTTATCCCAAGGGCAATTTTTTCTAATCACATTTCCCCCAGAGTAAAGCACATACATATTATCTAACAGTATTCAATGTATATAAAAAACGTTAAAGTGGTAAATTGCGATCCCAACCCACATAATCCAAGCAATGCTGAATGCGTCAACATGTTGAATTTCTTAATGTAGCATTTATAGGGACCAATTACTAAACCTATGCTAACTTCTTAATCACACCTATGCTCTGGTACTTGCTCTTTTATCGTCGACAATGGCAGACATAAAAAAAAATATTTTAAAAAAAATTAAGGATGCTTAACCAACGTATCTTTTACGTAATGAAATGTGCATTCGAAAAGAAAACCTTGAACTTAGAGGTTGATTGAATCGGAACGTGGCTCGTGAAAGAACAAACCGCTTGTAGAAATTATTTATAAATACACTCCCATGGTTATTTTTATAAAACCCGTTTACTGTTACTATCTGGCAACCATATTAATTTGAGTCTCTTCATTAGCTTTACCTATTGCATTGATAATTCAGCCATGATAATCTTTATCTTTTTCGGGAAAGAAAGGTATTTTCCAAGTAAACTCTTCTTTAGTTCTCAAAAAAACTTACCTTGAGAAATGGTTTTCGTTTTATTCGCAAGCGTTCGTGCTATAAATAAAATGTAACGCAACCTTATTTGTGAAATTTGATTCAGGAATATCAGCTTACCTTAGATACCTTAGATAAGGTAAAAAATACCTTAGATAAGGGTGGCAGTTAAAAATAACTCATAAGCTTTTTACAAGTCAATAAACTCTGCGTACAGTGATTACAAAAAAAATTGCGTGGGTACGTTTAAAATTTTTTAAGTAACTTATATTTTTTTCCGTTCAATCTATATTTGGTTACTTCTCTTTTTTCCCTCGATATTATGAAATCGATATTCTCCTGATTGATTGTACACATTTTTCTCTAGCGCATAATCTACCGCAAGAATATAATATACATACGCATTTAAGTTGCGTAGCCCACTTTTGCGTTACATGGAGAGGAAACCACGAAAACCTCTCATGAATAGCTTCAATGATCCGTCTACCACTGAGGAAATTTTACGTTAGTACTGTGATCGGTGCTAGCCGAGAGCAGAATTCTTATCAACAAGCCACCACTAGGATTCAAACCTGGACACCTAATTAAGAGGCGAGCACTCTATCCCCTGAGCCACCACGGCTCACTCATACAATTTCGGCAATCATATACGAAGCTAGAGTTGGAAATACAATAATTCACATGAAACGTTTTAACAAAGTTGAGTTTAGTTTATTATGATCCGCATAAGCCATAATTTGAATATTTAGTAATAAGAAGAATTTACGTTGCAACCATTTGTATTTAGGCTTCAAAAGAAGAGCAATAAAAATACCAATTCATCATTTTCAATTTCTATTAAAATGTCGTTTTGATAGAAGATCGTGGTTTGATAGTTGTCAACAAAAAGATAACTGTATTATTACTAAAGTATACTTTTTTTTTACAATACCTATTGAATGTCAATTCATGTATTTCATTCGGATAATTGGAATTAGAATTAAAAAACCATACACAAGCGAATGTATGCTGCTATGAAATCGTCACCGCTTTACACTCATAAAATTCTTAGCAATCATTTGGGTAGAAAAGTCATTTGAAAGTTTTTTTATATAATTAGTAGCACATTTTAAAATGAAACAATTTTTAAAAACTGCTGCAAGAATTATACGTTAATCGATTACATTAACTACTGAAATAAGTACAGTTAAATTAAGCTTTAAAAAAGTCAAGCCCAATCGCTCAAAATAGCAATAAGCACTTTGGAGTTAGAGTTGAGGTTGAAGAATTAGAATATTTAAATACAGTTATCATGAGCAGTCTGTTTGATTATCATTAAAATTTATATTTTGTTGCAAGAAAATTTTGAAAGATGATCCAGCTGGTTGTGAAAAGCGGCCTGTAATAATAATAAATATATAAAAATTGCACTGTTTATTCAGCTCAGGTGTGAAGATGTAATGAAAGCTTATGTAGATAGATGCCGAGAAGTCCACCCTATTATCAACGCAGCATGTGATGAGAGGTATGAAGCTGCAATTCAAGATGCCAAAGATATTGATAAGTTCCTGGACAGCGGCAAAAGATCTCCCCAAGATATTGCTTCTGAAACACCCCTACTCGGAGTGCCATTTACGTGTAAAGAGGCCATCGGCGTAAAAGGTCATTCATTTCTTTTCTGAAGCATTTCATTTGATACTATTATTTTTTTTAATTATAAATGTCATATATTTTTTTTAAGATACCTTCTTATGTAAGTTTTTATGTATGATTGTTTATGTTTTATTTGACGATTTTGTTTTATTTATGATTTATTTGTTATGTTTTATTACGACGCCCTATATGGGCGTCGTAAATGGTTGGAAAAACGAGGGCTGTAAGTAATTCTTAATATTTTTAAAAACTCTCAATATTTCTGACAAATAAAGCGTAGTTTTTAAAATAAAGAAATATCACTAAGTTTAGTTAAGCTAAAGAATTTTAATATATATATATATATATATATATATATATATATATATATCACTTTGATGATGAAGGAAAATATTTTATTTTATAACCGACGTTGAACAGCCGGCACAATTTTGTATTTACGTCTACCCATATTCAACTCCGTAGCCTTGTAATTTTGAACAACTTTTAAATATTTATATCTGCTAAAACTATTTTTATTTCTTTTATCATAATGTAAAAAGTCCAAAACGGATCTTATAAAAATAATGTGTAACTAACTTTATAAAATTTTAAGCAGTGTTGAGCAAAGTTCCTCGTCACTTTTTAATTTTTCCAGGTGAGTACGTGTATTTGGTAAGGTATCCTAATGGGTAGCTTGGGTCTGAGGAGATTAATCCGCCCTACAAAAAATATTTGTAAATTAAAAATTTATACATCTGGATGTTAAAGCTCGCCAAATGAATTCCTGTAGTTAAAGAGAAATTAAAATCCATAAATTGTCAACAGGCAAACTAGCTTTCTGTTCAACTGACCATCAATGTATCTGTTTATTTCGGTCCTTTATTCGTTTTTATTTCAATGAAAACCAAGTTTTAGCTCATGTAAATTTATTTTATTCGTACACTTAAATCAAAAATTACATACCACTCCAGATCTCTATTTAACTGTCTGATAATAGTATTGATAAAACAATACGATGAAAAATTTTATATTTTTTATTTTATATTTATATTTTTTATTTTATATCATAACCGTTGTTGAACAGCCGACCTAATTTTGAGTTTACGGCCACCAATGTTGAACGCCGTAGCTTTGTAATTTGGAACCCAATCCAGAAGACAATGAAACTCCTGGATCAAGTATTAAGAGAAATTTGCTTTCGTAGAGAATTTTTTAATGGAACAAACCCGCACTTGCTTTACAATGGAAAGAAAAACCACGAGAACGTTCCGTAGTTAGTCTGACGTCAAAGGGACTCTAACCCATGATCCGTCTACCACTAATAATATTTTACGTCTGCACTGGGGTTAGTGCGAACCGGGTTTGGAATTCGTGTCGACCAGTCATTGCTAGGATTCGAACCCGGTTCACCTCATTGGGAGGCAAATGCTCTGTCCCCTGTGCCTTCACTGTCCTTTATTCATTCATTAAATATTTTCAAAATAATTAATTAAATTTCAATTATCAAGTATTTTCACTCTAAGTCTCAGTTAAGTTAAGCTGGCCGAAACATGATCCATCATTAAGGGATCTATAACCGAAAAAAATTGGGAACCACTGCTTTACAACTTGGAGGTAATAGATTCAATTAAATTGACCCAAGAAAACTAAATTGGTACAAATTTTTCTGTCCGGCAAAGGGCTAAGGAGGGTTGTTAACCAAAAATTCCCAATAATTTTATATTTTATTGTTCAAACTTGGTTGTTGATTTGTATCGTTCTTTGCGTAATATAAAACTTGAGTCACTTTAATACTATTGAAGTGAATGTAAATTACATTGTAGCTACCAGTTCCTTTGTTTTACATCATGAAATAAAAACTATCTGAGATTATAACTAATGAACCTAACTAGATTTAAATGCATGATAAATACTTTTCTCCATTATTCCATTGCAGACATGGCACAAACATGTGGAATGGTTAAGGCTAAGAATCATGTAGCTGAGAAAGATTCCGTTGCTGCTGCTGAATATAGAAAAGCTGGAGCTATTCCTGTGACTGTCACAAGTGTTCCCGAAACTTGCATGTGGTGGGAAAGCGCAAATCTGAACTTTGGAATACCAAAAAATCCATACGATAACACACGAACTGTGGGAGGAAGCTCTGGTAATGGAAATCATATATTCTTTCCTGATTTAAAATGCTTCAATAGTTTAACCGTTTATAGTGTCATTATCTTTATTGTTATGTTAAAATATTTTAGGAATTGACATCGATTTACAAAAAATAAATTCCTAAAATTAATTACTGCCTAAAATTGATTTGACTTTTAATTTTTTTTTTTTCTTTTTTGTGCGAAGGTAGGCAGAATTTTCAAAATTTTATTCACATTAAAAAATCGGGCATAAATTTGAACTTCGGTTTTTATAAATAATCGCATTTATAAACTCTGTGTGTATATCTTAAAATGAACTTTAAGAATTTAAAATGATCTTAATCTGATATCTTAAATATCTTAAAATGAACTTAAGAAATCTTGACAGTGACCGCGGAAGTATCTCAAGAGTTGGGGGGGGGGGGGCTCTCTCTTTACCAACCGGGTCCAAATTATTTAAAGCTCACAAGAATTCGAACTTACAACTTTCGCAATTTTAACTTCATTATTCGAATTGTTTTAAAATAAAAACAATATTAATAAAAAAAAATTATTCACCTATGAATTATTTATCACTCATTTAACGGTATTTCACTCATTTAATTTATTGTTTTACTGTTTCTTTTTTTTTTTTTTAATTCTTTGTATTAGTCTGTTCACTGTGACATTTAAAACCAAGAATTTTCCTCTGCAGGGGGGTGAGTAAGGGATGATATATGGTAGCAGTTTTCACCTCAAGGAAATATTAAGGCTCGTTTTAAATAAACATGTTCTTTAGAATTCAGACACAATAAAAAAATATCTATTTTTTTATTGTAAATTTAATTACACGAATAATGAGTGAAAAATTGTAATCTTAAAAAGAGCTATATCTCTTATTGGTAAAATGTGAGGGAGCTAAAGCCCCGTCAGTCCCCCCCCCCCATCCCCGCAGTTCCGTGGTCCCCGGTTCTTGTAACCTTCACAGTTTCTCCCATGTATATAAATAAAGCCTACTATTTTTTTTTCCTGATATTATCTGACACTATTATCATAGGCCCGCACAAAGTTTAGGAGGAAAAATAACTTCCGATCGACTTTTAAAAATTAATTAAGTATTTGGGAGTTAAAAAGGCTTTATAAAGGATTACAAAAGTAAACTTCGATTTACGTGGAATATCACTGAATATATATGAATAGTATAATCCGAAATGTACTATTTTCTTTTATTATGTATATTTTTGTGGTGGATTACATGTCCACCCGATGGCATTGCCAACTTTCCAATTAGATAGCATTAAATTAGGTAGAAAAACTGTTTTGAACTTTTGTACTCAATTTTATATAAATGGCAACTATATGGGTATTAACAACAATTGCAATTAATTTAGACAGCAATCGGTTCTCATGTCCCAGCGTTGTTAGCATCTACTTGAAAATGCCTGTCTTTAAGCAATTTTTAATTTAATCTTTATTTTTTTACTGTGCCTTATCTTTAAAAATTACATAGTAATTTTGTTACCTTCTAAGTTTAATACATTCAATTTATTAACGTTTTATTACGTTAATCTAATCACTATAAATTGGTGACTAGAACGTGAAGTTAACAAGATAAAAAAAATTTAACGGAAGAAACATTAGGAGTTGAAAATTACTGTGTGTTTATTAAGGATTAGGCAGGGGAAAAGTAAAGATAAAATTAAAAATTGTTTCTAGCAAGAGATTGTCAAGCAGCTACTAGCAACGCAGCGGCATGATGACTGATTGTTAACAACAGTTCAAAACAATATTTTCTACTGTCATTTTGTGGGAGAACTGACAATGTTATCTGGTGGACACGCCATTCACCACAGTTTATTAACCTGCATGAAATTGCGGACAGAGAATCTTGTTTATTTTTAATTTCAGTTTGTTTGTTGTTTTTATTTTCTCTAAACCATGAAGCTAGAAAAAAGCTAGACATTTTTTCTACTTAATTATTTTACACCCATTGAACAGGTAAATCAAAATATTCTTTTGGTAAAACACTATGGTTTCAAAAGAGACTTACAACCATTTTTTAAATATCACCTTTATTTGAATCTAAAAAAGGGTAACACGCTTAACTTTTTCTGTCAATGTTGGAACCCAGGTAGTGTTTAAAAATTCTTCTACATATAACAATTCGTTGTGGTTCGATTTCTGTTACCGCTGAAATTCATAGATGTTGATTGAATCTTTGTCAAACTACAGTCATTTGAGTCTTTATACAAAGATTTTGTAAATTGAAACTTGAGTAAACAATATTATAAAAAGAAGATCAGCCAGTGCATTGAAAAAATGGCACTAATTAAAAGCTTCTCATTCGTCAATTATCGTAAAAAATTTTAAAATGATATCCTTTATAAAATATTGAAAGAATAGCACTATTCATCATTATTAAAATTCAAATAAATTCAAATATCATTCCTTAGATCTAAATATTAAAAAAAAACTTTAAATTTTTACTACTATGATTATTGCGATTAACTAATCTTTAGAATAATTGAAATTTTAACAAATTTTTCAACAACATTAATTATGTATAATTTTCATAAATATTTTAAATAATTAGCTGAAATTTTAATAAAATATATAACTAAATTATAAAACTAAATTATAAACTTTTTTTACGGATTACATTTCTTTCCAACGAAAAGTAACTTTTCTTCGATTGCAGTAATAATCCGATTCATCATAGCTGATTACTTAAGAAACTGTTTTGCATGAGCAATTTTTTTAAACATGTCATCTTAAATATAATGTCACGGTTGACTGCTGCACTAAATTAGGTTAGTGATATTACATTATCATGCGTGAAAAACGTGATATTTCAAGATGATGTGCACGCACGGCTTTGAGACGTTTTACCATTTTTCTTTCAAATTGCTTTTAAAGTATTTTTTTATAAATAAATATTTCTTCATAGAAATATGATTATCAAATTTCTCAAAATGGATTGCATGAAAACTTAGAGCATTCATCAGCTACATGTGGTTACAACCACATTATTTAAACTTTTTTTTTTTCAGCGAGTGCTTTTAAAATGGTACTTATTTTTCCAGAACAGTTTAATTATTTAACTATTTGTCTTCGAATAATTTGTAATAAATTTTTGTTTTTATAATATAACTACAGACTGCAACAAAGATTTAACACGTTCACGCCGGCGTGACCCACCGGTGGCCCATGCTAGATTGTCTCATCGGGCGGCACACCGGAGAAAAACTGGTAACAAATAAATTTCATTTTTTAGTTTTTTTCCGGAATAATAAAAATCCATAACTACCAATTGTTTTTAACGGATGCAATTTTTATATTGAATTGCTTCTTAGCCGTGATAAATTTCCTTACAGTGAATTGTTATTGTTGAGAATAAATTAACTCCTCCCGAATATTATCTAATATTGAAATAGTTCTACCAGTATTTTCTCTTTTCCGTCCCACTTTCAGGCCTAAACACCCGGCGTGAACGTGTTAATGTAGATTGATTTGAAATAAACTTTGAAAAACAAAAATTTTGAAAATTGCATTCAGAAAAAAACTACAATTTAAAACAAAAGATTCCATAAAGGAAATTCTTTAACTTTTCCCCGACGTTTAACAGCCTGTCCGTGTCCTAATTGTAGCTATATCAATGCTCAACTAACTCCTTTTGCATTGTAATTTTAAATCAAACCCAGACGATAAGGGAACCTTTGGCTGAACTAGCTTACTTCGAAAAAATTTTGAGACAACTCAACCCGCATCACGTAGCAGAGGAAACCCACAAAAATCTCTGTGGTCAATGCACACACAAGCAGGAAACAGTATACTTATTGACTACTTCACACTGGGATTTGAACCTGGACACCTCAGTAGAAGAGGAACGCTCTATTATTATTATTATTATTGTCCCTCTTTTGTAAATAATACCGATGATTATTCAGTTTGATGTACAAAAAAAGAACATTCAGCAAGTCTGTTCAAAAGTTCTTTTTAACACATATTCTAGAGAAAGAGAGTTAATCTAAAATAAAACTCAGCTATGGTATTTGTATTTCTTTGCAGTAAACTGCAAATGTATATATAAGCGCACTGCTTTTTTTTTTCTTTACTCCAAAATGCATTGGAAACTTCTTGTCTTTTTTAATAAAAAAAAATAAACAAGCGACAGTAATTTTACAGGTTAAATTACACATAATCTACAATTGCATTTAAAAATCGAAAAACTTCATATCCTTAGTATTAAAATATGTTTCCAATTTCAAAAAATTATGATTATCTTTAATGGTTACCTTTCAGGTGGTGAAGGATCTATCATTTCAGCTGCCTCAGCTGTGATTGGCATTGGTAATGATATCGCTGGCAGCATACGAATCCCAGCTTCTTTCTGTGGAATTTATGGCCACAAACCATCTAAAAGTGAGTCAGCTTTTCTCTGAGCAAATTTATGTAACAAGTATCTTCTTTTTTTAATTCCTTTAATTTAAAAAAAATTAATCTTGATGTAAAATATAAATTCAATAATTCATAATTGTAAACTATAAAAATTGGTTTATGATTGTATCATAATATCAAAACTTAAGACCAGTACTATCAAAAAGGTATCAAACTGTAGGAAAGTTTGTCACATTACTCTCTAAATACTTTACAAAGGTGTTAAATGTTTTTCTTAATTAATGACTTATAAATTTCTTGGAGTATTAACCTTACATTTAAATAGTGTATTACAATAAATTTTTCCTCCTTTAACTATCCTCCCTAATTTTATATGTAGTCCACTCATTATTTTTCAAACAATTGTTACTTTTCAATCTCATCAAATTCGTGGTTATCTTATTCTTGGGCAAAGGCGAGTCCGTTTTAAATTTTCTTAAGCCTTCAGTATATTACACTATATTAGGACCTTCAATAGTCGTATCACCTCTTCACCTGTTGGTAGCTGGCCTAGTACAAATTCTAAGCAATATTTCATATTAATGGATCTATCTGACATTCCGTTAAAGGTCCTGTCGGCTTGTTTTAGCCCTACCAGTTGGAAGTAAGTCAAGAACAAATTTTTAAGAAGTATTACTCGTTAAGGTGTCAGTCTGTCCGTTAAAAGTCTTATTTACTAGTTTTGACATCATTAGTTGGAAACAAATCTAGCTCAAAATTTGTGAAAATTACTCAATGAGTCCACCAGTCCGTTAAAAATCGTTTATACGTCAACAGATGCAAACTAAACAGCTGAGATGACATTAGACGTGAAAAGAGCACTGTGGAAAACGTGTCAAAAGCAATTACAGTTACGCAACTCAGCAAAAATTAGAAATAAGACTGTTAGCAAAAGGATAGCACAGGGTTCGAATCCGAGTGATGGCTGGTCGGTACGAATTCCGCATCCAGCTCACACCGACCACAGGGCTGACGTAAAATATCCCCAGTGGTAGACGGAACATGGATTAGAGTTTCCCTGCCGTCAGGTTAACCGTGGAAGGTTTTCCTGGTTTTCCTATCCATGTAAAGCAAATACGGGCTTCATAAAAAAGTCCGCCGCGAAGGCAAATTTCTCCCAATACTTGATCCAGGAGTTCTGTTGTCTTCTAGATTGTGTTCAAAATTACAAGACTACGGAGTTAAACATTAGTAGTCATAAACCCAAGAAATTAGGTGATCAGCTGTTCAACGACGGTTATAAATTAAAATAAGTTTAATTGCACACCTATTCAAATAAACCCTTAATTAATATTCGAAAGAAGGTAAAATATCATATCGTGCATATAGCATATAACATTCATATATTATCAAGTATTTAACAATTGGTTGTTTTCAAATTGAGAAATAACATGTTATTTTTCCAAGAACTTTAAATATAGTACCACTCACAGTATACTATCTGTTTCTTTTAGCTGTTATTTCTAACTATGGAAGTTTTCCTGATGATCCAGAGGAAGATGCAAAAGTTGATGATTTTGTAAGTACTGGTCCTATGTGCAGATATGCAAAAGATCTCCCTCTGCTTACACGAGTACTGTCTGGCTACGATAAAAGAGTTCAGTGGGATAAAAAAGTAAGTCGGTTAGTCTTGTTTTGTATGTTACAGGCTTTACGTTTCCTAAGTTTGCTTTATATGTACGAGATAAGATTCGAGTATATGTAAACTAGAAGGTGATGGTAATTGTATAGGTTTCGGTGATGGGAATGTAAGACGTCAAATGAAACAATATGGCAATGAAACATCCTCTTTAATAGTCAAAGATAACAAAACCATCAAGAAACTAACAAACTCCAATTAACTGATTATTTGTTAAAAAAAACATTTAAAACTTGTTATAAAAATCAATTAAAATTTTAACTTTCGATTGTAAACATCTCAAACTACAGGTGGGCGTCACCGGGTAGAAAACGAAATATCGTGGCGAAGTCTCGGACGCTGAACAACAACTCTCCCGAAGGCAAACAGTCATCTCGTTAAGTACTGGACATCAGCCTCTTCACAACCTGTCGTGGTCGCCGGTTGTGCTCCTCCGCCGGTGTGTTCATCCGCGTGGGAACTATTCCGGTTCGTCCTCGTACCTTCGGTCTTCGATCCGATCCTCGATCCCTCTACCTCGTCTTTTCATGCTATATCAGCTGTCGCAACCAACAGCCTCTACAGTAATAAATATTTTATTCGTTATTTCCATTCATGTTCGCATTAAGAAGACGCCATACCGCGAAAGAAAATTTTCATCGCAAATTCTATTTCTCCTTCATTATAAATTTTAAATTTCATAGAAAGCTAAGAGCAAGTTCTGGCAAACCAAGAGTAAGTTATGAAGTTTCAATTGCTTGAAAAAAAAAATACTTCAAGATATTAAAATGCAAACAAAATATTAGAAGAAAACTTCTCCGTTTGCGTAATCTTAAGTTATCTTCTCATAATTTATTTCCATTTGTATATTTTAAATTTTTCCTTTCGGTATTTGAAACTTCATGGCTTACTCTACCTTTGTCTGAACTTACTTTTTCTACACTTAACAATTTTAAATTAATAATGAAGGAGAAAGAAAATTTGAGTGGAAATTTTTCTCTCCCGTGTGTGTCGCCATCATAAGTGAAGGTTCTGGAATTTATATTTCTTGGAGACATTTTCTTGGTGAGCCCTGGTGATACCAAATGCAATCACCAAAGCACAACTGCCAGATTCTTGTTTTTGCAATGAATTAAACATTTATACCTTATGCCAGTATATACTTAATATTCAGTAGTTACTCGCATGCCACAGCCTGGTTATCAACTTGTTAATTATGTTTTTTGTCTGGATAAACAATAAAACCAGAAAACCAGACATTATTTCCAAGCTGAGTGTCTCAATCTGAGTTTCTTTGAATCACTAGGAATTTTTTTAAGACAGTAGGAACCTCGTCTTCTTATATAAGGCAATCAATCCATTGTTTTGGAACTTGGCAACATAAGTAAACTTTCAATTTTTTCGAAATTTATTATCTAAGTATGCCCAGTGAATTTATAACTCCTGAACAGAGATGAATTATCCAAAAATATAAACTAAAACCATTAACTATTACTTTATTTACATTATTAAATTTTCATAAATATTAGCTTTCTTTAAATTCCGAAACTTTTCTTTTTACACAAATAAAGTGCGAAAATCATTGTATGTGGAACATTTAGCATTTCTATTTCTGTGACAAAAATCCAGATAAATTAAATCATTCCTGGTTTAGACATATTGGAAAAAAATAATAATTTTCAAACTGTACCTCTCCTGTAAATATATGAAGTTTTTGATGGTATGTGTTTAATGAATGTATTTCGGAGGAAAAAGATTTATTAAGTTCGACGTAAAAGAGTAATAAATTTAAGCGAAAAAAACAGAGGCAATTTATAATGTAGTTTGAATTTTATTTAAACATCTAATTCTACCATCATACAGTAAAACTTAAATCCATCTGAAATTAATTGCCTACTTTTTTTTTATTGCTTACCATAATGGCGCTTCATTAAGCATTTTTTACCTTCACTTAATATTAAAGTTTTTTTCATAATGCTGTTTTTTCGATAGCCATTTGAAGCAAGGTAATAAATTTGCAGTAGATATAGTTGCGCTATGTAATTCTATAGTTTGAAATCAAAGAAGTGGTTCAAAGATAAGTTTTAAAAAAATCATTCATATAAAGAGTGGTACACTGAACACATGAACACTATACTTTACTTGGCGCACTGAATAAAAAAATTTCGTTATTTCTGGTGCACTCTATAATAATCGTATTTTAAATTCATTTTATTTTGTATAGTTCATTTCATACTTGTATGCAAATAATGTTCTATTTATTATTCATTCAAAATTTCGTTCTTTGCTATGCGAGTTTACTTTTGTCGCTGTTCTAGCAAAAATGTAAAATTTTAGTTATTGTATACTTTAGTAAACCATTACATTTTCATTTACATATATTTTATTTTATTTTTAGCGTTTTTAACGAATTGAATTATTAATGTAATAAATATTTATAAGAATAGGGTGTTTTTATTTCTGGTTAGGTTGTTTTTTTGGTTAATATAATTTATTAAGAACGCAAATGTTTTTTCGTCGTTTGAAAGAATAAACTAATGTATTTTGTGCTGTTATATAACGCATTAATTTATTTATAAAAAAAATTTAGGTGAACTTCAGCAACCTGAAAATTTACTACATGGAAAACATACCTGGCATACTAAATTCGTCTATTCCTTCTATAGCAGAGAAAGTTCGAATGGTTTGTATTATTTATCAATATAAAGCTAAACATATTCGATGTATTTTATTTACTTTATTATAACTCTAATTGTAACATGGTTGAAAATTTCGGCTCAACTTAGAATATAAAGTACCCGCACTTTGAGTGCATCATCCGCAAAATCAATTTTTATAGTTGTATCTATATAATTAGAGAGATTCAGTGGTTTTACTGTAATTTTTGCTGTAAAAATTAAGATTTATCAGATTTTTTGTTTCGTAACATGTTAAAGTAAAAATGAATTTTGCAGTAAAGAGTACCTTCATAGGTACTTCTTAACGTAATTTGATCAGGATTTTTTTTCAGTGTAGTCGACAATGTATATTTAGTAAGTTTGATTTTGGCGCAAATTTATTTTCAGAAAAACAATTTGGAAAGAATTTATTGCATTTACAAATGTGTAATGCTTTTTTTCAAGCAAAGAAAAGATGTAATTTTCTTTGCTTTGATTATTTTAGTTAACTGTGAATTAAAGTTCGTGAGATATTTTAATACATTTAAATTCCTTCAATGTCTAAACAATTACATAAGAGAGATAGCTGAAAAAAATGTTTTATATGCGGGATATATTTTACAAAGTAAAGAATTTCATTTAAAATTAGTTATGTTCCACTAAATTGTGCAGTTGTATTTATATTTAGTATTAACTATTTTGAATTAATAGGTAGTGAAAAAAATATTCTGAAATAAGTATGACATTATTGATCTATCATTTCTAAAGTTAAGAAGGAACAAAGGGGTGGAAAAACAAAAATACATAGATAAATAAAATATTTTACGAATACATTAGAGTTTAAGCCCTCTTTGTATTTCAACATAAAATTAAATATGAAAAATATCTAACGATGTAGTAGATTAATTTTTATATTGTTTTAATTTCATAGGCTGCGAAACACTTTGAAATAACGTACGACGTAACACCCATTCCCTTGAAGATGGACGAATTAGAATACGCATTTCCAATTTGGGAGTGTAAACTGCTGGAAAGAAACATAGCGCCGTTCAAAGACTGCCTAGCCGGTGAAAGCGGCAAAATCAACCTCTGGTGGGAACTTTTCAAAAGCATCTTCAGACTCTCCGATCACACGTGGCCAGCCATCTACTTCGCCATGGTTGACAGAAGAACCAAAGATGCCTTTTACTACAAATGCCTACAGAAATACCAAGAATTAGAGAAGAAATTCCAGGAAATCTTCAGCGAAGATGCAATTCTCCTGATACCCACTCATCCAGAACCACCTCCTCATTATCTCATGACCATTCCCAAATACCCCAACATTGCCTACACTTGTATATTCAGTATTTTAGGTTTTCCCAGCTCGCAGATACCCACTGGATTTTATGATGGAGTACCCATTGGTATCCAAGCTGTTAGCGGACATTTCAAAGACCATTTGACTCTTGCTACAGCTGTTGAGTTGGATAAAGTATTTGGTGGCTGGAAAAGTCCATGTCCAGTGATAGCTTCATAAATGTCCACTAAAACTTCGTTGAGTTTATAGAATTTATCACCTAAATTTTTTGTTTTTCAATAGTGTGAAATCCTCATTTTTATCCTTATAATTGAAATCTAGAACGTTATACATCCATGTGTGAAATGTAGCTAATAAAACTATGTTTATAAATATTTATCTTAATGACAATGTGTAAAAACTAAAAAACGTAATATTGTAAAAAACGCTGAGAGCTATATAGTTCTTTAGGAACGAAAATATTTATTACATCAGGTAATTTTAATGAAAAATAACAATCGCATACTTTTGGAATAATATTTCTAGCTAACTTGAAAAATGTTTTCAACAATATTATATTTCATTTAAAAATTACTTCGTATGTATTCATCATTAAATAATGTCTTGCTTTAATAGCTGGTTCAATTTGTGGGAATTAGTAACTCTAAATCTGATTCCTGAAAGATAAGTTAAACGCAAAATTTTTTATATTTTTTAGGTAAACATTTTGCTTTAATCAAAATTTTTGGGATTTGAACCCACTAACTTCTAGCTACAGAATGTTTAGAATTAAAAATATTTTCATTCAAATTTAGGTAATTATCATTAATTAAAATGAAAACGGATATACAAAAGTTTTCATTACAACATATAAATATATATATTTTTTTTTCAAATACTGAGAATAAACAATTCATTTCTATATGATATTGCGTGTTTTGCCGAGGGAGTATTTTTATGTGGAGCAATTATTTGTCAATGGTGCTAAGGCTGCCAAGTATGGTAGCCCTGTTTTTGAATTCTTTGCTACTGCAAATGATTTATATCTTAGTAAATCAGAATAGAACATTTCCACGAATATGATAGATTGATTTACTCTTTCTAGGCTATTTTACACTGTCAAATGAAACTACTGTGAAATACAGTTTCAAAAATGATAAAACTGCTGATTTTTTATAAACATAGTGTAAAAAAAGCAAATGGAAGAATTTCTTCATTATTATTTACTATAAAATTATATTAAAATTCGCTGTATGAAAACATGCACAGATGCATTCACTTTTAAATATGTTTGTTATTCTTTCATTTTTCAATTTGCATGACTTGTGAATTCGTGTTGTTTTGTAACGTAATAAACATTTATTTCATCAAAACACCCTTTCATAGCACTTGTATTTTTCTCATTGTATCTGAATTACGAACTATCTATTTCTCTTTGTATGCAGGTCAATCTTTTTTAATTGACTGTTACTTGAGACATTGATAATATGCCAATTAAACACAATTAGTTATTTGTCTAAAATATAAGTAAAAGTTTGTATTTTTTTCTATCAGAATTCTTTAATTAGCAAACTAATTTCTTTAGAAAATCATAGGCAGAAAGAGATATAAAAAATTCCGGCAGCAAATTCATGTAGCAAGGCATGACTATTCTGAGCAGAAAACGCTGATTATAGTAAGCTTATAAATTAAAGAAAAATAATTTTAACTAAACATTGTAATATATGTCACATTAATATATGTAATTTCAGTGGACGATGGATGTTTTGAAAATACTGTAATATGATTTTCGTTTAATAGATGATTTCAAAACATTGTGACGTGATTTCAATGATTCACTTTGCATTTAATTTTAAAAACTTTTGAAAAATAAATTGTAGATTTTATGCACACTTTTCAAGAAAAGAAAAAATTGTGCAATTTTAATTTTGAAAAAAAAAATTACAAAATTTATACCAAATGACGATGAAAAAACAAAATATAGATATTTAAATTCAAATTGCTCTCTCTTGCCAATCCCCATGATTGCTTTGACGAGTAACAGATAAATTAATCAAAATTAAAGCTAAAAACATTTTTAACTAAAAAACATTATTCTATTATTACATATAGGGCTCCGCAAAGGACATTGGGATAAAATTAAACGCATATAATTTTTCTCAGCTATAATTGGAACTTCATTCACATGAAAACTAGTTAAGAGAATTTCGTCATAGAAATTAATTAGCAATGTGGCAAAAGCCAGTTGACAGTTGCCAGCTTCTTTACCATTTCAATTGTTTTCAATCGTATTTGTTGATACACAATTTCGCATAGTATATATTATAAAAATAAAAGAAACTTGATCGAAAACTATGTGTAAACTATTTACAGTTTAATCATTCTAAATTAAATATTTTTATCACAAAATGTTATATATTAAAGGTGATGCCACAGAATTTATTTCTAATATAATAAAGATACATCTTATTTAGTTTTAATTTTGAATAAGATTGTTATTTTAAGTTTAGATAAATATATTAAAAAAAAGAGCTGGAATAATGAAATAAATAAAATATAATTGTAGAATTGTTAAAAATAGTTGAAGATATTTTTAAGAAAAGTTTTGATTAAATATCTGAAAAAATATCTTTAAAATTTGAAATATATTTTGATTAAATATAATGAAATAAATAAAATATAATTGTAGAATTGTTAAAAATAGTTGAAGATATTTTTAAGAAAAGTTTTGATTAAATATCTGAAAAAATATCTATAAAATTTGAAATATATTTTGATTAAATATAATGAAATAAATAAAATATAATTGTAGAATAGTAAAAAATAGTTGAAGATATTTTTAAGAAAAGTTTTGATTAAATATCTCTGTAATAAAAAAAGAAAAAAATTAAAGATACTAATGAATAAGAGATAAATAGGTAATTTACACAGGTTTAACTTTTATTAATTTTGAGTTGATGACAGCCAAATATTTCCAGATATTCTTCGTTATTTAAGGATCCCATTATAAGTTTTTTTTTCTTTTTTTTTTGACCGAGTGTATTGGGAATAATGAGAAACAACTATTGCCATTTTATGTTATATAAAGAATTATAAACACGCATACAGGAATACAATATTTAATACAGTGCTATTTATTAGCGCTGTACTCAGAGATGTACACATCTTTCCAAATCGATGACCTTTAACAAAGGTTAAAAAATTATTACGAACGATTTGAATAATATTTAACGTATGAGGCTGGAGTGGCAATTTAGCAAACTTGTGATGTATTGTGAAAATATAAAAAAGCTAAGGGCAAAGGTAGTATAAATTAACCTTAACAATTAGCACATATTTAACATGGAGTGCAACTGCAACGAAAATTTATTTTGTGATATTTTACAGATTTAAATTGAGCAGTGGCATTTTATGTATCATTATATTTATGATATAATAAATTTAATGCATTTAAAAAATGTAATAAAAATTATTTAATTTTTTTTTTTTTTTTTTTTTTTTTTTTTCGTGAAAACAGCTTTGTAGGAAAAAGTAAATTGTGAAAAATATTCGAGAAATAGTAGAAATATTTAAATGGATTTAGATTCTCTTTTTTCAGATTTTCAAGTTGCAGTAGAGCTACATTTAGAAAACTTACTTCTTTAGGCATTTATTTTCCTATATAATGTTTTAGCCTTCGCAATAATTATAGGAAAGGGAAAGGAAAAAATGAAACATTTGAAAGGATCCATGTTCTTTGCTATTATCAATTATTTAAATAAACGTTTTAGCTTTCAAATGAAATAAATTTTATAAATTAAGTATAAAAATAGTTATTCGAATCATATTAATCATTACATGTAATCAATTTTTATCAAATTTCCGACTTAATTAAAAAGGTAAAATTCCTATGCTTGATCAAGTATGAAAGAAAAACTAGTTCCTCAAAATAATAATAGATGACGCCACTACAATTTGGAAACCAAAATATAATTTCGTTTTTAAAACTATCTAAAGATAACGCAATTACTTAAGTATCAGTACTAATTCAATTTAGTTACTAATAGAAAACTAAATTGAAAAAGCTTGACCCTTTCAACTTTACTTTCTTCGTCATTTTTTCTCTTTTTAAGAGAGATTTCTTATTTTGTTTATTTTCTCTTTTGTCTTTTTATTTTTAAAAAATATCTCTGAAAAATATTAAATTTTGAATCAATAACAATTTTTCTAGTCTATAAATTAAGTCACACAAAACATACATCTTAACATACATAATTGCCTAGAAACAAATTGTAAATTTTACGTACAAAATTACATTAATCAGTTTTAAACTGAAAGAAATTAACGTAAATATTGAAAATGTACCTCTGATTCAAGATTTAAAAAATTTAAAAAATTCGACATTAAAAATATTCTTAGTTTGTTAATTTATTTTTATGTGTTTAAATTTAATTAAAATGCTACATATTCCATATTATTTGTAAACAATAAAAATCAAAATATAGTATGAATTAATTCGACAATTTATTTTTGAAAAAAATCAACATTTTAGAATAAAACTTCATTAAGTCCAAAATTTTAGAATGGTTCATAAACACTACAATTCAATTATAAATTAAGAAAAATTACTTAATATTTTTCAGCATCGCCTTTAACTTCGATCACTGCATATAAACAATCTTGTAGGGAAAAAGTAAGCTTTTTTTGTCCACATTAGCCCACGTAGACTAAATAATCGCCACTAGCTAAGTTTTGTTTGTAAGAGCAGCTTCTTAGAGTTTTTTTCTTTGCCATACCCAATAAGTTTCAATTGAGTTCAGATCTGGTGAAATAGCTAGCCACGGTATCACTGTAAAATTGCGTTGCTCTAATCAGATACATAATTCATTTTTATGTATGAAGTGAAGCAAAGTATTAGGAAAATGAAAACTTTAAAAACATCAGTCAGAGATGACAGTAAGCTGAAGGCTTAGTTAAAAAAAAATCTTTTATGAGAGTACGATATTAGCATCAAACAATGGAAAGAAGAAGGGTGGAATTAATGTTTCTAAATTGACATCATTAAGGCATCTTCAAATTTAAGTTTCAATCTTGTGTTCCAGAAACAAAACCACTTACGACTGTAAAACAAAAACTTGCAAGAATAAGATCGTAAAAATCAAGATTTTTATGAAGTTGCAAAACTATATTTAGTGCCGAAAGTATGTTCTGCGTGTCTTATGGTAATGAAAGCGCTCGAGTTTGGTGGATGAAATAACAGTAAAGATTAAAAATTTAAAAATTTATTAAAGAGAGCATGAAATGTGCGGTTGTCAACAAAATCAACTAAAAACTGACTGGAGTAACGCGGAATTATAGTGCTACCATGGCTAGCAAATACACCAGATTTTTACTAAATTAAATATATATATTTTTTAAATAGTAAAGAAAGAACTAAGAGAAATTGTTCCCACAAACAAAGCTGAGCTATTTGAGAGCATTAAGTCTACTTGGGCTAATGCAGATAGCAAAAGGAAAATGTGGTTTTTTTCATTCTTTGGAAGATTGTTTATGTACAGTGATCAATGCTAAAGGTCAAGGCTCGAAAAACCGCCCGTCCTCGGCGGTCAAAAATTCCCCGCGGACAACGAATTTCTCGAATCCCACGTTCGCGCGGACGGCCATTTTCCCTTTAATGTTCGTGATAAATTTTCAATTTTTGTTATCTTACAAGAGTTTTACAAGTGAAATTGATGTTTTCTCTGCCAGGGAATACTCCAGCGGTAGAAAGGGGATGTTCAGCAATGAATTTACAAAAAAAAATCATTACGATCTGGTCTTAAACAAGAAGCGTTAAACGCAATTTTGAACATCTATCTAAATGGAAAACCCCTTTCAGATTTCTGTGCATAAACCTCTGTTAATCATTGGCTTGATTGTGGAACTGGCAAACGTCATATTTGATTCATTTAAAAAACGCAGTAACCTCGGATAAATTGACATTCCAGATAACTTGACCTTTGTCATTTGAATTATTTCATAAAGGAAATAAATTATTTCATAAAAGAAATACTAGGTTACTATTAGTAACCTAGTATTTCCTTTATTACTGTATAATGTAATCCTATTGTTTGTAATCGTAGTAACTACTAATTCATTGTGCAATTTATATGATAAATGTTTGTAATAAATAAGAGAAAATTATATTTTTATTTATTTAGAAGCTACGGGCTAGTTTTAAAGGAGGACGGGTACATTGTTGGACAAGCCGTCTTCGGGGACGGATAAAATTTCTGAGTTTTTTCGAGCCCTGCTAAAGGTGATGTTGCAAAATATTAAGTGACTTTTTTCTTCATTTGTACTTCAATTTTAGTGTTTATTATAAAATGTTCTAATATTTTGGACCACATGAAATTTTATTCTAATATTTTAATTTTTTAAAAAAATTAATAAATTGAATTAATTAATGTATCATTTTGATTTTTTAATGTTTAGAAATAGTGGGAAATATGTAGATTTGACTAGTTAAATTTTTAATTTAATTTAAGCGGAAAACAAAAATTTATAAGGTAAGATAATTTTTAGTGCGAACTTTTAAATTATCCTAATATTTTGAATCAGAGCTGTACTTAATACTTTAATATAAAATAAAACATAAACATTTTTGAAACTGAGTAATTTTGAATTTAGAAATCCAAAGTTAGAAGGGGAAAAAATTAAGTTTTTCAAATAACAAAAATGTAAAGCTCAACATTTTTAATTTTCAATCTTTTTCCCAAGGAAAAAACTTATACCTCCTCCATTAACAATCTGATATCTGATGAAAAGCGCAAACATCAAAAATATAGCATAGAAAGAGTATCGGATATTCTTCATTTCCGATACGATTCTCTTTTATCACTTCAAACGTTTCTTTAAACAAATTCACTTCGTAATTTTTGAATTTTTAAAATGTATTAAAACACACAGTAATAATGTCCTTGACTTTTTCCCTAACTCTTCATTTAATTTTACTAAATCGCATTTTTTTGCTCATTCCAAGAAAGCCATAATAAATAACAAACGCAATTCCTTTAAAGTAAATAAGTTTTTCCAGATGCTGCCTCCAATAAAATGCATTTAAGCTGTAAAACATTTATTAAAAACATCAACAAAGCTTACATGAATTTCAATTCCCGTAAAGCACACGCCTTACAATCAAAAAACTAATCTCAACAAATGAATAAAACCAATGATTCTAAGATGTTCCAAAATTGTCTCATTTTTTTACTTCTTTGATCTCTTTGTACTGACTTTCTATCACTTCTGGTGTTACCTGAATATTTTCAGGATGCTTCCAATATGCCTACACACAAGCATAATAGCTTTAATTAGCTATATTATTTATTTTCAATGCAATTACGCAGCAAAATTATGGAAGTAATTCCCATTTCTCCATCAAACTTTTTTTCTGCTTCTATTTTAAAACAAATAACGCAAAATAATATAAAGAAATATATAAACAACAACAGTGGATCATTAGTTCTTAAGAGTCCGATCAACAGGTTGAAAATAATTCTTTACATTCTGTTTTATGTTTTACGGTCTGTATATGCGTACACGCAAACATAAAAACTTTACTTAGTTATATTTATTTCCAATGCAATTGCGCAACAAAGTAGGGAAAGCAATTCCCTTTCCTCTAGAAAACTATTCCTCTAATTCTATTTTAAAACAAATTGCGCAACAAAATATAAGAAAGTTATTAACAGCAGCTGTAAAAAATTATGGGATTATATAAAGTAACAAATTATCTGAAAATAGGCTTTCACTCATGAAAAAAAATAAAACTTTACCTTTTATATAACTCATGACATTACGTAAGACGGTCATTATTGATTAATAAAAAAATAAACTCGAGAATCTTCTCAATCCTTTTCATAGAATCAAAAATGTATACTATTTTTAAAAATAATCTTTTGTCACCTGTCTAGAATCTTAATACTTTCTTTTTTTTCAAGAAAGTAACTCTCTTATGTAAGTTAACATTTTTATTCCATCCTAGAATATAGACAGATTTAACTACTTAGCCTCGACGGTGAGCATCTGATAAAGTACTCATAAAATAAACAATTGCAGACGATTTTTGTGTCAAGTATTTTAGCTTTCAAAGAACGATAACAAACAGCATTTGTGTTATATGAATCATGTTCACAATATCATTTAGCAGTATTTGAAATCATTCGGTTGATTATATCTTAACTCTGTTTTTCTGCATTGTTTAATTATTTAAGTATTAGTTAAAATCACAACAAATAGAAATGGCTTTCGAGAGAATAGTAAGTAGATCGTTTGGCTATCTTTATCACTATTATCAACAATATTTAATAAAATATTCTGTTTGTTCATTTTTTGTTGTCGTTTTTAGAATTTTTTAAAATTACTGTTATTATATAATTTTAACATAAAATTTTAAACTAATTTTTAATTCAAGAAACTTGTTAATCATTTCAGAATCAAAATATACGTATAGAATTTAAAAGAAGTTTTTTTCTCCGTCAAGAATTTTGATCCTTTTTTTTTTCCTTTTTAACTAAGTAAATCTCTTAGGTAAAAATACATTAGGTATATTTCACAACTTAACCTCGATATGGATATCTGATAAACAAAAAAAATAAATTAATTCAACAATTAATTAATTAAAATTTAAATTGTTAAATTAACAATCGCCGACGATATTTGTCTCAAGTATTTTAGCATTCAGAGAGCGACAACAAACAGCATTTGTGTAAAATCGATCATGTTGATAATATCATTTAGTATTTGAATTCGTTTGGTTAAATATTTATGAACTCTATTTGTCTGTATTATTTAGTTATTTAAATATTTGTAAAAATCATCAAATTGTTTCTTAAAGAACAAAGAAGAAGGGCTTTCGAGAAGATTGTGAAAAAAATCGTTTGATTATCATCATCACTATTATCAAGAATATTTTCTGTTTAAATTTTTGTACCGTATGTTGATTTTTATTGCCTTTCATTACACTTTTTGAAACATTTTATTATTCTATAATTTTAAGATTAAATTTTAAACTAATTTTAATAAGTTTAACATTCGGTGCCTTATTTTTCAATTCGGTAAATTTTTGGTGCTCTTTGCTTAATTCAGAAAGTATACTTTAATGGAAGTTAATTTAATATTATATTCATTATATTTAGAAGAGATTTTTTGCAGAGAATTCGGTATTAAATGGTTGATAAGACTGATGTTATATTTAAATATTGACCAGAGAAATATTTTCTTATTTTATACAATCAAAATCTTTCATAAATCGAAACTGGGAGCTAATCATAACATTAGAGCTAATATAAATATTGGGAGAGTTCTATTACACACAAAGACAGAGAAGTACCTTTGAATCTCTTCAACTTTCAAACTGTTAATATTGGCTGAATTGTGGTCCTTTGAACAATCTAGTTCATAATTCTCCTATTACGTCATAATTTTTTTCCTTTTTGTCTTAAACTATTATAAGCTTGACTAAAACTAATTTTTATAACTCTAATGAAAATAACGATAGCTTAAGAAAAAGAGAATATTAGTTAGTTGACAAAATAAATCAAACTTATCCATTCAGGGGCCGTAAATTAATTGGCAAGAATATGCTAATATGGAAGGTCCTTCACTAGTGAGGTGTAATTCAGATTTTATCCCATAGAAAAGAGAACTAATTCCCATATAATCGCACACTCTTCTCTAAGGGGTTATTGCTTGTTATACTGCAGAAGTAAAATTTTTTTCTAATTTTACCTGTTCTTTCTCTTTAGGTGGCACGTTCGATTGGAGACATTTTGAGAATAATTCTAACATTCACGCGACCATTCTCTGACAAAATTCTTTCGATTTTGTACCGAATTTTCATGGGACCTACAAAGCCACTACCTCCCATACGCAATCCTTTATTACTTTCCACAGCTTCCAAACTTGCTGAGAAAATTCGAACGCGGCAGGTAAAAATGATTGTTTTTTAATTTTGTCCTTTTGTATAAAAATACATTGTTTACCTTCGACGGCTATGGTTTAACATTAATTTTTGAAAAAAGAAAAAAAAATGCAATATCAAAGACATATTCGCCAAATATTAAAGCTAAGAAAAATTCAGTGTTCATATTTTATAATAGAAAATAAACAACTATTTTTTTAAAAAAAAAAAACATGTTTTTTAAAACCATGTTTTTCAAGTGAATTTAAAATGAGAAAACAAATTGATTTAATTATTGTAATAATATCTGAAATATCGAAAAGAAGAAACGACACAAAAGAAAATGAAGAAACAAAAAACATTGGAGAGCCATTTTCGCTATTAACATAAAACAATACCAGAAATTTCTTTGCCTTTTTAAAAAATTACTATACATTTTGTGCCAGTGGTCTTTGTAGGTTTTTCTGAGAAGTACCTATTTTGTGAAAATTTTGACCCAATTTGTGAAAATTAAAAATTATATTAAAAAATCATCACAAAAATATGGATTTATCGTTTCTTATTGGATACAAAAATAAAATTTTAAGAAAAAGTATTTTGTGAAGGTACCGGTAAACGGTAGTAAATTTGGCCTGGACAGACCACTTGTCGTATGTTGATATTTGTTGCCTTTCTTTACACTTTTCTAAAAAACTTCATTATTATATAATTTTAACATTAAACAAAGTGACTAAACATATAGTACATTTTTTGTTTTATTGGAATTGATCAGCCGAATATTATGTATACTCCCAGAGAGGGAAGAAAACCGATGGGAGAAAATCCACCAAATTTAAAATACAAAAAATGGTTGATCAAAATAATAGAAACACTTCCGTACTATCGCTAAATAAACAATTCAACAACAAATATTTTCGAAGATTTTACATGGCAAAACTGTTGACGAAATTTGAAAGATCGTGCGTGAAGCTTTTAAAAATGTCATTTTTACTCATGCAAAGATCGGATCAATCAAAATGTGCGATGGTATACAATAACTTTTTTCAAGTTCATACCAGCAATTTTGAAATTATTGTGTAGGATGATTTTTTTTAATTGTATTGATATTAATAAAGGAAATCAGTTTTTAACAAATTTTTCAACGTTAAAATAGACACCAATTTTAAAAGTTTCAAGCTTGATCTTTAGATTGTGGGCACGATTGTGCCTACAGTTTTGCCATGGAAAATCTTCCAAGACATTTATTACCGAAAGAAAAACTGTTGACATAAAGTTAGTATAAAAATGTTGTCGCCCTAACTAGATCTCGGGGGTTTAAATAAAGAAATGCTTAGTGCCAAATATTTTTATTAATTACAAACAGCACACGGACAAGCATAAATTTGAATAATTATGAGAAGGAGAAGAAAAGGTCCATTCTGTTCAAGGTCTGAGCATCTACTGCCTGTTCAAATGGCGCAGAGGTTGCTTGGCGATGTGGTTGCCACAATGTTCCATTATTTTTCAATTTTACTATTACTATATCATGATATTAATCATCCTATAGTGACAACAACATTAGCCAACTGCCTTTCTTGCCTTTAACGCCATTTGTCTCAGTTGTCTACGGCCACACGTATCAGATGAAGAAACGGAACGTCCACTGGTCTGGACAGGGGTGCCACGGACGACTAAAAATTTAAAAAGTGGTATGAACTCAATTCAATTTTATTTATTCAGAATCTTTTTAAATGTTCAATTGTGACTACAACTATGACTTCCATTTCAAATTATTCATAGTTCAATCAAAAAGATTCTTCACAAATGTTTTTAATTTTTCAATCGCCACATTTTTTATTTTCAGTCGCCTTTTTTCACCGCCCACCCTACGTGGATAGTCCCTCCGCGCCATCTCATAAAAAGGCAATTCAATCCAAATTCCTATAAATTTTCATTAATAGCGGGATTCACGGATACATTAATACTTTCAGTAGCATATAAATTGTAAAACAATTCTATCTCATTTTTAAGGAGGGAGTTTATTAATTAATTAATAAATTAAAGCTTTAATTTCGAATTCCTGATTTATAAATCACAAGCATGACAAGTGTTATGGTATTGACCTACAGTCAAGAGGCAAACGCACACATTGTGTTGTTTTGGAAAAGGGGAAAAACTGGTAAGTAGAATCAATTCATTTCCCATCATATTTCTGATAAGAGTAAAATATTTTCAAAGGCATGAAACAATTTTGCATTTATGGTATATTAATTAATAAGATAATAATTTTGCATACATGGCAAATTAATTAATTAATAAGATCTTTTTTACTCCTTACGAAATTAAATGTTTTTGCTCCCATTTTTTTTTTCCTTGGATAAGGATCCCTGAGAGAGTTTTTCTCGTGACGGTAAGTTAGTACACAAACCTGAAAAAGTATAGTTTAGGTTTAAAGTTTTAATAAAGTTTTTCAATGCAGGTAAAATGTGAGGATGTAATGAAAGCTTACGTAGAGAGATCCCGGGAGGTACATCCTTTTATTAATGCAGCTTGTGATGAGAGATACGAAGATGCACTGAAAGATGCAAGAAATATCGATATGTTTTTGGATAAAAATGAAAAGCTTCTGGATGATATTAAGAGAGATACACCACTACTCGGAGTACCTTTTACGTGCAAAGAGGCTATAGGAGTCAAAGGTACCTTAAGCATATATATATATATATATATATATATATATATATATATATATATATATATATATAAAATTTAAGCTTTAATTTAATCGCTATAATATTAATGATGATTATAGATGATTTTTATTATTTTCTGTTAAAAAAAAGTAGACTTAAATGTTACATTTTCTATAATACAGTTTTATTGGCTTCCTATGTAATTAATACATATTTTTTATTTGTACTTCATTATAAAACAAAATATTTTTATACATTCATTTTGCTAAAATATGTATTAATTAGTAAACATACTTTAAAATATGTAGCAAATGATAAGAAGCAATGAAAATGATTAGAATACGTAAAATAAACTTGATTTTAAAAATAAATCTTTAAAATTTTGTTTTATTGTGAAGATCTTTTTTTTTTTTAATATTTAGGAATGGCCCAAACTTGTGGCTATTATAAATCGAAAAATGCAGTTGCTGTACAAGATGCCGATACTACAGCACTATATAGAAAAGCTGGAGCAATACCTGTGACTGTTACAAACGTTCCAGAAACGTTATTGTGGTGGGAGAGTGCAAACCTTGTCTTTGGCATGTCTAAAAATCCATATGATAACACAAGAACAGTTGGAGGAAGTTCAGGTAGTAATCCATATTTCTTTTGCAAAACTCGTTTTACTTAATTCATATGATAACTTAACTTTCATATGATTCATATGATTCACTTAATTCATATGATAACTTAACTTACATATGATTTACTTAATTCATATGAAAATAATTCCATAATTTTTATTGTAAACCTTATTACACGGAATCCTTACAATAGCATAAGGAAACAAAATGAGGAAGTTTGAGTAATATATATAAATGTTCCGTTTCCAAGAAGGACGCACAATGATGGTAAGATACTCAAAATGTCTATCTTTTTTAGTTTCTAGTATATATAAAACTTAAGCATTATTTGAAAGCTTTAACGAAGCTCATAAAGACAACGAAATCGAAATATCGTCTTTAACGTCTAGTTGGAAATATTCTGCTGTATGATGATGCTAGATTGGAAACAGCAAATATAGCCCAATGAACTTCGGCAGAAACTCAAACGGTGATCTTAAGCCCTATAGTCCAGATCTATTTTGATGTGCCTTACATTTTCCATCACGTCAAAAAAGGACTACGGGTTTCAAACAAACGAAGAAATCAAGATGTGGATGCGCAGCTTATCCAAACTATAGTCAATGGTTTTTGCGAGCATGACATTGTGCGACTATTAACACAATGGGGCAAGTGTCTGAACCATAGCTGCCGAATCTTTTGATTGATTTTCTTGAGATTCTCTTGAGATTTTCTTTTTGTGCCTAAAGTTGTAATAAAATATATGCCTTATATATTTTATTTAACAAAGTCGGATTACTTTGGCTGCCCTTACTCATAAATATTATAAATAAATGCATCCAAATCCCTATCCAATTTTAAGAAATTATAATTTTTTGAGAAGGTAAAACGATTCCAGCTTCAAATTGCAAATTCAATTGCTACATCGCTACCAATAGAAAGTACCTTAAACAAGCGTGAAAAATGGCAACAATGCGAAAACAATTAAGACAATACTTTTCGGTTAGGTTAAATAAATTGTTTGAAACAGCGACTGACGCACACACACATAAGCTATTTACTGACCATACCAAATATATTATAATTTTTCAGGTGGTGAAGCAGCTATAATAACATCTGCTGCAGCTGTTATTGGTATTGGAAACGACATGGCTGGTAGCATAAGAATGCCATCATCCTTTTGTGGAATTTTTGGGCATAAGCCTTCCCGAAGTGAGTATCTTACTAATATGAACTTAAGTTTCAACTTAAAAATTAGTTTAAACTAATTGGATACCAACAAATTACGTCATCTTTATTAAATCGTGACATTTGTCGATTCAGAAGCCAATCAGGTTCGACACACGCGCATGACGTCGCTTACAGGCATCCAATTAAATCTGATTTAAATCACCTGATCAGGCATAAGGTGATTCAATTCATATTATATCAGATCAATCACTTCACTTTTTCTCGAGTTGCAAGTACCCAATTATTATAAAAAGTTTATCTCTTTTAAAGTGTATTCCAAATATTTTTACTTCAGTTAGCGCCATCGTAATTTGGTTGTGTATAAAAAAGCCGACGAAAGCAGATCGATTGGCCATAAAAATTTCCCATTAAAATACGTTGTTTCCAATTGAAGTTATCAAAACGCAACTGAATCAAATCTGTAAGCAATAGTTTTCAGATAAATGTGGGTAAAGTTTATTGACATGAAAAGGATCCTTTTGCGGTTTAAGCCTATTAGATTTATGAAGTTAGTTCTTTAATGATAGTTTTAGGGACATAATTCACTATTGCTCTTAATATAATAAGTGTTTCTGAACTCTACATACAAACTTGGAAGGAAGAGAGCACATCCTAAAAATTGATAACTACTTCAATGCACGCCACTAGAGGAGCTATCCTGTTGTAGACGAGCTGCTCATGCGTACTTGAACATGTACTTCTATTTATATAAATTATCTTAATTTTCTATTTTCTAAAATTTATGTCAAACCCTACAAATTAGCCTCTACAAAAACCCTAGTATAGAGCGTTCGCCTTCCAATGAGGTGAACCGGGTTCAAATCCCAGCAAAGGCTGGTCGATACGAAATCCGCACCCAGCTCACACCGACCACAGTTTTAAAGTAAAATATCTTCAGTGGTGGACGGATGGTGAGTTAGAGTCCCCTTACAGTCAGGCGGCTAACTCATGTAACGCAAATGCGGATTAGTTCCATTAAAAAGTCCTCCACGAAGGCAAATTTCCTCCAATACTTGATCCAGGAGTTCCCTTGTTTTCCGGATCGGGTTCAAAATTACAAGGCTACGGAAATGAACATCAGTAATCGTTAACCCAAAATTGGATCTGCTGTTCAACGACTGTTATAAAACGTAAAATAAAATAAATCGATCCAAAAGTAACTGTTTGGTCATAATTTAATGAATTAGTGATCAACTGAGTGAGCCCATTAGCAAGATCATCTCTAAATCATTGCAAATTAGCACAATGTTTTAGCAAATGTACATCATTAGAGTAGATTCATTAACTAGTAATCATATGTTTATGTGAATTTAACATATTCACAATATATATAATTATCCACAATAAACATAGGATCAGTTACAAGCCAAGCATGTTCCGCACTGTTCTGACAATGCAGTTCGAAAACTAACTGAAAAGTTTAATCGGTTTTCTTCTTAAGTGAAGAGTAGGGATATTCTTTCTTTCCCTTTTTGTTATAAGTAAATGATTCTATGCTGAATTCAAATGTTTTGAAAACGAACGTTTCCTTTTAATACAAAATATTTTCCGCCGTTGCACCGATAATATTTTTGCCACTTTTTATATCAAAATGAAAATTCTTATAAAATATACATTCAGAAATTGAGAATTCAATTTGTGTATTTAAAGTAGAATGATCAAACCACATCCAGTAGAAATGTTCCCCAAATTTGTAAAAATCATGAATTGTAAACTATTCTGTAAGATTTTAACTGTTTTCATTGTAGTTTAATTTTTTCGAAGAAATATTTAAAATAATGATAAAAGAATTATTATAAAGAAAAGATTAACGGTGTCACGTGAAAATTACTGATTCAATAAATAGAAAAATCAACAGTAAAACGATTAACAAACGTTTACCTTTAAACGATAAACTTCTCAAAAGTTGAAAAAATTTGGAGTGATCTCCAAAAGCTCCGTGTCACGAAACAGACCCATTCTTTGTCCAAATTTCAAAATATATTTTTCAAACACAATACATACTTCATTTAGCTTCTACAGCAACACAAATAAATTGAGCCGTGGAGGCTCAAGGGATATAGCCCATTCTCTTAATGAGGTGATCCAGGTTCAAATTCCAGCGAGGGCAGGACTCGCACAAATCACAATGCTAACATAAAATATCCTCAGTTGTAGGTGGATCATGTGTTAGAGTCCCCTTGCCATCAGGCAAACCGTGGGGTTTTTAGTGGTTTTCCTCTCTATGTAACGCAAATGCGGGTTAGTTCCATCAAAGAGTCCTCCATGAAGACCAATTTCTCCCAATACTTGATCCAATATTTCCCTTTTCTTCTGAATTAGGTTCAAAATTACAAGGCTACCGAATTGAACATTTGTAGTCTTAAACTCAAATTGGGTCAGCTGTTCAACCACGATTATAGAATAGAATAAAACAATACGAAGTTGGCATGAAGTTTAGATGTTTTGTAAGCTTTCTCAATTGATTGATTGCAACGTAATATTTCAATGATTTGGTTGAATAGATTACATATCAAACGGTGGCTGCTACCCGGAAGATGCAGAAGAAGACGCCTTATTGGATGATTTCATTAGCACAGGACCAATGTGTCGATACGCCAAAGATTTGCCCTTATTGCTGCGAATTTTATCTGACAACAACAATAAAGTGCCACTGGACAAAAGAGTACGTATCTTTCAGAATTCTATAAAAATTTTAGATATCATATTATTAGTGAACAAGGTTTTCTGTAATATGACGAAAATTGACATCGAAAAAGTATGGAAAATAGGGGCACGAAATAATATAAGAGGTGAAAAACGAAAACGTTTTCGAATTCTTTCGAATTACTACTGAGAAGAACGAAATTAAACATCAAAGTTTGAAGTTGTTTTCAATAAAGTCTTTTTTTAGTTTCTACGGCAACTAAATGGGTTTTGGCGTTTTGAATCTCGCCTTTCTCGCTAATGCTTCGTCAGGTTTAGATAAAATTTTTATTTGAACACAAATTTGAGATTAACATTTTCTAAACTGCGCTATTTCTTCACTGATCATTTATTTCTTTTTCTCGTGGTTTATAAAAATTTATATAAAGTTTTATTATTACCGAAGAATCAGCATAATTTAAGATACTAATGCCTTTTGCAATAAGCATAGATGGTAGTATTTTATGTTATTGTTCCTAATGTTGAATGAACTTAAAATGATATTGACACAAAATAGGGGCCTAGCTGACAAAGAAAAACCTTAATTGTAGATACATGTTTGATTTTATTATTTAAATAAAACATGCTCGCTGTTTTGTTGCATATTCATATGCACATTTAACTGTCCTTTAGAGTTAAATAATTAGCTAAAACATGCATATTATTTCCTAACATATCCCTTTGTTACATAAAAACTGTTCACATATTATCGCCACTAACATAAAATTTATGACAAAAATTAGATTCTCTAATTAAGAGATCGTAAAGGATTACTTAATAAAAAATCATTATCAATTTCTGACGAATAATTGTCAAGGTCAAGCATTGTAACTAAACTAAAAGTTTACGGATTTTGAGGAAAGAAAAATTAATTAAGGAATCTATGTGACTTAGCGAGGTTAAGAAAAGGTAAACACATGGATGCACCCGCTTTATCAGCTAATCTAAAATTATTATTAGCTCAGATAATAATTTACTCTTTTATTGAAAATAAATTGTGCACAAGTATTTCTGAAGTAATCGGCAAGTAAATTATTTTATAAAAATAATATTTGTTTTATATTTGTATAATAGTATTTATATTTAAAGGTGAATTTTCGGAATGTAAAAATTTATTACATGGACGAAATTCCTGGGAAACTTAATTGCTCAACACCAGATGCTAAAAATAAAATTCATCAGGTTGGTAAAATGTTTCTCTGAAATTTTTATTATTTAAGATAAAGTTTCATTTTTCGCATATTGTTTTAATTTTGTATTCAACTATCTAAAAAAAAATACTCACATTTTATAGTATATTTTTTGTTTTAATAAAAATGTTTAAAAGATACATAATACACAACATTTAATTTCTTACTTATGTTGAAGGAATAGTTTTATTTTATGTTAATTTTATGTCAATATATATGTTTAAATGATGCATAATTAATCTTTAATAGTTTATGACCTTCTCTATTATTTAATAAATCTGTATTCTTGATCCCTGTTTTCTAACTCCACATGAGTTATCACGAAAATCCAATGATTTAAAACATTTCTCACACATCAGCATCCTGGATCATACTGATAAATACGTTTGACTGACCACAGCTACAATATTTACTTTTTGCACTCCCAGTGCTCTAAAATGCTGTTTGAACTAATAGAAGCAATTAAATCTTTTAAAATACATAAGACAGTATTTTTATATACTTTTTTAAATTCTTAAAATAATGTGTTTGTTAATTATTTAGGCATTAAAAGTTTAATTATAGAGGGATGGCTGTTGATGGTGCCTCATACGCGACCTCGGACTGCAAAGGGTTCATGTGAACTATTCTTCCGTGGTGAAACATTACATATCTTGATATATATGTTATTTTATAACCGTCGTTGAACAGCCGACCCAATTTCATGGGTTTACGACTACTAATGTTCAACTCCGTAGCCTTGTAATTTTGAACCAATCCAGAAGACAAGGAAACTCCTGGATCAGTACCCCCAGAGGTATTGATTTGTTATGGGAACATGGAGGACTTTGAGACTCGACAGATTTAACGTGCATCAGTCACCATTTACTACACGGGGAGTCTTCGGCCAGCGAGGATCAAACCAACGACCTCTTGTACATGGGCCCAGCGCCCTACCGACCAGGCTATCCCGGCCCCTATATATATGCTATGCCGAAATTGGTAGTTGTTGACTTTTACCAGTGAATGTTGACAATCACATAGTCACTTAGAAATATAAACTAGGTCTAGTTATGTGCCACTGCCCGGTATACATTAGCCCGGTATGCCCTACATCATTGTTTTTGTAAGGTCAAATGCTATTGCCCAGTATTCTTTTAACCGGTACTCCAAAAACTGATGTCCTCCCAAAATATCCTCAGTAGACGTTAAAATATCGAATAAATATAATAATATCAACGAATAAATTAATTTAAAATCGGATATGACAGTATTTCGGACATTCACCAAAGCGACTGTGTGATTCTTACCCGTAAAAGTCGACATTCTCTTGATTTTGGTCATTCACGGTAACATATGCACTGCTTGAAGACTAAATTTACAGCGAGAATGGTATATATTTCAGTATGAAGAGATCACATGAATCCATTTCTGTTTATTGACGTACATAATGTGGTAGCTAATGATAGAAATTATCCATTTTGTTTAAGCACATAAGTCTTCCACTTCTTTCCCGATAAGGACAGATCGCATGTCACTATCAAATATTGTATTTTCGACTCATGTTCAAACAAGAATGATTTAAGGAGCCAAGTATTTTACCTTTTTTTTTTCTTGGGATTTTTTTCCATCGCTACAAAGGGTAGCGCTCTTAGGGCGAATTTTCCGGTGGAGATAATGTAATGACATCCTAAAAATATTTTTGTAACCGAATCCCGAAATTACAAGGAGTGAGATACTTGATCACAATACTTGATCCAGGAGTTCCCTTGTCTTCTGGATTGGGTTCAAAATTACAAGGCTACGGAGTCGAAGGTTAGTAGTCGCAAATCCAAAAATTGGATCGACTGTTCAACGACGGTAATAAAATAAAATAAAGTGGAGTGAGATGAGTTCTTATAAGGTGGCTTTTAATTAGATTGAGTGCTCATTTCATAGCGGCCAAACTATCCCTTTTAATTATTAATACTCATTATACTTTTCAGATGTAAGGTACCTTTTTGGATATTTCAACAAACACATGGTACCCATAACCTGGGAAAATTAACAAATAGTAAAGGACTTTAAAATTTTGACGGTTTAAAATTTTAGAAACTTAACTTACAATTATTTTTTATAAAATCAGTTTTGAAATTTTTCGCACCACCGATAAACTAAATAGAAATAACTTTAACAGATATAAATACATAATCAAAGTATGTAATTTTTCAAAATTTTATTACCACTTTAAAACAATTTCCAGGCCGTTCTTGATAAGAATCAGATATCAAATCTAGTGAGGTTATTGGTTAGCACTTTTAACATTTTTTATCGAACGCTTCGTCTTTGGTTTTATTGCTTTTGGTTATATTTTTCTTGAAGCTACTTTCTGCTAAATGTTACGTTTTCGATTAAGTATTCGTGACTGTGTTAAAAAAAAAGTTTATCAAAAAATTCCTATATTCATGAAACGATTAATGAACCATTGTAATTTCATGTAACGGACTAATTTGCGAGGCTAGTTTCAAAGCTCTGTGTTCAAGATTTGTTTATATTGACAGTACTAAGAACTTTTTTTTGTTTTTTTTTTCTCTCTCATTTTAAGCATAATGTGATAACTGTCAATTAACTTTAACAGTCAACTTCTTTTTTAAATTCCAGGCTGTGAAATACTTCGAAACTACGTACGGCGTCACACCAAAACGCTTAGAAATGGATGAACTAGAGTATGCATTTCCCATGTGGGAGTGTAAATTACTAGAAAGAGGTATGAGTGCAGTCAAAGACATCCTCGCTGGTAAAGACGGCAAAATCAATCTGTGGTTAGAGCTGCTTAAAAGTATATTTCGAATGTCAAACCACACATTGCCATCAATTTACTTGGCTATGATTGACAGAAGAAGTAAAGACAAATTCTATCATTTTTGTCTCCAGCAATACCAAAGTATGGAGAAGAAGTTTCTTGAAATCTTTAAGGAAGATGCCATTTTCTTGATACCGACTCATCCCGAGACTCCTCCCCATTACCTAATGACCATCCCAAAGTATCCAAACATAGCGTACACGTGTATATTCAGTATTTTAGGGTTTGCGTCCACTCAGATACCAGCAGGGTTGAGTCATGGATTACCGTTTGGTATTCAGGCCATAAGTGGATATTATAAAGATCACCTTACATTAGCGACGGCGATCGAATTAGAAGAGGTTTTCGGTGGTTGGATAAGTCCCTCTCCTGTAATTCTTGCAAAAGAGAAACTAAGAAATTGACTTTTCATTTCATAGCACTGTATGTACTGCGCATTTGAGCGTTTTGCTCTTTTGTATAAACAATAGGGGATTGATTCATATGTCAAACCCGAAAGAGTCTATCAAGTAACATTTTTATTGGTGAGAAGTCACAATGTTTCTAATGAATTCACTTTAGATTTACTTTATATACTATTAGATCTAAATTGCATCTAGACCAGACGTCCTTAATTTTTTTTCAGCTATGAAATCCTAAATAATCCACCTTTTTTTCGCAAAACTCCGACTTTCTAAAATAAGTATACACAGACAAATGTGAACGTTATAATATAATAAAAGAATACTTTAATTTGAAAATATATGATTTTCACAGAAATTAAAGCTAAAAAAACTGTTATAAGCGTTGATAATAATTTTTAGAAACATATTTCTTTATAGGCAAATTTAGCTATTTAATTTTGATTGTAAGAACGCAGCGGGAAATAGTAATGCAATTTTATATGTCTACTAGGGGGCTAAGCCCCCTGTTCGCTGCCGCTCACCAGCCCCGATGATTTGCTTCGCAATAATTGTCTTTTCTTGGCAGAAAACAGTTTTTTTACATAAGTTAAAATAACTCACTTAACATATATGTACTAAAAGGAATTCTGTTTGCTTACTCTTGTGCCTCTACTTCCCACGTCCAAATATTACTATTTATTAGTATTATAAACATTTGGATCTCTAGGTGAACGGAAGTGATTTTTCGAAGTAATCATTTTTTAAAATAACATTTATATTCTTATAACATTATACTGTTCAAACAAATTTGATGAGTTCACAACCATAATTTAATATTCTCGCTAATATTAGCAGTACTGGAAAATAAGTTCAAATTAGGGATACAAAAATTTCTAAAGAAAAACAATACCTTTAAGACTATTGTTAATTTTATGCTGATGACAACCAAAACAATATGGAAATGAATGAGGGTAAACTGGATCCTACCACGTGATTTTCCGGCCAATAAAAATGCGCGACAACAATGGAAAACTGCGACACCATCATTAGATTTTTATATATAGTAAGATATGATATAAAATCATAATGGTCTGATACCGTTTTCCATTGTTGTCGGCGAATTTTTATTGGCCGGAAAATCACGTGGTAGGATCCAGTTTTCCCTCATTCATTTCCATATTGTTTTGGTTGTCATCAGCATAAAATTAACAATAGTCTTAAAGGTATTGTTTTTCCTTAAATACTTTTGTATCCCTTATTTAAACTTATATTCCAGTACTGCTATCATTAGCGAGAATATTAAATTATGGTTGTGAACTCATCAAATTTGTTTGAACAATATAATGTTATAAGAATATAAATGTCATTTTAAAAAATGATTACTTCGAAAAATCACTTCCGTTCACCAAGAGATCCAAATGATTATAATACAAATAAATAGTAATATTTGGACGTGGGAAGTAGAGGCACAAGAGTAAGCAAACAGAATTCCTTTTAGTACATATATGTTAAGTGAATAATTTTAACTTATGTCGAAAAACTGTTTTCTGCCAAGAAAAAAAACAATTATTGCGAAGCAATCATCGGGGTTGGTGAGTGGTAGCGAACAGGAGGCTTAGCCCCCTAGTAATTTATATAAGAAAATAATCTTTTAATTGCCATCTTGACTTTTTATGGCTCATTGTGAAAAAGCGATTTCACATGGTTAGGCATAATTACTTCATCTTTCGAGTTGCAAGTACCCAATTATAGAAAATCACAAAACACGACATTTTAAAAGGTTTCCAAAGCTGCCTAATAAATTAAAATTGTGTAGAAACATAAGTAGAATTACATAAAATATCCACTGATGTTTCTACACTATAAAATTGTGTAGAAACATCAGTATAGAATTACATAAAATATCCACTGATGTTTCTACACTATAAAATTGTGTAGAAACATCAGTAAAATTACATAAAAAATCCACTGATGTTTCTACACTATAAAATTGTGTGGAAACATCAGTAGAATTACATAAAATATCCAGTGTTAAAAATAATTTTATAAAAAGATACGACCCAAAAAAGTTCCACAATTACAACCAACAAAAATTTGGTGAGTGTTCCCACCACGTCACTTAAGACTATCAATGTGGTTACTACGTAAAGTTCTTTCATTATAATAAGAGGTAAAAAATTCATTCTTAGGATTTTTTTCAGCGAAAAAAAAATAATAAATAAATAAAAAGAAAAGAAAAAAATAATAAGTGTTTTTATTTGTATACTTCTGCATTGTCATTGCTTTTATGTAACTTTAAATGTTTTAATGTTTTTGTTATTTGTTATCTTTTCTAACTTTCTTTATGTTCATTGAAAATAAAAAAATCTTTATATTTTACTCTTCTTATTTTTGAAATGGTACCAAATATCATTGTGTTAACTCTAGCAGTAAAAAACATGGCAATAAAATTATAAAAATGAAACATTTAACTAAGCAAACCATTCTTACCCAAAGTATAAAAATTAACAAATTAAATAAATTGATACTCAGATTGAGAATTCGTGAGTTGCATTAACTTAATGGGTGCATTCTAAAAAAAATTAAATAACCATCAGGCTTAAAAGAAAATATATCACCTATTTCTAGCATCATGTTTACATCAATACAAAGAATTTGTTTGGTAAATAAAGAGTTCCTTAACTTAAATATTTCTGTTTTATCCATCATCGTATTTTAGATAGTAAATGGATAGAATAAAAATAAAATACAAATATGTTTTAAAGACAGAATATGTTCATTCAAACTATTTATGCCCAAAAGGCAATGCATTTACGTATCGTATTTCTATGTAAACTGTGGCCATTCTTATTTACTTCATTTTTTTATTTTGAAACATGATTTATTGCATGGAACAATAAGGCATTTCAATTGGAGATATTCGTATATGTTTTATAAGGTAGTTTCTTTCATTTTTTTGCTGTTTATTATGTTTGAAATACGTTACCTTTTTTTCTTTTTTGAGGTTGTATATGTAAGTGAAAGTGCATTTACTGCAAGCTACTTTTAGCATAAAAATTTCACAATTTGAGAGAAAAATAAAGAAGCGCGAGTTTCAATCTTTTATTCATTGTTTGTATTATTGTAAGTTTAAAACAGATGCAACAGACCTGACAACCATCATTCTTTTTGAAGATGATTTTTAACAATTCGGTGAAACAATGTAACTACAATTGTAGGCAAAAAAAATTCTTTTTCAAATAAGATCAGAGCTTAAACACACTTTCTTGCCCATATCATGCATTTATATTCATGTTAAAGTTTCTACTTATATAAACAGTCGCCAGAAAGAGATGAGTCTTGAAATGACGTTTGTATATATGGTCAGATCTTTTTGGTCTAGCTGGGCTCCCGAGGCCAATAATGGCCCTTTTCCCATTCATCTTGTAATGAGACTAAAGCAAAAACAATAGACATATTACATAAAATGCAACAAATAATGGCACATGTTAAGGGAGAGAAAAAAGAATTGCATTTTGCAATGGTAATAAGTAACAAATAACTGAATGTATATAGAAAAGTTCAAGACATATTTACAAGTAGGGAAACGAAAATTACACGAAGGAAAAATATTTACCAAAAACTGGAAGAATTAACAAATATTTATAATGAATAACGTTAAGATCATGAAAAACTTCATTAACAAAAAAGTGTACCTCTGTTAAAGTAGAAATCCGACTGTCCTGGTTTTTACCACTCGTGTCGGGTTGCTCTCTACACTAAAAATTACTCGGATTAATCTCGTCCTGATCAGACCCACAGGGGGTTGCTCTTTCACAGGCAATCTGTTTGTTTTTACTCAGTGCATGTTTTTAAGTGTGACATCAGAAGTGAAAAAGTGAGCCAAAGGTCTGATATTAGCATCTTCAATGACGTCTGTGTATATAAACAGTCGCATAAAGTATTTAAAAAACTATTAGTTATCAACTTGTAAGTAGATATGTGTAGTGTAGTGGTGCCAAAATAATTAAAATAAAAATTTTAATTTTTTTAAAAATTTATAAATTTTATAAGAAGGCATAAATTTTGCTACCACTTAAATTATAAACATTAAACATTCCGAAAAATCCTTAAAAGTTGAGAACTAATAAGGTTTTCAATATTTTATATCTACCTTTTTTTATTGCATACCTGCAACTCTTTCAGATTTTCCGGAATAGTTGGCAGGTCTGGACTCCGGCCTCATTTATGTATTTAATGTGGAAGCAAAATTTTTGCATTCATGTTGATTAATTATGATTAATTATGATCATGTTGATTAATTATTGCATTCATGTTGATTTGATTAATTATACTTTTTACTACCACTGCATTTGAATAGTTTAACAATATGTTATGGAACAAGTTAGTTATCTTAATGCTTTTTAAGTGATGGAGAAAGGTGAATTAAGTATTTGCCCTACATTATCAGTTCATTAATTATTTTACTACCATTGAGAAGAAGTTTTTGTGAACCATGCGAAAAATGACAGTCATGTAATTGAAAGTTTTTTAGCGCTGTTTTTCGAAGCTCTGTCATCAAGGAAAATAGAAAAAACATAATTTAAGAGCCTTTACACTTAAAGCAATGCTATGATTTTAAAATTATCAAAATCACTGCCTTATTCTAAGTTTTTGCAAGTTTTTAGGAGTCTAAGTAATGCAGCATCAGAGTAAGTTTTTCAATATTAAAAAATTAGACCATAAACGCTTTTCATTTACATGAAACTGTGGCTTTTTTTTTCCATATTGACGTTTTCACAATTTTCAAAAAAAGTGTACACAGCGCAGGGTTTAGATAGGCTAAACTTGTCCTAACAGTCGTGAGTAACAGTTGCAAACTCACAGCAGTTATAAAAATAGCATATTATTCGCAAAAATGCATCATTTCATATTACGACATGTCTTTCGAGAATCAGCCTTTAAAAAAATACTATAAATCATTCCCTATTAAACTTTGTTTCTCGTCGCAGCAACTTGACTAAAAAAAGTTACAAAGTCCATCAACAGATGGCACTACCAACTGTTAAATTTATAAAGCAATGCTTTCTGCAGTATGCACCATGCCGCACTGTTTTAGTTGAAATTTAAGCACGAATGCTGTTCATTTTTCCTTAGACTGCATGACATTGTTAATGAAAATGATATTTGTTTTCAGAACATTGTTATGCATTTTTTCTCCGTTAGCACTCTGCAGCACCGTTTGCTGAATGTAATAATTGAAGTCGGAAATGTCATTACGTTGCTAATAATGTACTCAAATAAGACAGCGTATACTAATAACAATTTTCGAAAACATTTCCTTCATAACAAAATGAACTCTTATGTGTTTGTATTCACAAGAATTAGTGTTAAGTTTGTTCTTCATTCACATTCAAAAATGAGTGTTATTTTTATCCTTAGAATGCTCAGCGTTGGACAGCTGTTTTCAAAATACTGTTATGTAATTCTTCTCGGATAGCAGCGCCAGTCATTGAATGAAGTAATCTAACGCACCATCAAACTGTTCCTTAATTAACTCAAATACAAGACACCAATAATAATTCATGAAAACATTTTATTTATAATTAAAGAGAAAAGAAAAAAGAAATTTTGACTTTTGTATACATTGTAATAAAATGAACTGTATAAACATATATATTTTATTAGATCATTTTGACAACGTAGCACGTACTGTGTGTGACATAAGATATGAATAGCAATTAAATCTTTGAAGAAAACAATAAAAAATAATTATGGTAATCACATTAATATGTGTTATTTGCATGAGAACGAGTCAATTTTAAAGAACACGAAACTTTCTTCCATAGTTGAAATGTATGACTTACAGTATTTTTTATAGAGAGTTTGGTGGAATTTTTGATAAGATTAATTTATGAATCTTTTTAATTGAAAACTTATGATTGCTCATTAAATACATAATTTTTCATTATTCGTAACCTAGTTGACAAACGAGGTCAAGGTCTGATTTAATATTTAGCGTTTACGCGATTTTAAAATTAAAATTCATGATGTTTACTCACTTAAATTTAAAAGTTCTAGGCAATTATAATTCATTAGTTGAATATTAAAATGTTTTAGGTTAGGTAGCATGTTCTGCAATATTTCACGCGAATTTTTATAATTTTTTAAATACATTCGGCGATATATTTATTTTAAAGAAAATATATCACTGAAAAAATTTCGTCATGCTACTTTCTCAAACGTTAAAACATTCAATTAGTACTATGACAGATTTAAAACCATTTTATTTATTTAATTTCATCACCGGTATCGTTCAGCCACTTTTAGATTAAAAACTAACAATGTGCTACCTTTAATCTTGAACAAACGAAAAGAACTCTTGGATCAAGCTTTGAGACATACTAAACATCATAGACTTATTAGCGTTTCTTGGAAAATAATGCATAAAAGCTCTTAATATCGTCGTATGCCACTAGGTGCGCTTTCATTTAAGGGACTACTTGACGAAGGCATTTTATAGATAATTTAATTTAACTAAATTTTCTTTATTTTTGGTACAATTTATGTTTTATAATGAGTTTTATAATGAGTTTTGTCAGAAAATACGTTCAAATAGGTTTTTTCATAATTTAATGCTTTGGCGACTATCTGAGCTGGCTTCAGTATTCACCATATCCTTAAATTACAATAATAAAGCTACTTCATTTTGAACGCTCTTTCCAGCAATAATTACTGGGAAATACAAAATTAACATAAAATTAAAGTGTTTATATTAAAGTATAAATAAAAATACATTTCCCAATGAGTATGAATAATCAGTCCATTATGTACCATAACATCTCGATCCTTATTGTGTGCCCTACTTACCCTCCAAGTTTGTATACATAGTACTGAATCACATTTTACGTTATACATATTTGATCAACCTAAATAAGAGCTTTTTTTCCTCTAGACTATAATCAATTTTAAAAATTGGAGAAATTCACCCCTCCCAATTATCGCACCCGGTTTGATCAACCCAAATGAATACTTTTTTTACTCTAGACTGTAATTAATTTTAAAAATTGAAGAAATTCGTCGCACCCGGTTTCATCAACCCAAATGAATACTTTTTTTTACTCTAGACTGTAATTAATTTTAAAAATTGAAGAAATTCGTCGCACCCGGTTTGATCAACCCAAATAATTACTTTTTTTACTCTAGACTGAAATAATTTTAAAAATTGGAGAAATTCGTCGCACCCGGTTTGATCAACCCAAATAAATACTTTTTTTACTTTAGACTGTAATTAATTTTAAAAATTGGAGAAATTCGTCGCACCCGGTTTGATCAACCCAAATAAATATTTTTTTACTCTAGACTGTAATTAATTTTAAAAATTGAAGAAATTCGTCGCACCCGGTTTGATCAACCCAAATGAATACTTTTTTTTACAATAAACTATAATTAATTTTAAAAAATTGGAAAAATTCATCCCATCTAATTTTATCAACCAAATTAATGACTTTTTTTTACTCTAGACTATAATAAATTTTAAACATTGTTGAAATTCGTCTCACCTAATTTGAAGAACCAATAATAAGGACTTTTTTATTCTAAACTACAATAAATTTTGAAAATTGGAGAAATTCGTCTCACCTAATTTGATCAATCAGTAGGGGAGAGTGGGGTCAATTGTAACATTTTTTACTTAACTATTTTTAACTAACAAAAAATCCAATATATTATTAGTATTAATTGACAGACGAGTAAAGTAGACTATCCTCTACTAGTAAAAAAAAAAAGAAATATCTTATTTTAAATGTTATTATATTAGTTATTAAAAATTTTTGACAGTCGTGCACTTGTTACAATTGTCCCCACTTACGGGGTCAATTGTAACAGTTCATAAATTCATCTAAAACATAGTTAATTATACATATTATCATAGTTGGGATATATATTTTTTTATTGATCAAAATAGAAGTGATATTTTAAGAGTAAAAATAATAATGATCAGAGACCTAAAGGGTTCAACTTTTAACTTTAAGGGGTTAAAAATTTTAATTCATGCTGTGAAAGGTGACAAATAAAATAATGCACATGCAACATAATATAAATGATATAGGAAACTACTGGTGGTTCTTAAAGAGTTTAGTAATGGTTTGTAAGCATAAGATTATTTATTTTCAGCTGTTACATTCGTCCCTTTACTTATTGTTACAATCGTCCCCAAGACGCCATTTCAGCTTCATTTGTTAAAAACAATGCTAGTTAATTAACAAAACTAATCTTTTTTTTTTGAAATGTGAATTCAAACATATTCCACTTACATATTCAGTTAATAATTTTTATTTGTTTAAACAAAATTACTTTGTTACAATATAATATTGTAATACCAAAAAAAGTACTCACGTAGCGTGAAAATATCTTTTGTGATGTAACTCTTTCAAAAGTACATAAAAGTGGTTGCCAGCAGGGGTGTGCATGTAGATTTATTAAATACACCTTTTGCGCCACCTAGGAACCAAATCTAGAACCCGACACTCGAAATTTTTGCTCTGTTACAATCGTACCCTGTTACAATTGACCCACTCTCCCCTAATGAGGGCTCTTTTACTCTAGACTATAATTAATTTTAAAAATTGGAGAAATTCCCCCTTCCCTTACCTGCTTAATACACTTATCCCATAAAGTTTCGACGTTGTACAGTTTCTAGTTTACGGCGCCCAGTGAAACTTAAAGTTCAATTGAAAATTTCAGGTGCATTTAAAACTTAAAGTGCATTTGAACTTTTAGACAATACAAATAAAATAAAATTTGCATCAGTACACTTTGAATAATAGGTATTATTATATGATAAAATTTTTATAAAAAGCAAAATCAATTCTATCATATATAGAACCCTATTTAAATTCCCACTTTTAATGTTTTAATTTTCAGATTTTCACCGTTCTTTATTATTTTGACTGTTATTTAATAAATTTAATATTATAAAGAGTTTAACAAATGTATAAAGTAAAGTAGTCTCTCTTAGTACTAAAGTAATAAACTTAGAAATTATTTATGAACTTATGAAATTTGGAGCTTCAAATTATTAATGTTGAGAGTCATATTTTGCTTCTGATGGATGAAAACTAATGATGAAACAATTATTATAACAGTCATCTTTCTTTATTAAAATTAATTAGGTACTGTTTTCAAATGATGACGCTAACCTGCTGTCAGATCTTCTAATACCTTCGGAATTTCTAAAGTGAGTACAGAAATTTTTTCTAAGTGGTAGAATGCATATGTGATTCCTAGTTTTAAAAGGCTTAAGTGATGACAAAGTTGAGGGGGAAAATGCAGCTATTTAAAGAGAGCGAAAAAAATTTGAGTCAAGAAATATTTTATAATGCTCAATGTGATGTTTTAATAATGCTTAAATTGAAGTTACATTTTTCTGTAGCCTTGAAAAACCTTTACCACTTTTTAAACTATCCCAGATTGTAGCAATCCTATCTGAATGATTAAGAACATTTATTGCGAAAATTGTTATAATTTATTGTATTTGGCCTAGTGAAATGTCAAGAAGGTAACAGCTACCAAGTATTTTATGTTTGAATATTATATTGAGTTTTTTTTTTTTTTTTATTTCAAGGCGATAAAAATAGTTCATCTCCTATTGCATGCAAATAACTGATTTCTTGAAAATCGACCAAAAAAGAACAGGGTTACAGAGCACGCTGTAAGTCAATTCTTGGAAAATACATATTTCAGTTTAATCAGAATTGTTTTCGTCATAAGAAAGTAGCAAAACGCCAAACGAAAAAAAGCATGCTTATATTTTTCGATTTATTTCTTAGGTTGCTCATGGCCTTCAACTTCTTTTTCCTTTTTTCAGAGGAAACTTAAATGGTTCAAGGAATTCATGTTTAAATAATTAGATATGAAACATAGCTTATATTGTAATTCAGTCAGTTTAAAACTCTCTTTACACATAAATTAAATGCTCATAAAATATTATAAAAGACTATTCCATAAAGCAAGTGTTATTAACCTGGAAGTTTAAACTCTCTATGATCTTTATAGTTGTTATGAAAAGGTTATGTATGCAAGCAGAAGTTTTTTATGTTATTAATTTAACATGCAGGAAATTTATGCAATAATCCCCCCAGATATATATATATATATATATATATATATATATATATATATATATATATATATATATATATATATATATATATATATGTATATGTATATATATGTATATGTATATATATATATATATATATATATATATATATATATATATATATATATATATATATATATATATATATATATATATATATATATATATATATATATATATATATATATATATATATATATGTACAAAAGAATTATAAACAAAATTAAAAGCAAAAAAAATTAATAAGCTTAATTTACTACGCATAAGCTGCAAGTATATAGAACTCATAAAATAAGTTTAAACTAAAGAGAAAACATGAAAAATAATACAATAAAGATTAAGGATACAATAAAGATTAAGGATAAGATAAAGAAAGTTTGTTAGGTTAATGTTTTAATGTGTTATTTTATATATATTTTAAATTTATTTTAAATTTATTTTTTAAATTTATTTTTTAAATTTATTTATTCATTTGCAAGGCTACTTGGTTCTAGCTCTTTTATGGTGAGGCGGCGTTTAAAATGTTAGCACAAATTACCAAAAATTTTGAGGGATTTGGTTTTTAAATTTATACTACTCAATAAAATATTTTACAAAAAGCATAGTAGTTGGCCGGCTTGTACATATATATGTCTTTTTCATGCGTATATATGAAAATATAGCCATAACGAAAAACAACCAAAGATAAATTTATGAGCTGTCAGATTATCTTTGTTTTCAGGTTAAGTTACTGCAATTCATTTCCACCTTATTTATTAGGATGACGGTGATGAAGGAAACAATCGTATTTAAGACAGTTAATCTCAGACATTTTTTATAGTAAATTAACTAAGAGCTTTCTATTTTAATTAACGAAAACATCGAACTAAGGGCGGTTGAATTTTGTTGAACATGTATTTTAATAAAACTCCAATAAATAAATGCAATGCAATGGTTTGGGTAAGTGATTACTTATTTTTTCTATTCGAGAATAAATATCTTAAATAATGGTTTTAAAAAGAATTGATATGGTTTTATTTGTGACCTATTTTAATAAAATAAAAACACCATAATTTCGGAATATACGAAAAAAAAAATTTTTTTCTTTATTGGAGATATGGTTAGAAAAAAAAAATTATTAAAAATTAAGCTTTTTTAAAAAAGCTACGAACAGAAAAAATTCTATGGGAACAAGTGGTTACTTATTTCTTCTATGAGGGAATAAATATTTTCAATAATGGTTTTAAAAAGAATTCATATTGTTTTGTATTTGTGACTTATTTTAATAAAATAAAAACACTACAATTTCGGTGATACCGAAAAAGTAAAAAAATTTCTTTATGGAAGGTATTATTAGAAAAAATAATTCTTAAAAAATTAAGTTTCTTATAAGAAAAAACTATAAGCAGGAAAAATTCTCTAGTAAACATGTTGAATTAAAGTTTTAAATCACTAATATAATATTAATTTAAAATTATCTTTATTTTGGTTCGATAAATACGATAATATTTTATAATTAACTAGCTGTACCCTGCGTGCAATGCAACGCTTTCAGTTTGGGTTTGAATTTTGTATTTAAGTGCGTAAATGAGATTTGCGATTATGATTTGAAATGAGAATTTTATTTAATGGTGAAAAAACCAGTGCTAGTCTCAACAGTTAATTCTCTATGATATCGTTAGTGCATTTTCAAACAGACATGTATGGTGATGCACACTGACCATTAAACATATTTTGGATGATGATCTGAAAAAAGTCTGTATAATGGCGACATCTGGTATTTCTGCTGATATGAGCTGACCAATTTGGCATGATATGATTTTCTCAATAAGCCAAATTATGTGGTAATTCTCTTTTTTTGCCATTCAATGCAATACATCAAGTACCGTGCCAAAAACATAACTTTTCGCAATAAAACCAAGTATAGAGCTTAATATTTGTTTTAACTCACGTGCGGTAATGCATCATGAAGATCCGATGATGTTTGCCTAGGTTGCAAAAGCTCTTTACTTTTAGCTCGACCAGGATTGCATGTGAATGTAATAAATAACTCTGGCTATCCATATGCTCACTGACACTTGTAGCACCGAATGAAGTCATTTGGAAACACGGATGTACCGACATATATTCGCCAAGAAAACTTTCTATTGATTTGCTTGACCCGATAACAACGTTCATAATGGCTCGCCTGGCGACGTAAAGGCTGGTAGTTTCACTTTGCCTCCAGAACAGCATATTCCATCTTTTTCATTCTTAAATTTGAGAGCACTACAAAACATACATAATTGATCCATTTTTCCGATGATGACGCTTGGGCGAAGACTATAGTTGATTGTCGGATCAGAGTGAAATGCACTGAGATTCAAATCAGAGTATTGGCAGCGTCTGAATAGCGAATTGCGTTCCTGATTGAATTTCATTCTTGCATCCCCTTGCTCTGATGTTTCCGACGAACAGGCTTGAGTAGTACGTAGTTGATTTGTTAACAGTCTTCTTTCTCGTTGCTCTGATATTTCCAATGAACGGGCTTGAGTAGTGCGTAGTTCATTTGTTAATAGTCTTTTTTCCTGTTGATCAGACGTTTCTAAGGAACAGGCTAAAGCATTTGTGTTCTCGATAAGTTTCAAGTCTTTTTCCCCGTTACTCCGATGTTTCTGAAACACGGGTAGTTCTCTTTTTGCGTGCTTGAGATGTTGATCGACTAAGAGCGATTCGTTTAGGCGGCATATTTCTGCAAATATTCTCTTTCAAACAAAAAGAAATGTAAAAGTTGACAGTGGTCACAAATTTGCTAAATCGAAAATTCACATATTTATTTTAAATAATAAAAAAAGCAATAAAAATGAAATAAATTAAATAAGAAATATAATAATGATAAAATTTAAAACAAAAATCTATTTTTTAAATGAAAGAAATAAAATGAATGTGAATTCGTAAACTTCGTAATAACAGACAATCTAATAGTTTTCAAATGACAACTGTCAGCAACGAAACCTTCAAAAACTATATTTAATTGTGCTAACCCAAAATTGCATACTAAATATAAATAATTACTGAAAACGTGTAATTTGAATGAAATTTGCTTTTATTTTTATTAAACAGTTTTCACAATATTAATAAATCCGTGATACGACTAATAATTACGAAATCTATTCTCGTTGATTTTACGTGCTTGTGCTCACCTGACATAAAGAAACTTGCGCGAATTATAATTAAATATTAAAGTACATGTAATTTACTTTTCTAAAAGAATAGAGCTATAAGATAGAAAATTTCACTGTTGTTATCTTCAAGATATTTAAAAACTGAATCGCTTATAGCAAAATTTAAAACAATGGCTAACTTTTAACCAATCAGAAAATTCCATTTCGATTTTCGCTGATATCGCTGGAACGGTTTGTCGCAGAATGTTCTAATGTCGACAGAAACCTTCCTCGTGCTTTGAACTATCTGTATGCCAAGTTTCACGGCTTTCTGTCGGATGGTTTAGGAGTCTATAGGGGACAGGCAGACACACATTCACTTTTATATATATAGACTAGATGTACCCTGCGTGCGTTGCAACGCTTTCAGTTTGAATTTTAATTTTGTATTTAAGTGTGTAAATGAGATTTGCGATTATGATTTGAAATGAGAATTTTATTTAATGGTGAAATAAACCAGTGATAGTCTCAACAGTTAATTCTCTAGGATATCGTTAGTGAATTTTCAAACAGACATGTATGGTGATGCACGCGGACCATGAAACATATTTTTGCTGATGATCTGAAAAAAGTTTGAATCAATGGCGACATCAGGTATTTCTGTTGATATGAGCTGGCCAATTTTCATGGTGTGATATTTTCAATAAGCCAAATCATGTGGCAATTCTCTTTCTTTTTTTTTCTTTATTTCTTCTTTTTTTTGCCATTACATAAAATACATCAAACACCGTGTCTCTCTAAAAACATGACGCTTTGCAATAAAACCAAGTATAGAGCTTAATACTTGTTTTAATTCACGTGCGGTAATGCATCATGAAGATCTGATGATGTTTGCCTAGGTTACAAAAGATCTTTAATTTTAGCTCAAGCAGGATTGCATGTGAATGTAATAAATAACTCTGGCTGCCCATATGCGCACCGATACTTATGGAACCGAATGAAGTCATTTGGAAACACGAATGTACCGACATTTTTTCGCCAAGAAAAGTTTCGATTATCTTGCTTGACCAACACCTCCTAGAAAGAGAAGGGCCTCAGCACGGGTTACCAAAAATATCCTTTAGTAGTCCAAACGTAATGACATATTTCGTATTTTCAACCACTGCGCAGCTTAGTACCCCGAACGTAGAGACATCTTTCTTATTTTTCAACAAATGCGCAGTTAACTTCGTCATATCGGACTACGAAATTTATCCGTGCTGAGGCCTTCCTTCTTCTAGGAGGTGTTGGCTTGACCCGCTAACAACGTTGATAATAGCTTGGCGGGCGACGTTAAATCGGGTAATTTCACTTTGCCTCCAGAAGAGCAAATTCCAGCTGTTTCATTCTTAAATTTTAGAGCACTACAAAACATACATAATTGATCTATTTTTCCGATGATGACGCTTAGGTGAAGACTATAGTTGGTTGTCGGTTCATAGTGAAATGTACTGAGATTCAAATCAGAGTATTGGCAGCGAAGTGCGTTCTTGATTGATTTTCCTTCCTGCATCCCGTTGCTCTGATGTTTCCGACGAACGGGCTTGGGTAGCGCGTAGTTGATTTGTTAACAGTCTTCTTTCCCGTTGCTCTGATGTTTCCGACGAACGGGCTTGAGTAGCGCGTAGTTGATTCGTTAACAGTCTTCTTTCCCGATGCTCTGATGTTTCCAACGAACGGGCTTGAGTAGTGCGTAGTTGATTTGTTAACAGTTTTCTTTCCTGTTGCTCAGACGTTTTCAAGGAACGGGCTAAAGCATTGTGTTCTCGATTAGTTTCAAGTCTTTTTCCCCGTTACTCCGATGTTTCTGAAACACGGGTAGTTCTCTTTTTGCTTGCTTGAGATGTTGATTGACTAAGAGCGATTCGTTTAGGCGGCATATTTTTGCAAATATTCTCTCTCAAACAAAAAGAAATGTAAAAATTGACAGTGGCCGCAAATTTGCTAAATCTAAAATTTACATATTTATTTTAAGTAATAAAAAAAGCAATAAAAATGATATAATTTAAATAAAAAATATAATAATGATAAAATTTAAAACAAAAATCTATTTTTAAAATGAAAGAAATAAAATGATTGGGAATTCGAAAACTTTGTAATAATAAACATTCTAATAGTTTTCAAATGACAACTGTCAGCAATGAAACCTTCAAAAACTATATTTAATTGTGCTAACCTAGAATTGCATAATATATATAAATAATTGTTGAAAACGTGCAATTTGAATGAAATTTGCTTTCACCTTTATTTTTATTAAGCAGTTTTCACAGTACTAAATCCGTGATACCACCAATAATTACGAAATCTATTCTAGTTGATTTTACGTGCTTGTGCTCACCTGCCATAAAGAAACTTGCGAGAATTATAATTAAATATTAAAGAATATGTAATTTACTCTTCTAAGTGAATAGAGCTATAAGATAGAAAATATCACTGTTGTTATCTTCAAGATATTTGAAAACTGAATCGCTTATAGCAAAATTTAAAACAATGGCTAACTTTTAACCAATCAGAAAATTCCATTTCGATTTTCGCTGATATCGCTGGAACGGTTTGTCGCAGAATGTTCTAATGTCGACAGAAATTTTCCTCGTGCTTTGAACTATCTGTATGCCAAGTTTCATAGCTTTCTGTCGGATGGTTTAGGAGTCTATAGGGGACAGACAGACAGACAGACACACATTCACTTTTATATATATAGATAACATATAACTTAAACTAAAGATACAATATTCCAAAAAATGTTTACTGAAGTGGAGTAATTGTAGTTTAATTTAAATACTATTCATTAAAAAGAAAATTACTCAATAAAATTCTACTTCAAAATTAAAATCTAAAAACAAATTTCATCATCAAAATAACAGTTAGTCAGTGGTTTCTAATTTACTATCAGCTATAAAGCCTAAATGGTCAACATTTTTTGGAGGAATACCGACTTATGTTTTTAAATACCTTAGGTAAAATTGCCCATTTCACAAATTATCGCCATGCAACATAATTCAAGTATCTGGAAATCACTTCTGCTATTACATATCTGGAAAAATCTTTTTTCACCGCCCCTGCTACGAATGCATAGCCAATTATTTCTTCAATTATAGTTTCAGCATTGATGAATGCCATTAACACCTGAAGGAAAAAACTAGTTGCAGATACAGAGTTTGGACAAAATTACTTCGATACTAACAATATACTAAACAATATTTCTTTTAGAAGCACGTGATTTGGAAGATTTTTATTGGGAAAACTGTTAGAACACTTTGAAAGACCGTGTTTGAAGCTTTTAAAAATGATTCCAAATTTACCCAGGAGAAATTCAGATCTACCAAAATGGGGAGAGATAGTTAATAGTAACTTCTTTTTAGCTTTATTACCTGCAATTTTGAAATTATTCTATTGGATTTCAATATTTATTTTCGAATGCTTTTTTAATTATAGAAATATTGAAAAAGAAAAAAAAAGCTTTTAACTTCTTACGATCATTTTGGTTGATGCAAATTTTGCTGGGAAGAAATGACATCATTTCTAAAAGCTTAAAGCATGGTATTTCAAACTGGGCCAACAGCTTTGCCTTGTAAAATCTTCTAACACATTGTCAGCTAAGAGAAATATTGTTTATATAGAGATAGTATGGAATGTTTCCATTCTTTTTGTCCAGCACCTGCATTTCTTTAAAGATATTTTCCACAATGATGTATGAAAAAAGTAATAGTACACCTGAAAGTAAAAAAAAAAACAGTTCCAAAACAACAGTAATTGCACAAGTAATATCAAAAAGGCATTGCATATAATTGGTTATACGATGGGAATATTTCTTTCTATTTAGTTATCACTTAATCTTTAAAAAAACCACTGAACTCTGACTTCACATCCATTTATGGTAGATAGTACTTGTTCTTGTCTCTGTAAAATAAATCCCAAGAATAAAACACTTCTGCAGCAAGCCTTTTTTTTTTTTTTTTTTTTTTTTTTTTTGAAAAAGGCACGAATGGATTAAAATCACGAATTAAAAATATCTTATTTTTTCTACCTAATGTAAAAATACTAGCAAAATTTTTTCTTTTAATTCGAGAATTAAAAATGTTACTCTTTTTTCAAAAGTTTAACTTCAACTTTCTTCAAAATTTGATGTAGCAGTTAGATGATCAATAACGGATATTTGATCAAATCTCCATGGGAGATGATCAATCCATGGAAGATGTTAAAATAACGACTCGGTGGGGGCCATTTCCCTAAAGAAAGTCAGTGATGCTGTTGATGCTGTTTTATTGAAAAGATAAAATTATAGTGTTTAGATGTTACAGTCAAAGTTATTACACGGTTAATCTTAATAACCACCCGTTATTATTAATCAAAACCAAATAACTCGGTTAAAGGTAATTATCGATCAGAATTTATCACATTTACCTATTATAGTAATACTTATTCATAGTTACCAATGAAGTTTGATCAGTGTAATAAATTTCAACTCATAGAGATTTTCAATACGAATTTGAATGTTATTTTCCCGCCCAAACATTTACACATTGTCAGCTGTTTGTTTACTTTGGATGCAGATGTTTTTTTACGGCACTTGTCTTAAAAAAACACATAAGTGTTGGGTTATCTGGAAAAATGTATTCTGGTCAGGGCACTTGGCATTAAAAAAAGCATCAATTCAATGTATACTGTGCAGAAGTAAATCAAGCAGAGACATTTAATCTTTAAAAAAAAAAAACCATCAGTGTAGGGTAATCCGGGCGATGGCACTCCCTTGTTTAATCCGATTACACAAGATTTCAAAGATTCATTCTTCAATAGATATGAGGATATTAAAAAAAGAACTTCAAAGCTATTATTTTTAATTAAAACATAAGCAAAAATCCGCAAGTTTATTTTATCTTTCTTATTTTCATCCGATTTGTTTGCTTCATCGTGTCACTAAAACAATTAAGGGATTTAATCGAATCACTTACTCTCGTCAAAAATGAGCTCCCGCCCCGAGTTTTTCTTTAAACATCTACCGTGAATTAATCAAATCTCTTAGGGATTTGATCAAATCTCCATTTTCATCACTTCCCTGCAACACATATAAGGGAGTGTCGGGTACCCCCGCCCACTGTCAATTTCATATGAATAGAATATTTTTTCAAGTCAATGGGCCGTCGGACATTAATTGTTATATTAAAAAAAAGATTATTTTCAAAGTATCAAGTATTTATGCAGCTGGTAGCATGGTAAACAATTGTTTTGAAACTATGTTGAATACAGTAGTCAAATTTTTTAAATTTCTTTTTTTTTATGTTAAACTATTCTTTTTTTGGTTTATTCTTTTTGCATTATTTAATTAGATGATAAAACAATAGAAACATACAAAAATATTGATTATTACTCAATATTATACAGAAATATAAGCAAGACACTTTAAGTGGGCGGGGCTACCCGACTCTCCCCTACTATATATAATTTATACGGTTCACATTATCTGTAACAAAAGACTTCTGCACAATGAAAATCCAAATCAACTAATTTAGATATATTTATGAAAAAGCTTTTACACTTATTAACAAGTTTGGAATACCAATTACTTGTTCATATCGAAAGTTAAACACTAAACTATAAAAAGAGTCCTCAAGTTTATCGATTAATACGGAAGGACTAATAAGTTGACGTCCTTGAATAGTGTTATACAACCTCCAAGGTCTTTCTAAGTGGAAAAAATGAGCATTATAATTTGCGTCTTATTTTAAATCTTGGTAAAAACTGGGTCTCTATGAATGTGTATTCCTACGAAATTTAATAATGGATATACATTTTAACGTAAGTTATACTTCAATATAAAATTTGATTCTAGTTTCTATTTACCAAAATTTTAAAACTCGTATTCGTTCAATAGTTGTTCTATTGATAATATTTATATATTCTATTGATAATATCCGTCCAATAGTTGTTCTTTTGATCTGTATGTCTTGATCAGGGCTTTACTGTCTTGGAAAAGAAATAAAGTTCGCAGTGAAGGGAAACCAATTCATATCTAACTTGTTTTTGGAAGAAATAAGAAAAAAACTGCCTACTAAGGCTTGGTTAATGTTATAGCGTATATTCTGAACTGTTTTCTAAGGTGGAAAATAACTGTTAATAAGTCTTGGTATTCGCGGACATTTATCCTAGCGAAAAAAATTAAATAGGAAATGGTTTTACTATCAATTTACTACCAATACCTAATTTTTCCGGGTCACAAACAGCCCTGGTAGTGACACTTTCCTTTTTTTCTATTTGTAGTCATCTATTTTTATTTTTAAGCAACTTATTTTGAATTTAAAACTAGTATTTTTCAGTGTTTTTTACTAATGGATAACATTATTTTATCAAATACCTACTGTTCTTATTACCAAAAACTCTAGTTAAATAATTTATTCATATTAAACTGTTAAAGAACCTGTTATATTAATACTATTCTCTGTCTTATTTTCTGGAATGTTTTTTTTTTTTTTTGTTCTTCAAATACTTTTACAGTGAGTTAATGTTAGTAATTTCGACTACAATACTAATTTTCTGTTATTTATATTTGTAAAAAGAACAGACTCTTAGAATTCTAAAAGTGTCTTACTTTAAATTTTTCGATAATAAAAAAGCATGGTTATGATTTAGAAACTGAAAGCAACATTCTGAAACACAAGAAGACCACTTAACTTTTATAACGGAATGTTAACAAAGTCGTCATAAGCTAATAATTTCCTTTATTTAACTAGAGTTGTTATAAAAAAATAACACTAGAATGACAAAAACCTGTCAACGACATAGGATGTAATGTAAATTTTAAATATTCGCAGTCCCTTTTTCAAATCGTAATTCGTCATGATTAAACTAAAATAAAATTTATGTTTTCATGAGTCAGATATTCACGACCATTTTAAACCAAGAGTAAAATCTTCAAAGTAAAGAGCAAGTCGTTCAAATTCGCTGGATTGTAAATTAGTGCCCGAGAGTATCATAAATTCGCTTAAGTTCACTATTATTTATTTAAGGCAAATCAACTGTGACAATTAAAATATAATCTTACCCTACTCACTTATAATTTAACAACTCCTATTATTAAAATCGATGAATAAAAAGAAGCTAAAATGACAATGAAAAAATAAATAAATAAATAATTCATTATTGGATAATAAGAAAACCTTATATTGCTAAAGTATTGTCTTTTAACTACACAAGGATATATAACACAGTTCTGCAAATATTTCAAAATTTACACATAAATATCGAATATTAAATTTAAATAAATATTTCCTTCCCTTCCCATTGTAAATGCTAGATTTAGTCCTTCATTGGAATTAAAATAATTGAAAATAATCTATTAACAATTTGAGTGTTAATTTTTTTAACTAAAACAGTTGTTAAAAAAATAAAGTCTTATGTTTGATTTCATCATGTCTTGTCCATAGCTGCTAAATTTAGTTTTTATTTTTTTTAAATAAAGATTTCATTTTTAAAATGAGATAGCAAAGCTTTTGTTTTTCTACTTCATTTTTAGATTCATAAATTTAATCTAGAATAGTTTTAGCTACCATTTTATACGAAAACGCATTTCTAAAGCTTTTCACCTATTATTAAAGAACTCCGTAAAATTGGTATATAACTATTAATTTTTTTAATTTATTTATTTATCATAAGCATGTTTCTTAATTTAGCACGTTTGTTGCACGCGATTTAGCTAGACGAAAATCTTCCCTACACGTAGTGTCGAAAAAGCAGATCAAGTGATAGCAAAATGCATACTATCGTCCAACTATTTTCGCTGAAAATATGATGTTTTCTCAAGACACTATAACATATTATTTACTAAAGTAAACTCACTGTAAAATTTAAAAATTAATACGGTTGCAAAAGTAGGAACATTTGACTTTGAATTTATCTTTATAGATTACCATTCGTCAATGATAAATAAAGTGTAACCACCAATATTCGGCTGGTAGTGAACATGTTAGAAACTTTATTCATATAAATGATTAAGATTAAAGGGATTACAATAATCTATAACCTTTTCTTTTAATTTTAGGTCGTTGGAACGATCACAGAGTTTATTAGGATTGTATTGACATTTACCCGACCCTTTTCCGATAAGATTCTATCTTTTTTTTACAATTTAGTCATCGGTCCTACAAAGCCATTACCACCCATTACAAATCCATTATTACTCTGTTCAGCAACAGAACTCGCTGAAAAGATACGAAAGAAACAAGTAAATATAGTTCCAATTTTTTCATTCTACATTTATATGTAGGTTAATCTGGTATTTAATATAATCTTATTTTAGAACATAAAGTATTGAGTTTTCATTTGTTATTTTTATTATTATTATTGTCCGATATTTATAGATATTTTATACATTCTTTCAAGGGACTAAAAAGAAGCTGGGTAGTTTCAATTTGCAAAAAGTCGCCAAAATAAGCAGACCCTCAGCAGATGTATTCTTTTAAATTTATTTTTTAACACATTAAAATTAAATTTTAAAAAATTGAAATTAAATTAAATAGATAGTTAAATTTCCTTGCTTCTGGCTAAATGAAGAGTACCAAAAGTTGTTGCAAGGTTCAAGCAAATTTTGAGTTACCTTTGCCATAAAATTTTATCAACCAGAAGAAGGAAAACAACGGGACAATTACTCATTCGTGGTTATCAAATATTAAGCGCTACAAGCGAAAACATTGCGTTATTTTTCTAGTTATATGGAATTCTCACCTGATTGTGCAATTTTGTTTTTTGGAAATCAAATTTGGCCTCCCATCTTATGCGATTTAACGCTGTTAGAACTCCTCTTCCCTTACTTATTTTTTTTTTCTTTTTTTTCTCTCTCTCTCTCTCTCTCTCTCTCAAAACTTCAAAACTCTTTTCTTTTGGTTGTTATTTTTTATCAACAAAAAAAAACTTTTTTATAGCTTTTGTTTATGGCATAAAAATGTTATACTCAGAGATGCTAATCAATCGGACTCGACAATATATTTCAATAAACAGTAGAGAACTGCAAAATAAAAGTTGCAAATTTTTGGTTAATTTTGGTAATTTTTTCGTGTAGTTATTTGTTTTGATAGTTATGATATGAAGCGTCGGAGGAGAAATGTGCAGCTATTGGTCTGTAATTTTTCATCTTTGCTATAATTTTCAAATTTAAAGATTTCATCAAAATTTGCTGTTTTACATTCTATGGCTTTAATTAAAAAATCTGCCTTTAGTTTGTATATATGCTGTGATAGAGTTAGTATTTTGAGGTCTGCATGTATATTGGTATTCCGGATGAATCATCTGGCACAGGTTATTTTTCAAAGGATCTTATTTTGGCATTGGTTTAATTTCTTCAGTAAATGTTGAGGTATTGTTGTCCAGGCAGGTATTGGTCGGATTATTGCTGTATATAGTAGCTTCTTTAGTTTAAGTGACATATTCTGATTATATATTAATGGCTGTATGGCTATTATTGATGTTTTGCTTTATCTATTGTGCTTTTGATATGATCATTCCAGGTGAGTTTGCTATTGATTATAAGGCCAAGATAATTTGCTTTTTTAACTATTGGTATTGGGATATTGAACATTTTTGACTGAAATTGTGGAATATTTTAATTCTTCTCTTTCGTATGATTAATATTTGTGATTTTCCAGCGTTGACTGCAATTTTCCATTTCACGCACCAGTCTTCTATTTCGTATACTATATGGTCTTGTAGTTTTTTAAGAGCAAGATTTGGGTTTCTGGATTTAATAATAAAACCGGTGTCCTCTGCGTAATAAGCTGTTATAATCGGCTTTGTTTATAAGAAAATGATAAGTATATAATATGTATAAAATCGGTCCCAGAATAATGCCCTGAGATAATCCGACTGTGACATATGTCTTTAAATTATTTAGAATTAGGGATGAGTAAACCCCACTAACTCAAACCAAGAATCATACATTACTGCAAGTAGAAAATATTTATCCGCAGTCCGGAGAAAGTTGGCATCACTGTATTCTAAATGATTTAATGCTTATATTAGTGTAGATAGCATAATGTATTTTGAAGTAACCGCCAATGCAAAGGGTTAAACAATCTAAAAACAAGAAGGTCTTTCATTAATTTGGTTCATTCATAAATGCAGATTAAATGTGAAGACGTAATGAAGGCTTACATAGAGAGAGCAAAGGAAGTGCATCCAATTATAAATGCGGCATGTGATGAGAGATACGAAGATGCATTGAAAGATGCCAAAGTCGTAGATCAATTTCTGAACAGCAGTAATAAATCTGTTGATGAGATTGAAAAAGAAACGCCCCTTCTTGGAGTTCCTTTTACATGTAAAGAAGCTATTGGAGTGAAAGGTAAATGATATTTTTTTAATCTTTCTTACGAAGTGGAAACACTTCTATACTAAACATCAAAATTGTTTGTTCATTTTGTAAGATCGTGCTTGAAACTCTTAAAAATTGTGTCCTTTTTATTCATGCAAAATTTACATCGACCATAATGAACGTAACGGAGATAAAAGCTTCTTTCTTTTTTTAATACCATTATAATATAAAAGCACTCTTATATATATATTTCAATCTTATAGAATGATCAAAATCACAGGTATTAAAGCTAAAAAGAAGTTATTGACTTCTCCCTATTTTGGTCACTCTGAATTTTGCATGAGTAAAATTGCATCATTTTAAAAAGCTTCCAGCAAGCTTCTTCAATTTGTACCAACAGTTTTGCGATGTAAAGCTTTCCAAAACATTTGCAGTCCAAATGAAAGTCTGTTTACATAGAGTTAGTTTAAAAGTGTTGCCATAATTTTGTCAAAATATATATCTTGAGCGTTGTTTCGAATAATTTCCTTTTTGAATAAAGGGTTTTCTCCAACAAATACAAAAGTTTTTATATTTTCTGTCGTGTCGGCCTTAGCAGTTATTCATTAGACTTCAACAGAGTTTTTCTTCTTATTCTCTTAAATTGTTAATTAGTGATTCATATCATGTGCAGTATAATAAGGTGGTTTCCTGACACTTTGATGTTCTTTTTATGGTTTATCTCTTTTAAATTGTACAACATATACCTGCACAGTTTCTTATTAATGTGATAAGAAAAACTTTATTCCAAATGGAAAGGAAATGTTTTCTGTGTCATATAGTCTCCATTCTTGATGAGACGACTTTATGACACCCAATTTGATGCTTTAAAATAAACAAAAGCATTATTCAGCTTATAGTAACAAAACAATTACATAATAAACGTAATCTATTTCCAGGTATGGTGCAGACATGCGGTATAGTACTTGCAAAAGACCATATAGCTGAAGAAGATTCTGCTGTCGCTGCATTGTACAGGAAAGCTGGAGCCATTCCAGTGACGGTAACAAACGTGCCAGAACTTTGTATGTGGTGGGAAAGTGCAAACCTCATCTTTGGTATGGTGAAAAATCCATATGATAATGCAAGAACAGTTGGTGGTAGTTCTGGTAATACTAAAATGTTACATTTATAAACCGAAAGGAAAAAAATATTAAATTTAAACTTGTTGATTGATGTTACCCCTTTATTATTATTTTTTTATTACTATAGGTGGAGAAGGATCTATAATCACTTCGTGTGCGGCAGTAATAGGAATTGGAAATGATGTAGCAGGCAGTATCAGAATCCCGTCTTCTTTTTGTGGGATTTATGGCCATAAACCCAGTAAAAGTACGTCCGTCAAGCAACGATCACACCATCCTATAAAAAGTGGCAACCAACTAGTTCATTTTAACTAACCAATATTTTTTTTAAAATTTAATTAAATACTAATAAATAACTCTTTTTTAATTTCCTTTTTACCCAAAATAGGATCATTTTGTTTCTAGTAATGTCATTTTAAACTATTTCCGGGATTTAGATTTATTTATAAAAAATAAACTCATGAAATCTTTCATAAACTTATTACCTGAAATTAAAATGATTTTTAGGACCATTTATTTTTTTATTTTTGATGGGATTTTTAAAAGTTAATATACTGTAAAGAATTGTCCGAAAATTTGAACTTATATGCTTATAAATAACCGAATTTATAAATTCTGTGTTCACAACTACAAGTAAACTCGATGAGCAGTCATCGAATGAACAACGCACAGAAGAAAAATAGCTTGCTGCGTTGGCCTCTCTTCTTCACCTCATGCTAACATTTATCTTTACCCACATAAATATAATTAATGTAAAAAAGCCCTTTATTTATTTTTTTTATTTATTTTTTTTTTCTGGAGTTATTAGCTTAGCAGATAGTGGATCAAAGCATAAATGGGAAAATAGCTTCCTATCAATATTTAAAAGCTAATAAAGTTGAAAAATGACAATGGTTTCAGTTTTAGAACTGAATATAACTAATTAAATTTTAATATTGATCCATGGTATTTAAAAATATCATTTCATCTAAAAAAAAAGACACAAAATGTTATTATTTTCATACCACCATTTTGTTTTAAATAGGACGACCACTGCCTTCATACAATATAATGAAATTAATAAATATGAAATCTAACAATACAAAAAGTGGTGGCAATCCTTTTAGGGACTGATTTAGGGACCGAGTTCATTAGGACTCCTATTAGTCCGCTAGTCTTCCGTGATTATTAACGCGTTGAATGCAACGCTAATTTTACACGGCTTGCCCATCTGGCCACAACGGTAAATAACTAAAAATTAAATTTACAAATATTGGACAAATTTTGCTAGTTTTTTAAGAGGTTTATTATGACATATCTGGAAAAAGTGGAGAATTTTTTAAGCCTATGAATTGTTTAGAAATAGTGGTGGATAAAAATTTCCTAAATTGAATTTATTAAAACAAGAATCACAATTAATAAACTATCACTTGATAATATTTATTCGCTGTCCAGAGCAAGTTGACATCTCTGTGTATATAAATAAAACTATTTTTTTGTGTTCTATATTGCATTAATTTCTTCAAACCATTTTAGTAACGATAATAATATTAAAAAAATTAAAAATTTACTCGAATTATGTGTTTCTAATAATGTTGGCTTTGCCGGTCACCGGTGACCCCCATGGCATTCAACGTGTTAAAGTGGATGAAAGTTCTGTATTATAGAACGTACTTTTAATTTTTAAAAATATATCATGAAATCATGAAACGTTTCCGATCACAACAATGATTTGGTAAAGAAAATACCTATATAGAAATATTTTTTCACATTGATGAAAAATATTTAAATTTAAATTGTTGCAAAATCAAGGATATTCCCTTTGACTTTGATCTTCACTATTGTTTGAATATTGCTGAACGGGCAATTGGGGAGTTTTGTCCGGACAGGAGGGTAGCAAAATCAGGAAATTTTCCCTGACTTCGATGATTAGTTTTCTACTGCTTGAATATTCCTGCCGGGCTACTGAGAGCTTTGTCAGGAGTAAAAATATGATAGCAAAATCAGGGACATTTTTCCTAATTTTGATGATTAGTTTACTACTGCTTGAATATTTCTGGCTGTTAACTGAGAGCTTTGTCAGAAGTGACTCTCTAATAATATGGTAGCAAAATCAGATAAACTTTATCTAACTTTAATTATTGGTTTACTATTGCTTGAATATTCCTGATGAACTACTGAGAGCTTTGTCAGGAGGGAAAATATGATAGCAAAATCAGGGACATTTTTCCTAATTTTGATGATTAGTTTACTACTGCTTGAATATTTCTGGCTGTTAACTGAGAGCTTTGTCAGAAGTGACTCTCTAATAATATGGTAGCAAAATCAGATAAACTTTATCTAACTTTAATTATTGGTTTACTATTGCTTGAATATTCCTGATGAACTACTGAGAGCTTTGTCAGGAGGGAAAATATGATAGCAAAATCAGGGACATTTTTCCTAATTTTGATGATTAGTTTACTACTGCTTGAATATTTCTGGCTGTTAACTGAGAGCTTTGTCAGAAGTGACTCTCTAATAATATGGTAGCAAAATCAGATAAACTTTATCTAACTTTAATTATTGGTTTACTATTGCTTGAATATTCCTGATGAACTACTGAGAGCTTTGTCAGGAGTAAAAATATGATAGCAAAATCAGGGACATTTTTCCTAATTTTGATGATTAGTTTACTACTGCTTGAATATTTCTGGCTGTTAACTGAGAGCTTTGTCAGAAGTGACTCTCTAATAATATGGTAGCAAAATCAGATAAACTTTATCTAACTTTAATTATTGGTTTACTATTGCTTGAATATTCCTGATGAACTACTGAGAGCTTTGTCAGGAGTAAAAATATGATAGCAAAATCAGGGACATTTTTCCTAATTTTGATGATTAGTTTACTACTGCTTGAATATTTCTGGCTGTTAACTGAGAGCTTTGTCAGAAGTGACTCTCTAATAATATGGTAGCAAAATCAGATAAACTTTATCTAACTTTAATTATTGGTTTACTATTGCTTGAATATTCCTGATGAACTACTGAGAGCTTTGTCAGGAGTAAAAATATGATAGCAAAATCAGGGACATTTTTCCTAATTTTGATGATTAGTTTACTACTGCTTGAATATTTCTGGCTGTTAACTGAGAGCTTTGTCAGAAGTGACTCTCTAATAATATGGTAGCAAAATCAGATAAACTTTATCTAACTTTAATTATTGGTTTACTATTGCTTGAATATTCCTGATGAACTACTGAGAGCTTTGTCAGGAGTAAAAATATGATAGCAAAATCAGGGACATTTTTCCTAATTTTGATGATTAGTTTACTACTGCTTGAATATTTCTGGCTGTTAACTGAGAGCTTTGTCAGAAGTGACTCTCTAATAATATGGTAGCAAAATCAGATAAACTTTATCTAACTTTAATTATTGGTTTACTATTGCTTGAATATTCCTGATGAACTACTGAGAGCTTTGTCAGGAGTAAAAATATGATAGCAAAATCAGGGACATTTTTCCTAATTTTGATGATTAGTTTACTACTGCTTGAATATTTCTGGCTGTTAACTGAGAGCTTTGTCAGAAGTGACTCTCTAATAATATGGTAGCAAAATCAGATAAACTTTATCTAACTTTAATTATTGGTTTACTATTGCTTGAATATTCCTGATGAACTACTGAGAGCTTTGTCAGGAGTAAAAATATGATAGCAAAATCAGGGACATTTTTCCTAATTTTGATGATTAGTTTACTACTGCTTGAATATTTCTAGGGGACTACTGAGATCTTAGTCAGGAGGAAAAAAATTAAGTTCATAGTTACAAAAATCGGGATATTACTAATGTAACAAACTTTATTTTGCTTTTAGTACAATTTTATCATTACAGTATTAGGTTTCAGTGTACATTGTAAAAAAAAAAATTTATTTTAAACTAGACAATGGTGAATAAAATTGATTGAAGCATTGTTAGATCATAATACTTAAGTGTGCCAACATACTTAAATTTCTGAATTCCATTGCATGTCAAATTTAAACATTTCAAAGCGCTCTCATGAGGAATAGAAAAATTGAATAGAACTAAATTGAATAGTAAGAATTGAATAGTATAATATTAAATTCACGACTACCCTTTACGAAACAGAAAATTTTGGTTGCAACTTTGACCCAGCCAACACAATAGCCGCTGTGACTTCTGACAGTGTAAAATAATTGAACAAGCATAGTTTATTTCTTTGAAGCTTAAACACTAATTATAGTATTAGAAGCGAATAGTTTTGCATTTCTTGAGGTTTGTAACATTTCTGAGTTAAATATTGTCAGACTGGCAACACTGCACCTCAAAGGGTTAATTAATATTATGTTAGTTTGATTGTGACTTCTCTACCTCTTGAAAAAAATCATATTTGAATAGAGAAAAGGTTTACAGGTACGTAGTTGTGGCAAATCTCTTTTCAATGTTTAGAAATATCAACTGTCTTAAGTGTTTAATTTTTTAGCCAATTAATGCTTAGTGTTAGCCTTATGCTGTATCAATCAGTGTTTTTTTTTTATTTTAATTAATTTTTATCATAAAGATCCGGGCTATGTAAAACAAGTTAGATACTTAGAAAATCCCCCTGTTTTATAAAAAAAGGTATTAAATATTTAAAAATATTTTATTAGTTACGTTTAGTGACAATATTGCATATTGTTGCGATTATTGCATTTTTTGTCTTTCACAGTGCTTATTTCAAATTATGGGAGTTTCCCTTATGAACCTGTAGAAGATGAAGTAGCAGATTTTATATGCACCGGTCCAATGTGCAGATATGCACAAGATCTTCTTCTAACAACTCGAATTCTTTCAGGAAATGATAAAAGAATTCCGTGGGATTCGAAGGTAAGAAATCAATTATTTCACTAGAAATTAATACGCGATAGATTAAATTATTTATATTACCAGAAAAAAAACCTTTTTTGTAAACAACAGAAAATAAATAAAACAACAACTTTAAAGTATTTTTCAAACTTTTCCTAAAAAACGTCAGTAATGTCTCATATTATATATTATAATCGATTCTAAAAATGCAATTTAACCTGACGACAATATTTTTTTTTTGTTGACAAAAACCATTTTAAATATTCTTTTTTTTAAAGTTTTATTTATGACAGCTGCCATCTAGCATCCAGTTGATACTGTAACTCAAGGAAAATCAAATCATGATCAACTGGCAATTTGGAGTTTTTGTGGTCGATTATTAAATACTTTTATTTTGCCTATTGTGACCGCTTGAAAACTAAATAAAGTAATTTAGCAATAAAAAGTTTATGTAATATTAAAAATATTAATTGTTTCATTCACTGCAGATTAAACTCTAAAAATATTTTATTTGAAGACTTATACAACTAATTTTAATATTTAAATAATTATAGCAACTTTATTACATAAAATATGATGATTTTCAAAATACAATTTATGTTAAATAGAAAGCACATAATAACCATTTTTGACTTATATAGAACTTGATATATTTCAAACTACTTATTCATTATCTTTTTGTTTGGAAAAATTGAATGGATTTAAAACTGAAAAGTCTCATGAATTACTAAATTAAAAGAAACTTAAAAACAATTCGAAAATTCTTCCATAATTCCTTCAACTTAATTTTAAAGTTGGAAGGTAGGTTTATTGTTATATATTGATGATGGATTATTGTGATTGTTAAGAATCTGGAATGATCTGGAGTTGTTAAGAATCTGGAACTGGAATGATTGCTAAGAACGTTATGAAAGAAAAAAATCAAAGGGTTCCCGTTCTATCTTGTGGAAACCGGATTTCTTTAAAAAGCTTTATTTGGCATTAAAATTTTTAAAAAAAATTCACTTTCTAATAAAAAGTTTCATAAAATTAAATATTCCAAATGAATATTATCTGATACTGAGAATCATATAATATGTCACGAAATATACATCAGATTAAATTATGGAATGTTTTGTGGAATATTTTTTAAACATATGTATGCATTTATACTCAGTTAGAACCTTCCATCTCACTTCCTGGATATGAGTAACTTCAAAATCTTTACTAGAAACCCTTTTTTTATTACAAATATAGAATGCCCCATAAAAACAAAAACAAAAAAAATTAAATAAATAAATTGCGAAAATCATCCTTACATTTTTTTTTTTTTTGGCATTTTGGTTAGCAGATGGCGCAGCAATAGGAAATTAAAAATATAGATATCTCAAGAAATAAAGGACAAGTAGAGATTATAAATAATCGTGTCTTTTATTTTGAAAAGCCTATGGTACCTATGGTCTCCTAGTCAAAAGTATGGTCTCCTAGTTTTACTTAAATACTATTGAGAACTTGTTGAGTTGTAATGATATTTGATCTTTTCTTAATTCTATGAAAATTATTAAAAATTTGAACTTTATACGAAAAATAATTTTTCATCAGCAAACATAATTGTTTTGATGAAGCAGCAACTTATATACAACTCTTTATTTTCAGGTAAACTTCCATGACATCAAAGTGTATTACCTAGAAGATATTCCGGGACTGTTAAACAAATCCATGCCTGTGATGAAAGAAAGAATAAAAATGGTTTGTAATTTGATACAATAAATATTCAGTTATGACAATTCATTAACTTACTTTTGGGATAAACCTTCTTATTTAACTTTCCTTTTGGTCATAAAAATGCTACATATTTTGATAAAAAATACCCTTTTAAACACATTTTAAAACCTTATTAATTGTTAGATTTTTTATTTGAAAAAAATTATTAAAGGACTCAGTGTAATAATCAACTAAGCTGGGCCGCGAACTACTACGTTTTTTACAAAATATTTTATTGAGCCGTATACAGTTAATAACAAAACTTTCAGAATTTTTAGTATTTTTGCAAAAATTAAAAACAGCTTTACCACGAGATAGTTGGAACACATCGTCGTTTTGTATTAACTTTTTAATCATTTACATAAGAGTAGAAAATAACTTTAGACAAAATAACTTTTAATAATAATTATTAAAACTTTTTAGCTTTAAACAATTACAACAAAAACTTAGCTACCACTAGACGACGTTTTTCCGCAAAACGTAGAATGTTGGCAGTCCTGATTATTTTTTTTTATTTCATAACCGTCGTTTCACAGCCGACCCAATTTTTTGGGCTTACGACTACTAACATTCAAGTCCTTGCCTTGTAATTTTGAACCTTGTAATTTTGCCTTGTAATTTTGAACCCAATCCAGAAGACAAAGGAACTCCTGGGTCAAGTATTGGGAGAAATTTTGTCTTCGTGGAGGACTCTTTGATGGAACTAATCCACATTTGCTTTAGCTGAAATTTTCCAAAATAGTAATATTGTATTTTTGACAATTTTTACTATGGCCAAGCAAGCTATTTATATTTAAGAGGAGCAGTGCCAAATATAAATACATATCACCTTCAAAGCAAAAACTTCCTTTGCTTTCATTCTCAATAGTTTACTGAAAAAAATATACTGGGAAAAGTAGCGCATCGGTTATGGTATTAATGAGTTTAGTTTCAGTTTATAAAAACTTAAGAAAATTTTCCGGCCGAAAGTGAAAGAAGTTGGCTTGTTTGTAAATGTTGTGATAAATTACTGTTTTTTTTTTTTTTTTTAAATTTCTATCTGTATTACACAACGTTTTATAAATCTGTAAATTTTACACAAATTGAATTCAAATATTTAGAGAGAAAGTTGAAAGAAATTCATCCAACCTATTCCTTAAATTAAAAGTTGTTTAATGGATGCACTGTTATGAAAATTGTGAGACCTTGATAACAATTAGTAAATTTGTTGATATTTTTCAAAAAGAAAAAGTTACAGTCTACATAAATGACAAATATTTGGGCTTCACTTATACCTAAGTACGCAACTTCTTAATTAGCAAAATGCATAACACTGATTTCAAATGTGCTTGTCAAAGTAATTGAAATTATGGTATTTTAATTTCTTTTATTTTAATATTTAATTTTTCAAAAACAGAGCTTTCTGAGATTTTCGTATACTATTTTTTGCGCAAACACTTGAGGTTCTTATCCAGTATGAAAACAATTCAAAGACTGTCAAGTAGTATCTTTATCTACCGATACTTGCAAAATTTTTAAATCACATTATTTTACCCCAGAAATCTCAATTTTTCATAACCGTCTTTTAGTTAATTAGATTGTAATTTGTTTAATTTTATTTTGCAGGCGCTGAAGCATTTTGAAACATGTTATGGTGTGAAACCAGTAAAGTTGCAAATGAAAGAGCTAAAGTATGCCTTTCCTATTTGGGAACGCAAACTTCTGGAAAGGGGCTGCCCCTCCTTCAAGGGCTACTTAGCGGGAGAAAGTGGTAAAGTCAATTTATGGTGGGAATTTGCAAAAAGCTGCTTTCGACAATGCAAGCATACCTTTCCCGTTCTATATTGTGCCATGGTTGAAAGAAGAAACAAAGACAATTTTTACTACAGATGCTTAGAAGCGTACCAAGAAATTGAACGCAAATTTCAAGAAATATTTGAAGAAGATGCCATTTTATTGATTCCTACGCATCCGGAACCCCCACCCCATTATCTCATGACTATTCCTAAGTATCCAAACATTGCCTATACTTGTATCTTTAATATTCTAGGATATCCAGGATCACAGATACCAACTGGAATGTATGATGGAGTACCCGTTGGTATTCAGGCAATTAGTGGACATTATAAGGATCATTTAACCCTAGCTACGGCTCTGGAATTGGATAAGGTATTTGGTGGCTGGAAAAGCCCTTGCCCAATAATTACTTCTAAAGATCCAACAAAAAATGGAAAATGAACCTATTTAATGTAACTTTAAAAACCCGCTTCATTATCTCATGACTGTTCCTAAGTAATCAAATACCTCCTTTACTTGTATCTTCATTATTCTAGGATATATTGATTCTCAAATACCAACTGAAATGTATGATGAAGAGCCCATTTGTAAGGCTAGAGTATACATTATAAGGATCATTTAAGTCATTCTACTTTCTACTTCTCTAGAATTAGACAGGGTCTTCGGTGACTGAAAAAGTTCGTATTCAAAAGTTACTTCTGAAGATCCAGCGAAAAATCGAAAATTAATTTATTTAATCTAACTTCAAAATCCCGGAACCCCCATTTCCTTATCTCCTGATTATCCTCAGTATCCAAATATCACCTATACTTGTATCTTCAATATATTCTTGGGTATCTAGGATCTCAAATACCAACTTATATATACGATGAAGAGCCCATTTGTTTGCAGGCTAGAGTATAGAGATATTTAATCTAACTTCAAAAACCTGGAACACCCATCCCCTTATATCCTGACTATCCTAAGTATCCAAGCATCACCTATACCTGTATCTTCATTATATTCTTGGATATCTTGGATCTCAAACACTAACTGGAATGTATGATTGAAAGCTCATTTGTATCTACGCAATAAGTGCACTTTATAAGAATCTTTTAACGTTTACTACTGCTCTGGAATTAGACAGGGGTTTCTGAGACTGGAAAAGTGCTTGTTCAATAATTACTTTTAAGATCCCCCAAAAATGAAAAATGAACATATTATAGTCCATATAACTTTAAAATTAGTTATTATGAGTTCATTTGTTTTAATTGATAATATAGTTTATTTTAAAAATTTTGCAAACTCTTTGAACAGTTTGAAAGATTGTAAACAAAGCATTTATTATCAACAATCAATTGAATATCATTGTATAAATTTATACTCATGCTAAGTTTTGCTAACTGTGCTTAAAGGATGAAGTTTAAAGTTTGAGTTCCTTTTTTCAATAATAACAATTTTAAAAAAATTTATTTTTGGTGATAATAAACAGTTTCTTTACAATTAATAAGCATATAATGCAAACTCTATGTTCATATTTATGTAAAAATCTAGTTATGATTAATTTTTGATTAAAATTAAAACTCTTACAATGGTTTTTATTCAAAGAACTTTTCTGATTACATTATTAGTACAAGTTTTATACCGAAGCAAATCGTACTACTTCAAAGTTTTAATTATCTCTGAAAATATGATAAGAGTTCCGATGTAAGCAATTTATCTTGAATGTTGCTTTAAAAAAATATTCTGTCTTAAAAAATCAATATAGGAGTGCTTAATTGTTTTGTCCATTTCCTGTATGTTTCAGCAGAACCATAAAAGCAACAGGTACATAGACAAACATAATTAAACAGCAATAGTTGTTTTCTTTTGTGACTAATTAGGTAGAACAACGCCGCCTACAACATGCAGACAGTCATGCGTTCACAAGTCTACTTATAAAGTGTGTCAAATTCCCACACCTACAGAGGAAATGACAGAAAAAGGGAAATAAAACAATAATGAGTTGTCACGTTTTGGAAAAGTATTTACTAATTTTGTAAAGTTTTGTGCTAAATGGGGAAGAGCATAGTGGGCGAAGTAAGTAAATGACATTTTCATGGATATTTATTATTTGGGAAACATAATATTAAGTGACTGCATAAAAATATAAATGCGTTTAATATAACAGAATTTTTCTGCTTTTACTTTAACTTTGACAAAACTTATAATATGTATTAGTTTTGAGTAGGACATACATTAGTTTTCAGTGTTGACGAAATAATACTTTGGTTTTGAGTATTCTTGTATAATTTTTATTTCAAATTAGATAGAGGCAAATAAAATAGGAAGCAGATGTATAAACACTGCCTATTAATAAAGTAGTTCGGATACCACTTATTTTCTTCTTACCCTAATTTTAGCCACTTTGAAAATGTCACTTACCTGGTTATTCTAAGTTCTTTAATTATTAGACCAATAGTTGGATTTCATTCAAGGCTTTAGAATAGGTATGCACAATTTTAATATTTTTGATGATAATAACACACTTTTACTGTATATATTATTGACGAAAAACATTTTAATAATTTTGTATCAATTTGCAGTTTATATTCTGCAATAACCGACCTTAACAAATATTTTTAGAGCACTTGCCACATATGAAGTAAACAATTATGCTGATAAAAGAACACAGATTAATATTTTAGTGTGAAAAATCAATATTGCTTGCTAAATGTAACTAACGAGGAATGTGAGACTGAACGTATCAAAGCATGTTTGATTGATAGAGGAAATATAAAGAAGTCGAAACAAGATTATTCCAAACACCCACCAGTTTCATTAAATAATCAAACTAGTTTTGGTATTTTTCATACCACCTTCCTCACTTGTAATTCGCTAGATTTCGATAGTGGTTTTATTTCTGGCTTGAGTTTATTCTTGAACTAGCGACCCCCAAATGTGTGTACTTTTTTAACTATATTTTTGACAAAATTACAAAAAAAAAAAAAAAAAAACATAGTGAGAAAGGTGACAGTGGAACCCTGTATAAAACTAAAATTGTACTTGTTTCTACACAAGTTCTTTTTTCGAGGTTTTTGCAAAATAATTTTTTTCTGTGGTAGTATATTGAAGCAGAATTTTTTTTTTAAAAATTCAATTTTGATAAAACTTTCATTAGACATAAGAACATAATTTAGACTGGAACTAAGATTCGTTTATAAATATGGGCAATCAGTGACCACGAAACGGCGAATATTTCATTCATCTTAAAATAAATCACGATTTAGAATCTATCCATCCTTTTATATAATTGTTTAAAATTTTTCTATGTAGTGATGTACATAATTCTTTCAATTCTAATCTAATAAAATATTAATGCATAACTTTTGCTACCAATGTATAGAATATTTTCTGAAACTACGAAAACAGTAAGTAGTTTCAGGGTATATGATAAAATCAACAAAAATATTGTATTAGTATGGTTAAGTACATTTAACTTTTATGTTATAGTAACACGCAATGTCATCTTTTATGTCATAATTTATTAATAAACAAGAAAATGAAAATAAAAAAGTTTAATACTTAAGTGTTTTCTACTTTCATTTTTAATTATATAAATAAAAATATCTTTCCATACCTCACTATGCTTATTCAAATTTAGTTAATTTTTTGAAAAATTCTCTGTTTTTTGTGTTTTTGCGCACTATTTATGTCAGTGAAATTCTTATCTTCTAAATAATGTACTATGTAATCGAATTTTCAATATTTTTTATTTATTATTTTTTATAGAATTTTATTTAAATGGTAAATAAAATCTTGTTCAAAAATTAAATTAGCATTATTGGTAATTTTAAAATTCGTAATTCTATACAAAACGTTTTTGAGGTACTTTTTAATTTTGTTAAATTTTCATTTTTTAATACTAATTAAATTAAACCAGTACTATAAATTTTCGTAATTTGGATATCTATTACTTTGAAGAAATAATTTACTAGAAGAGTTCCTTCAAAAATATACTTATCTTACTAATCCATATAAATATTTCATCGGACATCGGTAATTGATGCATCGCTAAATATAATACGACGCATTTTAATACAAAGTATTTACATTCTTGAAGAAATTTTTTTGTTTTTATCCTGTGTCTTTCTGTGGTATTACTACCATTATCTGACTCGTAAGCAAATGAAATGATGTAGAAGAAAATAAAAGCGAGTGTAAGAATTGGCCCTCATAGATTTGTATGTAATAAACTTTAAAACAATATAGAATTATTGAGAAGGTCACCATCAGTATCCCCCCGGTTACGCAGAAGACATACCATACTGTAAAAAATTCCAGATCAAATTACTGTAAAAAGTGCCGGCACTCAGAGTGCCAGTACTTTTTAGTGCAACATGTTATGGTCATTTTTTACGAGACATGTTACAGAACAAAAAATCTGATGTACCGTCATTTTTATAGTAATAATTGCCACAAATCACTCGGATAAATATTACTGTGACAATAACAGTGTAATATTTTACGGTAACAACGGATTTTACGATAAAATCGATTTTACGGATGATGCTCTCAAAGTGCCTGTATTTAATACTATAATTTTATCTGGAATTTTTTACAGTGCACACGAGTCTTTGGTGATCCGATATAAACTTCTTATAATTACCAGTATGCAATTGCCATACAAAGCAAACAGTTTTAAGAGACCGAGGCAAGGAACTGGGGGGTTCATTCTTTTGTAGATTAGAATATTTCAACTTTTATCGGCGACAGAATAATTTGCTATGCTACTTGACTTACTAGATAATTAACTAGACTAGTTTATAAAATGTCTGGTTATTTTTTGTGGCATTTTTAAAAGTAACTATTCAATTCTTTTTGTACTAAAATCTATTTTAGCGAAATTCATTATGGATATAGGTCATAGTGGCCGCATTTCACAAAGAATGATGAAATAAACGACTCTTTTAATAAATAAAGAGACGCAAACACATTAGTTTTTAGCAACATCGCATTAAAAGTTAATTAATTTTTTTAAAAAAACACGCAACGAAAACGACAGATCTCATTTCATTCTTCAATCGTAAAAATCTCTTCACATTAAACCATTTTACTGCAGAGCTGTAATTGGAATCTAAAATATTCAAAAGCTATTATGCAAAGGAAACTATAAAAAAAATTATGCAATAAGAAGTAAGAAGAAACCGCAGTCTCAAATGATTCATCCACCTACTATAGAATTCAGCTATTATTTTACGAAAGCAGGAGAAACTCAAGACAATTCGTAGACTTTCAAGGAAATGAAGTATTGTTTATCAACATATCTCTAGATTACAAGTGTTGACTGACTGCTGCTGAAATTATTATCTAATATGGTTGCTGTTTTCTTTTACTTTATTAAGAAAAGGTGAAGAAGTAAGTACACATTTTTGTTTTATGCTCGTAAACATCTGGTTATTTCTTTAATATAAATGTATTTCAGAAACATAATTTTTTGTTCCATGCATAGAAGTCGGAGCACATTATGTATACCTCATTTTAAAAAAAAATATTGCTGTATAATCAAACTTAAATCTCCTCTCATAAACATCTTTTAATAATGTTCCAAGTATTGATTCCGCTGTTATAAATAAAGCTATGATGTTGTAATCGTAACGCAAAAAAATGGATTTTGTAAAAACTGAAATCATTTTCTATAATCAGAAAACAAAAGGCTAGTCTTCGTTTCATAAAATCATTCAGAAACATATTGTGATATCCTAGAATACGTGTTCAATAAGCTTTAAAACTATTATGTTGTTGTGAATTAGGCAGGGATGATGTAGACCAGTGTTTCCCAAAGTGTGGTACGCGTACCCCTAGGGGTACGGAAGCAGTTTAGAGGGGGTACGCTTTCTTATGCGAAATATCTTGAAACAAACGAAAATTTCAAAAAATTTTATTTAAAAACAAAGCCAGCCATGAAAATTTACGATTACGTATTTTTCTATTAGCTATTTTTTTTTTTTTTGCAGAGTTAACAGTTAATAATTAGATGTGTCAACAGCCAGTTGTGATTTTTAACTTTTGCGCAATATTTTATAGTAAAAAATACATTCATTTTTTTTTTATTAGTGGTACACAGTGTTACGGAAAATTTAGAATGGGTACACAAAAGTCATAAGTTTGGGAAACACTGATGTAGTCGATGGTAACGTATACTTAGTTGTCATTTCATTGGGAAATGGATGCCCTGCAAATTTACAGTTTTTATGTAAATAACAAATTTATATACTTTTCGTAAGAAATTTTTAGTAATTCTAAAATAAACCAAAAATTATCAATGTGATGTCCAAATTATTCTTTTTTAATCGCATCTAAAAGTTTTTGTCCAATTATTTGGAAAATCTTAGCACATCTCTACATTTTTCTTCTTAAATTCTTCTGTTTCTTATCTTCTTTTTTTTTCTTCTAAAATTCTCACTTAGAGCAATTACAACTGCATTTATTGAACGTATTTTTAAACATTGCGCGCTCGTGTCAATAAATTTATTTATTCAGAAGAAAGGCAGTGAGCATCCCCGCACTAGGATACATCGCCAGGTAAGTTTTGGGTAGATAGTGTGTACTGCGCAAAAAAACAGACCACTCTGACTAACTTTTGATCTAATAATCGGATCTTCATGTTCTAAGACTCAATCTTAAAGGTTCCAGGAGGATGACCTTAAATATGCTAATAAGATTAGTGTAGACGATAATTAAGGTTACGAAATCAAAAACAAAAACATACTTCCTCTGAATAAGCACACTTTTTTTTATGATGGATTCAGATTTCTGACACCCAAAATAATTTTGGGGTTTATCCACAATCTAGGAAATATGGTAGCAATAGTTTGGTCAGGAGAACCGTTCAAACCCTTAATGTTAATTTTTCATAGAACCCTTAGTGTTAATTTTACTTTTTGCGTATTTATCCAAATTATTGGAAGCATTTTAAGTGAATAAAAGTTTTTTGAAAATTATAAAATTTGTTTATCCAAAAATAATTTCATGTAAAATATAAGTTTTGGTTAATATTTATTATTTCATTTAATAATAGTAGAAAAATATTTTAATTGTAAGGTTAAAAATGTTTTACGTCATTAAAGGATGTAGTTTTGCATGGCAAAATACAAATGTTGAGCAAAATCGGTTGAATAGTTCCTGAGAAATCAAATTTTGTTTTTCATACTCTCTCCCTTTTACAGCAATTCAAAATAGATGTTATTTTTCTACAAATACATCAGAAAATATACTTCTGAATTAATGACAATATGAATATTTTATATTTAATGCAGTATAACAATGGTTTTGAAGTTTTATTCTTTTTTTAAAATTATGATTTTAAGGTAACTTTACATAAACTACATTTTTGTAAACAATAGCTAAAATAAATTACTTAAAAATTACTTCATATTAGCTAAAAAATGGAAAAAGGTTGTTCAAAAAAATCTCATCAGCGAATCAAAAAATTTTAATAAACTCTTTATTAATGTGCACTTTTTATTTTTTAATTCCAAGAAATTTATAAAAACTTTTGCCATCCAAACTTTAAAGTTTTATAACTTCATCAGAAACCAGAATTTTCGAATAGAGATTACTAGTGAAAACTCAAATTATATATTCTTTTGTAAAAATAACGAAGCTTAATTATTTTGTTTTTTATTGCTGTTCTTTTATATGTAGACAATATTTGAAAAAAGTCACAAAATAATTAAAAGCATTCTTCTAATGAAAATGACATATAACAGTCATTTGACAGTACTTTTAAAAACATGAACGATGAAAAACTAAAAGTACACCATTTTGTAAATTTTCGTTGTTTGAAAAGCATATTTACGTATTTGAAGTGTAATTAATCATATATTCTTAATTTTTGAAATTAAGAGCTTAAATAAAAGGAAACAGCAAATAAATATGATTCTGATGTATATCATATATTTCTTTCAAGGTCAATTATAATAAAAAAATTTCTCTTTGCAAACATTTCTTAATGTTGCCACGGCTTGATTCATTTAGCAAAATAAAAAATAGTTAGCGTCCAACTCTTTTGAAATAATACTATTATTGCATCAATCATATTTTTATAATTCGAATCTCCAACGTAAATTGAAATTGTTTGAAAGATTTTCATCTAAAAGTATGTGCATATCTGAATAACTGTTCACGTGATCTTTCATTATTTCAGCTGTTTCTTCCACACAGTCAATTAAAGATAAAGTCTTTCTTACAAAATTCTTTCTCATTTGCCTTTGGAAAAATATTTTCTTTCGAGAAATAAATACCTTTTGAATAGGGATATTTTAATTATTTGTCTAACCTCTCAATTTCTGAAATTAGATATTTATTCAAAAGAAAACAAAACGCAGCTAATATGAATCGAATTATGCATGCTGCTTTCATTAGTTCATAACACTAACAGTTGCTAATGTAATTCGAATTAAATGAATTGTAAATTTAGTTCGCAGTATAAACAATTAATAGAGTAATTTGAATTCGATACACTGTCCCTATAATTTGAAAAGTGAACAATTTTTATAGTAGTTCGTATTTGATATATCATAATGTGAGCTATTAGAAGAGTAATTTGTATTAGGTAGTTCTCAATGTGAACAGTTGTTGCAATAATTTGAACTAGGTAAATTATTCTTGTTCTTAATGGTGAACTGTTTTTACAATATTTCGACTTAGGTACATTGTCACTCTAGTTTACACCTTAACAATAATTATAGTGATTAGTAATAGGTAGTTTGCAATCTGAACAATTAGTACAGTAATTTGTATCAGGTAGTTCACAAAGTGAGCAATTTTAAACGGTAATTAGAATCAGATAAATTGTAACTCTAATTCACAATTGGAACAGCTGTTTAGTTTTAATCATATAAATTATTACTCCACTTCACAGTGCGAGCAATTATTACTGTAATTAAAGTTTGATACATTGTCTCTATAATTTACAATGTGAAAAACTATTATAGTAACTGTATTAGGTTATTCGCAATGTGAACAATCAGTATAGTAAATTGTATTAGGTAGTTTGATGTGAGAAATTCTTACAGTAATTCGAATATAGTGAATTGTTACTCTAGTTCATAATGTAAACAGTTGTTATAGTAATTTGAAAAAGGAAAATTTTTATTCTATTCGCAATGTGAACAGTTGTTACACTATTTTGCATTTAATTTTTCGCATTGTGATCAATTGTTAGTAACTTGAGTTTAGTAAACTACCTCTTTATTTCTGAATGCTCACAATTGGCACAATTTCGAATTTGATAAATTCTTATTATAGATCACAATGTGCACAGTAATTCGAATTTGGTAAATTTTTACTATATATGACAATGTGCGCGGTAATTTGAATAACATAAATTTGACACTACGGTTCTCAATGTTCACACTTACAGTTGTTCGAATTTAGCGTATTTTCACTATAGTTGCCCAATTGCACAGTTGTTACAGTAATTTGATTAATGTAAATTGCGACTTCGTAAAATTAGCAAATTTCTGTTTGTAAATTAATGCATAATATTATAAAATCAAACAATTTTATGTTAATTGGTGAACATTAAATTGATTTTATATTATGTTATTAAAAGAAATAGGAAAAGTTAATCGAAAATATTAATTAAAGACTTTAATTTTTACCAATAAAATCTTCTTTTGAAATTATGTAATGTCCTCGAGTAAGACTCAAACCGATGTGAATAAAATTCTGATGCGTCACCAGGTTTCTTGGGCTCCGACTTGAGGAGTTTTGAACAACAAGAAAACTTTTACATTATCAGTTACCAAGACTTTCACCAATAATCTTGTGATTAATTAAGACTGTTACCAATAATCTTGTGGTTAATTAAGACTTTTACCAATAATCTTGTGGTTAATTAAGACTTTTACCAATAATCTTGTGGTTGATTAAGAATTTTATCGATAATCTTGTGGTTAATTAAAAATTTTACCAATAATCTTGTGGTTAATTAAGACTTTTACCAATAATCTTGCGATTAATTAAGACTTTTACCAATAATATGGTGGCTAATTAAGACTTTTACCACTAATCTTGTGGTTAATTAAGACTTTTATTAATAATCCCTGTAAGGCTGTAATGATAGTACAGATTTCCTGCAAGATATTGTTGACACTCTCAGGCTGTATGATCTATGGTTCTAAAACATTGTAACAACACTACATTAGACCACCGGCTAAGTCAAAGCTGTGTTCTTTTGGTTTTTGTTAGTGCACATGCCAATTATGTAAAGTAGGAGAGTTCATTTCTTCACAGGCAAGATAGGTCCTGTCCAACCCTGTTTGAGTTTTGGTTCTACGTCAAATAAAACAAACGTTATGATTATTTTGAAAGGAAAAAAATTATATATATTTAGTTATTAAATTGGTAACTACGTCTTTCTTGACATTTTTCTCAAAACTAATATTTCAGTTGTTTTCTTTCCTTCTAAATGCAATAATAATTTAACTCAAATTACTTGAAATTTCTCATGAATGTTTTTTACACCTAAGTCTAGGTCTAGGTCTACGCATTAGTGGTTTAAACTATAATTTTAACTTTATTATTTTAGCTACATGTGCTTTTTAGCTACATAAGGTTTTTTGTCAAAAAAAAATTTTTTCTACTGTTTAAATAATAATAATATAAAATATCAATATTCTGTCTAATGCGTCGTCTATTCTTTAAGTTGAATTTTTATAATTATTGTAAAGCAAGAATAATGATAAAATAAAATAAAAATTAACATAGTCATGTGATTTTGTAAAAAAGTCAATTCATGTTTGTTTGTTTCTCGTACCAGTTTCCCCCTTTATTTTAATAAAAATAAATAAAAGCTTCCTTTTTTTGTTTGTTTTATTTGTATTTATACCATGTTTTGGTGTATAATACACACATTATTCTAAATAAAAAAAATTTCTAAATTAAACAATTCAAAATTCTGTCTCCGAAGGTACTCGGTACCTTAATAATATTTTTTTTAAATCTCAACTATTTAAACTTAAAAGGAAAAATGTTCTATGTAAGAAAAACAACTTAATATTTCCCCGTTTCATAATGCTTAGTATGTTGGAGAAAGTTGAAAGTAACACCAAAAAAAATTAAAGATAATGGCTTTTCACGCTAGTTGCACTGTTTTTCTACTTAACATATTCCTGTAATTTATCACCTTTATCTAATTTATACATTTGTTTAGAACTTCTTCTAGAGTTCAGAAAGCAAGAGTGGAAACAGATTCGTGGAAATTTACGTAGTTTTCTGGATTTGACAACACTTATTTTCATGGTCAACTCTTTCTACTCTTTATGAAATTTTTATACTATCATCCTTTTATCCTCATCTATATCGATAAAATTTTTGTAAACCTGTTTTCCGCGTCTGTAAAATGAAAGTGATGATTATATTTACGGGAATTTAAGTTAATTTTTCCTTCTTAAATAATTCATTTCAAATTATGCATTGATTAAGTTTCATTTTCATTTATAATAACAAGAACTAAAATGCTTTCTATAAATAGGTTGCGCCAAGTACTTGAACAGCATTTAATTTGTGACAGTGGTTGATGTAGGAAATTTGAAAAAAAGGTAAGTGCTCTGATTCGGACCAACTATTTATCTGTTAAGAAAAAGCTAAGCATTTTCAAATTAACAAAAAAATTAGTAAATTTGCTAATTAGAAAATCTTTTCCTTTTTATATTGTGCGATTTTCTATGAGTAGCTCATGACTCCTATATACATCAATGTGTCAGCTTAAAATAAATTTTATGAAAGTAATAAATTTGTCTGTAATTCAGTTTCAAATATAAAAAAATGTTGTTTATAATTGTTTTTTATCTTGAGTAACTTTCTTTTGTGTTTCCTAAAATCACAGATATATATGGATGATCAACTATTTTAAAATCTTTGTGTTTAATTTTGTCTTCCAAGTAAACAGTTAACGTTATTAATCTCTAAAATGCCGTATTACCGTTATTGCTGTTGAAATTCATTTAAATATTTCACAAAAGTAGTAATGGCAATATATAAATTCTTATAAAGGTTTTGTATTAGTATGTTTGGTATAATGTTACAGTATAATAGCTTGTGTATAATGGCAATATAAATCATTTTCTATGTTAGTAAATTATAATCTAATATTAAAGTAAATAGTTTGTCTATAATTGTAAATAATTTTAAACAGTTTGTTTATAATCGTAAGTTGTCTTGTAAATTGTTTGTATTTATTATTAAATAATAATGTTACAAGTTACAATACAATAGCTTACGTGTAATGGTAATGTAAATAAATTTTCGATAATAGTAAATGATAATATAATGGTAAAATATATGTATATATCTGTAAACGATAATCGTAAGTGGTAATTAAAATTGTTTATAAATGGTAAAATTCTAATAGTAAAGGTAAGCAATGGTAAATGGTAATTTAACTTGTTTGTAAATGGTAAAAGTGTAATGGTAATGCTGAAGTATATGTATATAACAGTAAATGATAGTCGTAAGTAGTAATTTAAATTCTTTGTATTTGATGGTAAATAATAATGTTAATAATGCGTCAATAACAATAATATAACAATAAAATTGCTTTGTAAATAATTTTTCTATAATAGCAATGTAAATAATTCTTCTACAATAGTAAATGATAATATAGTAGTAAAGTATGTGTATATAACAGTAAATGATGATCGTAAGTGGTAATTTAAATTCTTTGTATTTGATAATGAATAATAATAGTGTGTCAATAATGTGTCCTTAATGTTTTTTAGTATACCTATGCAATGGTAATAGTTTATCTTTAACAAATGATAATGTAATTAGTGTTCTATAATTGTAAATTATAGTGTGCTAATGTAAATATAAGGATAATAAAATAGCATAAATGGTATAGTTTAATATAATATAAATGGCAATATATTAGTATAAATACTATTGCGGCAATATTCGCACCTTTAAGCAGCTATTTTAATTTTTCCAATAAATATGTTGGGTGTCACAGATAAAATGCTTAAGAAAAAGAGAAATCCTTTAGTGACCAATATTAAGTAAATGACACTAAAATATTTAAAAAAATCTATGCTAGAGAACAAGTTTTTAAATAAGAATCATTATAAGAAAGAAGTTTTTTCACAAAAATAAATAGTTAAATAAATAAAAATTCCCTAGTTAAGTGCCTTAAGCTCAAAGCATAGCTATAACTTTAGTCTATACATACTATTTTGACGCAAAAGTTAATCTGGGATTTAAAACTGACAGATAGTGTGATTACTTAAAAGGTCTTTAAACTTTAAAAAACGCAACCAATTTGGCGAGATTTTTCCAAATAGAATGTTAATTCTTAAAAACTCACATCAGTACTAAAAATAGTATTTTATTTACAAATAATATTATTTCATATGAAGACAGAGACTCAGAAGACTTCTTAATGAACATTTAGGCTGTTCTATTTACTTTCAAATGTATTTTAAAAATTATTTCTTATACATTCTGAACGTATGCCGGTTCCTTACAAACTCTTTAAAATAGAACGAGAGTATAAACAATTATTTTATATCTTCAATTTCCACTTAAAATAGCTTAATAAGAACGAGTTCCACTTTAAATAGCTAAGGTTATGGTTTACAATGATAGAAGTGTTTATTTTAGATAAGTTCGGCACGATTTATCTAAAGAGTAGAGAAATTTTTGTTCTATTTTTTTTAATTAATTTTGATTTTTTGTTACAAAGTGTTTACTTTAAAAAAGTTCGGCACAAATTATCTTATGAGTAAAAAACTTTTTGTTCCATTTAAAAAAAATATTTACTTTATTTTTTAAACAAATAAGTAAAAAGCCCTAATTTTTGTATTAATCAAACTATTAAAAAAAGTTGGAATTTGAGAAATAAATTTAAAACAATAATAAAATTTAAATATTTATAAATCTTTAAAATAAAAACATAAATTTTTTAAAAAATTTTAATTTTAAGAAAATTTTAAAAAAATTTCCGGTTGCGTTGCACTTTTTTAATTAATTTAGTAAATAGATTTTCATTAAAAAAAAATACTTTAGTTTCTTAATATCTTGATTCAGTAAAAAAATTTCTCAATCGTAAAAATTCATTATAATTTTATTTTTTAATGTAACCGTTGTTGTATAAAAACACAAAATCAATAGAAGTTTGAGTCTTAATAAACTAAGAACAATTTTTTTGAAAAATTTTATTTATAAAAATTTATCTTTAAAAGGATAATAAAATACATGACTAGATTAATTTGTCTAATTTATGTTTCATATTTATACGTAACTAATTATATTATTTTTTCCTTAAATAACATATTTTAAAAATATATCTATTTTTCTTAAAACCGAAATACTTTAAAATTAAAAAATCAAAATATTTTAAACGAAACGAGTTTTCAGATTTTAGTAATGTCCGAAATAAAAACACCTGTCCAATCAAAATCCATATTATTTATTGCTGCAATAAATTGCAACCTCATTCTCTTCTCCACGTAAATATTTATAACCTAAATCATAACTCATACAAACCAAAATAAATCATCACGAAAAATTTAAAATAAATTCGAATCCAACAACATTTGAAGGAACAAAATACATTGCCATTTACCTAATTGAAATCAGCACCTTAACTCAATGACTCATACAAAACAAAATGAAAAAAAAATATAGAACAAAATTGCTGCGGTCTACCATATGTCTAAGAGTAATTGCCATTTTCCTCTTTCAAATATTTTATTCTATTTTTATTTTACTTTCTTCGTAACAATAGGAAACCATAGCACCATTAAAGCGGAACTGCGCAACGGGACGCTCTTCCTCCCAGTTGTCAACTTTAGTATCGTTTTTATACGATGAGGATGGTTTATGTTTGAACAAAAAAATTCGGAATATCCTTTTCATCTTGAAAAGAAACGACCTCACATTTGATGAAAGGACTTTTATTTCGAATAACCCATGCTTAGAATCCATTTGTGAAAATGGCTATCTCAAATAGTGTAAGTATTAATTTCATATTCTAGCCAATAAATAATTTACGTGAATATATACTATAAGTATAATAATGGACCAATTCAAAGAGTTACTTTTTAAAAGCACTGAAATTTAGGGTGAATTACTACCACAATAAAGTAAAGATTAATTTAATAATTTTTTACTGTTAATAATTTTTCTTAATTAATAAATAATTGGTCGCCTAATTAAGATAATAATATCTTAACTCATTGCAAGATGAGTGTAGTGTTAAGTAAGAACGGATAATTTGGGATATAATTTATTCCTGAAAAGAAACTATCTCTCATTTGATAAAACGATGTTAATTTTGTTTGAAAAAATCATGCTAAAATTTTATATATGAATACGGCTATTTTAAATACAAGTAATTATTATTTTTATATTTTTGCTGGTAAATAATTTATATGAATTATGCTATAAGTGCAATTATCTGCAATAATCGAATTATTATAGAGATATGAATTTTTTTTAAATAAAATTAAAAATGGTATTTTAGTTTAATATAGTAAATAAGACCGAATTTCAATATATTTTTTTTAAACTCTATTAATTTCATTCTATTAACAAGAAACTCTTAAATTTCGTTCCACGTTTGACGCAGTGTTATGAATTACCATAATGATTAATTCCATAATTCAAGAATATACATATTTAATAAAACTTATTATATGTTTATGCCGTTATGTGTTTATAATTTTTGTATAGGTTTTTGGCTTTCAAACTAATGGAGCCAAATGATCGAGTTTTGCGTTAATCATAGCTTAATTTCATTGTGCCCAGAAATATCAATGATTTTTTTTCCAGATCCAATTATAAATTTTTTATTCTTTAAAATTCCTTAATTATAATTAAGAATTCTTATAAGAACAATCGTCCATAATATATTCTATTAAACTGTAGGCAATCTCTTCATTATTTACATCTTTTTAGAACATCATTAAATACATAGTGTTTGATGCTAGATGTCGATTTCACGTTCCATTAAGCCACATAAATATTTCAAGACCAAAAAATATTAATGATATAAAAAGAGGAGAAAACTATCAAGAAATACCAAACACTTCTTTTTTATTTAATTAGTAGGGGAGAGTGAGGTCAATTGTAACAGGGTACGATTGTAACAGAGCAAATATTTCCAGTGTAGGGTTCTAGATTTGGTTCCTAGGTGGTGCACAAGGTGTATTTAATAAATCTACATGTATACCCCTGCTGGCAACCATTTTTATGTACTTTTGAAAGAGTTACATCAGAAAAGATATTTTTACGCTACTTTAATTATTACTAAGTACTTTTTTTGGTATTAGAATATTATATTGTAACAAAGTAATTCTGTTTAAACAAATAAAAATTATTAACCGAATATGTAAGTGGACACCTTAATAAACATTTAAAAAAAAAGATTAGTTTTGTTAATTAACTAGCATTGTTTTTAACAAATGAAGCTGAAATGGCGTCTTGGGGACGATTGTAACAATAAGTAAAGGGACGAATGTAACAGCTGAAAATAAATAATCTTATATTTACAAACCATTACTTAACTCTTTAAAAACCACCAATAGTTTCCTATATCATTTATATTGTGTTGCATGTGCATTATTTCATTTGTCACCTTTCACAGCATAAATTAAAATTTTTAACCCCTTAAAGTTAAAAGTTTAACCCTTTAGGTCTCTGCTCATTATTATTTTTACTCCTAAAATATCACTGTTATTTTGATCAATAAAAAAATATATCACAACTATGATAATATGTATAATTAACTATGTTTTAGTTGAATTTATGAACTGTTACAATTGACCCCGTAAGTGGGGACAATTGTAACAAGTGCACGACTGTCAAAAATTGTTAATAACTATAATAACATTTAAAATAAGGTATTTATTTTTTTTTCCTAGTAGAGGATAGTCTA